>CM031240.1:680599688-680716926 GCA_018340775.1 Taxus wallichiana var. yunnanensis | reverse complement strand
ATTAAAATTACATTAATGGCTGGGATGTGGTGTCTAGTTCAAGTATGTCATGTGTGTGTCCCAATTATTGTGCATTCTAATGAACATATTTCCCTATTTATACAAAAATTAAAAGGCTTAAAAAAAATGCACTCTTGCATATTATCCTTAGGCTAATACTAGCCTAATCCCGTACATAGAAATTTGGGATAACATATATTCCTAAGGCTATTTTTAACCTTAGCCTTACCCGTGCATGTTTAGGGGGATTTAATCCCATATGGAGCGGCTGTATTTTACATAGGATAAAAATCCCCACATATTTTGGCGCGGCATGCATATTAAAAAGGATTAAAATCCCCACATATTTTGGCGCGGTATTTGTTTGAAATCCCATAAGAGGCGCATTTGTGGGAGAAAATATCTAAGGCTTTAAAGCCTTTCCACGCATGAAAAGTGGCAGACTTAACCGCCCTATCTCCACCGCTTCAATTTCCCTCTCCACGTGGCAAGGCTTAATGCCTCCCAAACAACCGCTTCACCACCCACGTGCTTAGTAACAACATGGTTTAATACATGTGGCATTTGGAAAGTGACCTTACCAAAATAATATTATTTCGATCCATGTAATGGAAATAATTAATTCGGTAAATAGCATGTAATCCACTTGTCATCTCCGATAGGAAAATAAAGCGGAATTCGGCTTGACAGTGTTGGCAAACTATGTGTCACAGTCAAAGGCGATTGGTCCAAATATTGACAGGTTGACTGAGTTGACTTTCCGTTGACCCGAACTTTGATCGAACATATCACAAGAGCTCCCGATGTCCATTTGTCGCGTTCTCACGGTTGTTGGAAAGCTCTCTTAAGATGATCTTCACACTAACACCATTTAGTGGGGTGTTTAGGGGAACTTTGAAAATTATCCCTTGATCAATCTTATTGGGCACACCAAACCTAACAACAATATTTTCTTTTATTAAATTGCACACCTCGAGGCCCAGTGGCGCTCTTCTGGTCATACCAATAAAATCCATTCCCCATTGTTGGAAAGGTTCTTCAATTACAATTGGTTTTAAAGGTAATGTAGCAATTTTACATGCCCAACAAAGTGTTGGCATGCTTGGCACTTAACTACCCACTCTAGTATCTTGAAAAGTGTGGGCCAGTAATACCTTGCTCTGAGGATCTTATGTGTAGTGACTTGGGCTAAGAAATGACCACCACAAGCCATGTCATGAAATTGTTTCAAGAGCTAATCCTGCTGAGCCTTATCCACGCATCGGAGAAATAGGCCATTAATCCCTCTTTTGTATAAACCATTATCCCATAGAAAAAATTATTTGGATTTAAGTTTAATAGTTCATTTCTATTTACGAGAAAGTTGATCTGGGCATTCTCCATATGTCAGAAAATAGGCAATGTTACTGTACCACTCCTCCACCAAATCTATAAAAAGTACCATAGGCAAATCTTCATCCATCTCTTGGCATTGTTGCTTTCATCTCATCATTAATTCACATAGGCCTCTTCCTCGAACCAACTTTGTAGGTTTGATATCTAGGTCATATTCTTGAACTTTCATCACCCATGTGCCTCTTAACAATCCTAACTCTTGTTGAGTGAGGATAGATTTCACTGCAGTATCTGGAACCAAGACCATAGTATGTGAGGAAAGAATATAGTACCTGAATGCTTTACACGCCTTCACCACTGCATATGCATGCTTTTCCATTGGAGTATATTTCAACTCATAAGCTTTGAGAGGCATGCTCATGAAAGCAATCGGAGCTTCTACATCCTCCTGATTCTTCTGCATCAAGATTGCTGACATGGTGTGTTCGGAGGAATAACAATAAAGAATAAATTCTTTACTGAAGTTAGGTGAAACCAAGACTGGGGCTTTTGACAGGGCCTCCTTGATCTTCTCAAAAGCTTCCTTCCCTTCGCTGCTCCATTTGAAATCTTGTGTCTTCTTCATCATATTTGAGATATGACGAGTCAACTCAGCAAAGTCAGGGATGAATCTCCTGAGAAAATTAACTTTTCCAAAGAAAGAGTGAACTCCTTTTTTGGATGTTGGCAATGGAAATGTCTGAATGGATTTGACACGTTCCAGATCTATCTTGGTTCCTTCTTTAGAAACAATGTGCCCTAGTAGCTTTCCTTCATTCACAATAAAAGATAGATTTCTTAGGGTTTAGAGAAATACCATGTTTGCGACATTGTATGAAAACCTCTTCCATATTTGAAATGTGCATGCTTATATCCTTGGAAAAGACTATCAGATCATCAAGGTACACCCCTATGCTTATATCCTTGAGATGAGCAAAGATAAATCCATAGCTCTTTGAAATGTAGCTCCAACATTGATCAAACCAAATGGTATTTTCTGGTAAGAAAAAGTTCCCCAAGGTGTAATGAATGTTGTTTTGTATTGATCTTCTTCAGCCACCTTGACCTGATTGTAGCCTGAGAAACCATCAAGCATGGAAAGCATCTTAGATCCAGTGACCACCTGTAGAGTGTGATCCATGATGGGGATGGGGTAGTTATCTTTCAATGAGGCTTGATTGAGGTTGTGAAAATCTACACACAACCTAATCTCGCCACTCTTCTTTCTCACAGGAACTATGTTGGCTAACCATTCAGAGTGATGTATGGGATAAATTATCTTTGCATCTAATAGCTTCTGGATCTCTACAAAGATAGTTCAAAAATGGTAGGGTTCTACACCACGACACCTTGAAAGGTTTTTGTTCTAGTTTTAATGGGATGTAATGTTGAACTTCTGTAGGCTGATATGTTTTTAGATCCTGGTAAGACCAAGCAAAAACATCCATGTATTTCTTAAGAAGCTTTGTAAAAGCTTCTCTTTCTATCTCTAAACAACACTTTCCCAGATTTACTAATTTGGGGTCATTGTTGGCTCCCAAATTTAGTAACTGTGTATCGGAGGAAGAACCTTCCCACTTTCTTCATTCTTCTTAAGCATCCGATCATGTTTGTCGAACATTTCCTCAAGAGATACCAAGCCTTTGAGAATTTTATTTCCTTTAGCTGGATAATCTCTTAACTTCGAGATGTCGCATCTATTTCTCCCACATTATTTTATCTTGGAGGTGAGTTTCTTCCCTCATATTAGATCTCTTTGAAGTTGTCCTTTTGTTGAACAAATGCAGCAATCTACTTGTCATCGTTAAAAACTTGCCATTCTTGGATGTTGTCAAGAACTTTTGGTGGAAAACCATCTCAACTTTATAATCCCCTAATCGAAAAAATGTGGGAGGTTGATCTGGATTTAACAAAGTTGCAGTCACTGCAAGTGAATCAGCTCTTGAATTTTGTTCTCTCAGAATGTAAGATACCGAGAAAGCTGAAAAATCTAGGATAGCAAAGTAGACTCGATCTCTATAATGCCAAAGTTTGTCCTTTTTACTTGATAGAGACCTCTTATCTGCTTAACAATCAGCTCAACATCTCCCTTTGCATGTAAGATCTTGATTCCCATTGTTCTTGCTTGCTCCATGCCTAACAACAATGCTTCATACTCTATTGTGTTGTTAGTATTTTCAAACATCAATTTGAAGGAATGTGCATGCACCTTTCCCTCAGGAGAGATAAGAACAATGCCTGCACCGAGATCCAAATGAACAACAGCTACCATCAAATTCTAGAGACCAAACCTTGTTGTCAAGTTGATGTGGTTCTTGAATCACAAGTTGAACTTCTTCTTTACCCATTTCTAGATAATAGACTCGTGATCAAATTCCTGAAACAAGATCTAAGATCTAGGATCCTCAGACTTTGATACTATGTACTTGGATTTATTCTTAGGTTCTAACTTCTTATTAACTCCTTTGATTGGTATGTGCGCACAAGACCAATCCATCTTGACTTCTCCACCTAGCTCTTTATAGAAATTTCTACTCAACAGCATGTCATAAGAGACTAGGATGTCTGCTACAAGGATAGTCATTTTCAGTCTTTTGTCTGGAAAAGAAGCAAGTATTGCCTACGCATCTTTGATTTTCCCACAAGAGGAACTTGTCTTTCCATTGAATAGCATCTTTCAATGGTTTTTTTCAATGTGAGACCCAAGGCATCAACAACTTTGGCAAGCATGATGTTGTCAGAAGCTCCAGAGTCCAAAATGCAATTGCTTAATTTGTACTCGTTGATAAGCAATGATACATAAAATGGCTCGATCCTTTCTGATGTAGCAGGAGAAGAAGTAGAAGGAGAAGAACTTGTAGCCACATTATTTGAAGGAGGAGTAATCTTTGGACTTGACAAGATACCCCGTGAAGGATTATTTGTTGGGTTGGGACCGTTACTTTGCACATACTTGACCAATCTATTTAGCTGATTAGGAAATGCCCTCAAATACTCAGCTTCTGACATTTGGACCTTGGTCTTCTTGATGTGGTCAATGATGTCGAAAGCTTGACTTGCTTCAGCTGGATGTGTGTTGGCCCTCTTGCTACGAATTGAAAGAATTTGAATATTTATCTTTGGGTGCTAATGAAGAAGGAAGAGGGCTGCCTCTTTTCAAGATAGTAACATCCGGCCCAGGATCTTCTCTTTCTCTTCTTTGGTCGCTTGTGGATGCTTCAAATTTTGGCATGTCTGGGACCTTGTGAACACCACAAATGTGTGACCATCAGAATCTTCAAAAGATTCATAATAGTCATCAGATTCGTAGTCTAGGTAACCAATATTGGAGTCGCCAACGGGATCTACAAAGTCTTCATCATCAAATGATTCATCAATGCCTAGATATTCTTCATTAGTTTCTAAGTTATTCCTTGGAGAAGCTTTAATTGCCAACTTTTGTGGTGCAGAAGTAAGTCTGTTTCGATTTTGATTTTGATTTTGACCATTAAAGGTCCAAGAAGGAGCTATTCTTGAAGGAGTCGCATTCCCTGCTTGAGATATCTGCTTCTTGATTTGCAGCATGTCATTAGCTAACCTTTGCAACAAATTATTTGAAGTACTTGAAGAAGTTCCATCACCTTTATGAAATGTTTGTTTGAGTTTTCCATCCATGATCAATTCATCTTCAACTTTCATGGCAGCATTTTGTGCTTCAAATAGATTCACAGGTCTTGCCTTTCTTAGCTGATATTTAACTTTGGGCAACGTGAGTGTTTATAAAAAAACATATTTTGATTTTCATCACTCAATGTGGTAGAAGTGGGTATCTTATATGAAATCCTTTGGAACCTTACAATAAAGTCCTACATGTTCTCACTTGGCTCTTTCTTCAACTACGGCAGTTGAGTGATCAATGTGCTAGCATCCTCTGCAGGCTTGAATCTTTTTTCGAAATTGCTCACACATAGTCACCGGTTGGTTATGGTATTAGGATCTAACCGATAGAACCATTCACTAGCCAAGTCATGTAGAGTCTCAATCAAGAGTCCTGACCGAGACATCTTGCATGCTCCACTGAAAGCACACCACAAGATATGAAGAAGGCTGCAAATGATCATCTAGGTTTTGCTTTCCATCTCTAAAGAATTTTGGAAAATTATTTCTAGATCCTTTTGGCAGATCATGCATAGGTGGAGCCAAGTTCAGTGGCCCAAAAGTTTGCTCCCCATGGGACATGTACTATCTGGTTCTGATTCACCATGACAAACGGAGCACATCTTCTCCTTGTGTAGACTTGGTGAATAATTCCAGCCGCTTGGATTATGCTGAAGATGATCCGGATTTGGATGGGTGTGCACTCTCCTTCCTGGTGAGAGACTAGATATGTGGCTTCTAACTTGAGGAGGATGATTGAAATTGAATTTCTCCTACAGTCTAAAGAAATGATCAGTCCTTCCTTGCGCCTTCACAGATTGGGTGAATGGACATTCAGCTAGGTTGAGATTTGTATGGAAAACACTCCAATCTTCAAGAGATAAGCTTTGATCTGCAAAGATAGTTGTTCCCCAGTGGAGTCGCCAAAATCAAGCCCATTGGCTAGATTTTCTGCATAGATGAAAACCTGGCGATCATGAGATAAATCTCCCTCATTTACTGGTGAGGCTCTCATGTCATATTTGTCAATAAAAATATGCTAGTATCTATATGGGGTTTTAATTTAATTATTCAACTCATGAACCATAGTTGTATAGCTCTACTAGATAAGTAAGCATTTATTTAAAGAAAGGAAATATTTATAAAAGGGAATTATATAAACACGAGAGAAGAAATGGGGAAGATGTGCATCCCAATCAATAGATAATGAGTTGATTGCATGCACATAGAAGAAACCAATAGATATCAACATAGAATTATAAGCAAAGGAAGCTCTAGATCTAGATCTAAAATAACACAAAGTTTATTCAAAGATCTAAGATAGAAAGCTAGAAACAAAATACACCGTGACACAAAGTTCTCCTAGAAATATGCTCCTGTATATTCCTTTACTTCAAATGGCTCTCAAGGGTTTCAACACAAAGTCTAGAACACAAGAATGCTGCTTACAAATTCTGATCATTAACCCGAAGGTTCTTCTTCTACTTATAGAATGTAGAAGGGAAAGTACAAATGGGAAACTTAACTGAACTGAAACATAAACAAGAAGTAAAGATGACATCTGGCAATCATCCTCCACTAACTCCTTCTTAAGTGACACATCTATCACTTAACTAATAGAAGTTTTCCACATAACTTAAAGTAATGGTTTCAAAACTAATAACTTCAAAGTTTTACAATTTCATCCAAGAACATGGAAAATAGAAGAAAGAATAGAAGAAGAAGTCAAGCCAGCTGTAACATTTATATCTTCTTTTTGTTCTGATACTGAATATACTTATCGAACATGTAATTCAGCATCTTCCCATCTGTCTTAGCCACAACTTCCTTTTCTGTCCTGAACTACAAGCAATCCTTCATTCAACACCTTGATACATGCTTCCACATCCTCCAAGCTCGGCCCAAACCTCACAATATTTTGTAGTGCCACCAGTCTACTGATGGAATTCATCGTGAAAGGCTTAGTGGCTCCATCAATTCTCCCTTGTACCACCAAAAGAGACCCTTCCAGGAATTAGGCACTCTACTAGGAATGATCCGTACATGTATGAAGTAACATTTCTGACCACTTCCTCCTGAGTGAAAGCAATGATATTGTCTGGTAAAGACGATGTCATACTCTCAAGTGCCTGCATCCTCTTCAGCATAATTCTGCAGATCTCCAAATGGAAAGATACTACAAACTCCAACTGCTTCCCCTTCTCAACTGATCCATCTGGTACAATCTGTTCCACAATCAACACTTCTCCTAGTAGCTTATTGATTTCGGCCAAAGTACTCAGGTTACTCTCTCAAGAATTGTGTTCATATCTACTATGCTTGTCATCAATTGCTTCAGCTGATCTACTACATCTTTCATAACCTTTAGGTAGTTGGCACCTCTCCAAGTTGTACAGAAGCTTAAATAATAATCGATTCTTCCATTCATCAATAGCTTTCACCTGGTTGCTTGCATCTTCCATTTCCTGCATTAGATGATCACTCACCTGCTCTTGAGCTGAAATGGGCTGAGTGGAAGATTTAGCAACCTTGGCAATGATCTCGCACAACTAAGATACCTACTTCTGAAGCTCCTATTTCTCCGCCTTTTCTCTATCAAACCTAAGGAATAGAGCATCTATCAATATCTATGTATCCTGCTTCAATCCTTCTGTGGTGGCTTGACCGATATGTACTTTGTTTACTGTTATGTCCTCTATCATGAGCTCATCCTCTTTCTTCCCTTCCACTAGAACTGACATCTCAACGAACTTCGCCCGACTCGATGATCAACCTTGAAGTTACCTTAGCAACTTTAGGTTTTATGTCTTTTCTGCCTAGACTCTAGAGCAGCTACAAGTCATGTTCCTCCAAGTTCATTTCCACTCTAGCCTCTGGAACCAACTGTGAAGTCAACCATTCTAAGAAATTACTTCTCAGAGAATGAGAAGTTGCTGAGTGTACTACTATCTCCCGCTCTGATTCCTCTCCATTAGAAATTACTACCGTGTTGTGGTTTGTCATCTTCAATCATCCAAGGAAAAGGCTCTTTCAAATTCTGTCATCTCGTAGCTTCAATGTTTCTTCAGAGCAAAGTGCTTTGAACGGAGTGGTTGAGGAGAGAAGATGAATGTTGCCGGATTCAACTGAGGAATGGCAGTGTCCTGCTGAGGTGCAACAACGGTGAAGTACTGGATGCTGGAGAAGCCAGAACTAACATCATGGCCATGGAAGTGATCTTCTCCTTCGAAGGAGACCTTCTGTGCACTTTCATCTTCTCGGGCCTTCTACTGCTTTCTCCTCCATGCTTCCTCTTGAGGGAATCTCCTGCGCCAAAGTTGCCCATGACTTGGTTCATCAATGCTTCATCAAGGCAATATCCCTTCATCAGCAACCAGTTTGAAGTATTCACCAGAATGGTGGTAGACCTTTCCTCAATCATATGGCAGCCCCTACGTTCTCTTGAAGTACAGCTCTATCTCCTCCCATTTGATGGTATGTGTTAAGTAACACAGCCCCGTCATCTTTAAGATCTGCAAGTATCCGTGCTAATCCAAAGCCAAACACTTGTCATGTTGATAGCCTGCTAAAATATTTCTTTCTAACCTCGTACTCACTTTTGCACTTCATCTAGAAATCTTCTAATGAAGGCACATGTGCGTACTCCTGGGAGATCATCTTCCTGACTACTCCAAATGGATCAAAGTTCAGCAGTGCCGGGAATAAATCTTTCTCGTACTCAGAGAACATCTCCGCCTCCATTCCTCGAGCTCTATGAATGCTCTGGCAGCTATAATGACCCACAGTGATCGGGAAGAAGCCTGTAGACTTGTGCCATTTTGACTGAAGGTCATGCATCTCCACAAGTTGTCTGCTCAGCTCCATGGTGATCAATCTATCATTCGGATATCTAGGCAGCTTAACCGGTTCTCCAGAAAAGCCAGTGACCCTGAGGTATGTGAAATCCATAAACTGAATGAATAGACTGCCAATTCTGGATACAACTTCCCACACTTCCTTGCTTACCCTGTTGGCCTTTAGGTCCTTGTCCAGCCTACAAATGAATTCGTAGAAGAATCCATCATTGACCACTTTGAAATATTTCTTGCACGTAGGTACAATAAGTTGTGGGTAGCACTCAAAAATGGGGTCCTTGGAAAGAACACCACATCTATCCAGCTTGGAGAAGATGCCTTGAGGAGGTCACATGTATACCAAATAGGAAGTCATTTTGAAGCTGAAAGTACGCTTCACGTTCCGGAGTTGCTCACCAATGTTGTCGCTAATAATTTCTGACCAATTAATTATTGAATTAGCCTTGTTGATTTCAATGGTCTTGATGAAAGCATACATCCATGTACGGAAAGTGTGAGCATTTAGCTTCACCATTTATCCTACATAACAATTTGGCAATATCATCTACCTCTTGTACCAGATTGGACCGTGGAAGAGTTCTTGGGAACTTAGAAGGAGATCTAGGCTTCTTCATGTATCTGTTGTTCATTATGTTCACGCACTCAACTCTATGCTTCTCCCACCTGCTGCTGGCATCCTGAATGCTAATAAAAGTCACCACCTTTCGTGCCGGAATCTTCAAACAATAATTGATGAACTATGTGTCCAACCAAATTATTATTTTCCCCGTAGCATCTCGGACTGATCTGGATGATGGATGGTAAGACCTAGCACACTCCATAATGAACTCTGGCAACTGGGTTGTGTATGGAAACTGCAGCTCGATAATTCCACTGCTTTTAACTACACGCATGAGGGAAGTCTTTCCTGCTCTGGATCTATCAATCAATTTGGAAAGAGGTTTCGGACCTAGATTTGTGTCTCCAATGTCTGTGAATTTGGAAGTGATGCATGACTCGTTGTGCTTTCTTTTTCATCCCTCTTTGTCATGGTTGTGTCTATCTTTGTCTGAACAATTCTTTTTCTTCTTACTCGCCAGAATTCTTCAAAAAAGTGTGTATCTGGATAATTCTTCAGATTCAAAGGATATATTCAATGTATTGGACATTGATTTAAGCTCCCTTTCTCTTATAAAGCACTTGTAATGAATTCTTGCAATTAATTCAGACAAAGATGGCAACCGGAACATGAACAGTGGATTTTAATCATAAAAATCTGCATAATTCAAGCATGTTGCCCCAAAATTTGATGTTTTATTTGCATGCAAAGCAAGCATGAATTTTACCAACTTCACCTGAGCACCTGTATCACTTATGCAAACAATTATCCAAACACAAATCAACCTCCTTCAACTCATGCACCAAAATTGGAAGCTTTCAAAGATTGATTTCACCTTCTTCAAGCAAAAATCCTCTCCAAATGGGCACACTTTTCCTCTAGGCTGCACTTCTCTGCCTTTGAATTAATTAATTCATCCTTATGGCAACCCCTGCTTATATAATCTTCACAATTCTATAATTAATTAATGTCTTTCATATTCTTGGCAATTAATTAATTAATTAATAAGCTTTACTCTTCAAATGGGGTGCCTATTTTGTGCATGCTCATGGCTGCCATTAAATAAATTAATTTAATTTAATTTTTGACTGCTTCCAATTAACTCAAGCCTCACAGTATGCTTTGACCTTAGCCACTAAAAATAGGAATTAATTTAATCATTTAATACTTTAAAAGTATTATTTCTCTCCCAAATGGGGCACACTTTTTGACATGGAGGGTTGCATTAAATAAATATTATTTTTTAGAACAATCTATTTCCAACTTCCTTTTGTCCTTTTACCTCTGTTGACTTTTCCACAAGCCTGGGCACCAAAATTGGAAGAGAAATTAATTTAATTAATTAATTTAAGGCTGCCTTTATTTCCCTAAAGGGGTCGCACTTTTTGACATAAAGGATTTCTATTTTTAAAAGTCAGATGACAATGGGATTATTTACCCTACAAGGAAGCCCTGAAAATCCCATGATTCACTTAAGTGATTTGACTTTCATAATGGGATTATTTACCCTGCAAGGCAGGCAATAAAATCCCATGATTCACTTAAGTGATTTTTCTTTTATTCCACAATGGGAATTTTTACCCTGCAAGGCAGGTAAGAAATTCTCGCCTACCTGTTGCCTCTAATTTTCCCATTGTGACTTAAGTGGCATTGCTTCCATGGGAAAAATTACCCTGTTAGGCAGGTACAAAATTCTCACCTGCCTGCTACTTCCAAGAATCCCATGATCCACTTCAAACCCTCTTTTTCCAAAAATGTAGCCAGCCCAGAAGAGGCTTTTTGGTGCACAACTTCGTCTTTTCCCAGAGAACCAGACCTCTGATGGTGAATTCCTTCTGGCACAACGTGTGTATGTGATCTCCAGAGACTTTAGGATAAGAATCAAGCAAAATCGGCAAAGGAACTCGATCCAGAGAAATTTCACAGAAAACGAAATGGGAAAACACAAAAACACAAAATGTTGCCATAAGTCACAAATAAAGCCCAGGATTCATTCCTGATTAAAACCCTATTGGTATATGGGAATAATGATATATATGATCACAACAGGTTAAACCGGAGCACAAATTTCCTCAAACAGGGCTCAAAATAATTAAATACAAATTTCCCATAGGTAAATCCCGATGACAAAATATAACAATTTTGGGCATCTAGTATTTGGTGAAAATGGCTAATATGGCTCTTTGGGAATATCTTGACACAATACAGGAACTTTCTGGCAATAAAAACACAAACGA
This sequence comes from Taxus wallichiana var. yunnanensis, assembly GCA_018340775.1. Classification (NCBI taxonomy): domain Eukaryota; kingdom Viridiplantae; phylum Streptophyta; class Pinopsida; order Cupressales; family Taxaceae; genus Taxus; species Taxus wallichiana. Next base: position 680,705,227 of record CM031240.1, on the reverse strand, counting down.
CCCATTATTTTAAAATTATTAAATTTTTTAGATAGGGTAGTCTCAGATTTTAGATGAAATCTGGGGACACCAATTTTGTACTGTTATTTTGTTTCTGGTTTTGAGCTCTTTGTGAAGATGAAATATCATATGATGGTTTCCCTTCCCTTATTAGGGTGCATGAAATAAAGAAATGTGAATGTGACATGTTGGCGATAAAATTGTCTTGTGGACAAATTGGTGGGTTTTAGGCCAACGCTATGGGAATCTAAGTCCCTCTACTTGAACGGTGCAACTTCGTATGTGCATGCGTGAAAAAGTGGATTTCAATGGTGGTCTTTTGACCAGAGATCCAGCAGGGGCACTCCACTGTCCCTGTGGCAAAGCTAGCAATTTCTCACTAGAGAAGAACTTTGTCTGAGAAGGGAAAAGGGAGTGAGAATGGAGGTAGGAAAAACTAATGTTGCGGGTAGAATATCAGATGCCCACACACATCAATTAGAAACTTCATTTACATGCATTTATAATTAGAAGAAAAACAAATCTACGGGAGAAGCTACAAGACCAAATGAAACTCATTGGTCGCAAAGTACCAATTAATTCCTCAATCAAGGAGGAAAAAATTCCTTCTTTTCTTATTGAAGCTCGAGCGAGTTTGTACATAGCTTGAGAATGGAAGAAATTCGAGGAAGAAGAGAAAATAGAAGAAGAATGGCATTTTCTATCTTTTCAGGTACAGAGCACTCTGGTTTTTTCAAAATCAATCGCCCCTCTAGAATGACATCGAGAAGCCATTATATTCTTTACAAGAAACCGTTACAACTTCACAAATCCTTAATGCCTTTTCAACTCCCTCTATTGTGAAGAAAATGTTCATGGCAGGGTTAAACTAGATCTTGCAAAGCAACCGTTACATTTGATTTGCCAGTTTAAATATAGACCGTTAGATTTTCTCCTCTAACTCTGAAATCGGGTCGTCCACGTGGCAGGAAGGGATTGGAGTGGTTACGGGGAAGCCCTTTGCATTTTGTGATTTTTTAGAGATTTGGAAATTTGGAACAAATTGGCCCGCACCCCCGCTTTGACTTTTCAACTTAGACACGTGGCTGCTTCTGATTGGAAATGGGGTCGCGGCCCTTTTCTCAACATTTTAACCTTTTTTGGAAAAAGGCTCAAAAACTCAATTTCCTCCATCGGCCCGCATTACTCCGATTTGACTAGGACATGTGGCACATTCTAGTTGGAGATGGGGTCATGGATCCTTTCTAAACATTTTAACCTTTTTGGGAAAAAGGCTCAAAACCTCAATTTCCTCCATCGGCCCGCTCTCCCGCTTTGACTTTTCAATGGTGGGCTTCACCTTGAATTTTTCCTTTATAGCCTGATCGGGGCTGCGGATCATTTTTTAAATTTTCACCTTTTTTACAAAAAGGCTCAAAAACACAAATTCCTCCACCACCGCTCTTCCGCTTTGAATTTTCAACTTGGGCCCAAGACCTTGGCGGAGCCGTGGAGCATTTTAGAACTTTTACTTCACTTTTGGGAATTTGGTTAAATTTCCAAAAGTGCCCCAATGGCCCGCTCGTCCACTTTGACTTTTCAACGGTGGGCTTCAACTTTGACTTTTTCCTTGCGGGCTTCAACTTTGAATTTTTCCTTTATAGCCTGATCAGGGTCATGGGGAAAATTTACCATTTTTGCCAAAAGTGACCAAAAGTGTTAAGTTCCCAAAATCTCATTCCTCCCCATCTAATAGGATCTGACCATGTACCTGCATTCATTGGAGTCAAAATTTGATGGGGAAAAGACACCCATCATCTCGACTGTGGAAAATACACAAAGAAGAAAACTTCATTGTTTTGAGTCCAATTTTTGAATTTCCTTCACGAACCAGAGGCATGGAGGAAAAACAATGATTTGGTGACCTAGGCCATAGAACAAGTGAACAATTTCAATCAAAAATGGAGGTTGTAAAGAGGATATTACGTGCACAGACCGGGAAATGGAGAATTTCTCAAAATGAGCAAAACAGAGGTTTAAAACGGCTCTAGGGCACAACTTCGCTAATTTCTTAAATCTCTAATTTGGCTTAAACACCAACGAAGGGCATGAGCTCAAAAAAATTGAATTTGGCTATGAAAATGTAGATTAGTTTTTAGGAGACAACATGACTCAAACAAGAGGACATGTAGTTAATGTGCACATGTGATGAAGGATTCTTGTGAGTAAAATAAAGGAGTGTGCATGTTGTATACCATGGAACGTACACAATAACATAGTAGAAAAGCTAGCAAAATTTTAGTGACAAGCAATAGAAAAACAATGTAGTAGATGTAAGAAAAAGCATGCAAAGACACACAAGTAAAACAATCATGGAAAATAATATGCCACATACATGGGAAACTATTCATGATGTCGCAAGACAAATGAGGCACTCGGGCCAACAAGTAACATAAAGAATTACCCATGCAAATAATTGAAAGCATAGATAAAGCATGTAAAACATGAAACAAACCAGAGATGAAAATGATTTTTGTTATGAAAGTGACCTGCAAAATAGATACTACACATGAAGCACCCATTAGCATGTTATATTAATAAATAATATGACATGATGTATGTATTGAGTAAATAAGGTAAGAGGAAGTAAAGTAGTAAATATTGGAATGATAGTACCTGTTGTGTTAAAATTTTTAAAGTGGATGCATTTGGTAGAACTAGTAGTAAAGAGCAAGAAGCATCTTAAATCATGTAATAATCTGCTTGTATCCTACATTCAACTTAATATATCACGTGAATGTACATGTGTATAAAATAGGGATATGCCATACAATGTATTGAGCTAACATGATAAGTAAAGTGTAACATGAAAAGTATAAGCATATAATAGAAACAACAAAACAAGAGTAATGTAACTATTTTTAAATTTTAGCATATTTGAATGTTTTTGGATTTTTAGCATATTTGAATGTTTTTGAATTTTTAGGCCGCATCATGACAAATGAAAACCTATTCTCCAAAGAGAAGGAAGGGTGATCAGTAATTCCAGGGAGAGGAATATTTAAATTTTTAGTGCTTTTGATAAAGTATAGAGTGTGCAAATAAAAGTGAGAAAGCAAGGTTTCACCTAGTGTGTGTGTGTGTGTGTGTGTGTGTGTGTGTGCGCACATACACATGCCAAGTGAGGTTCGGGTGTGTAGCTGCTCCCTCAATAGTCAAGTTGAAACCTGTAAACATATTTTATCAATAGAAGCAAGGAAGGAAGTAGATGCCCCCCAATGTGAGTAACATAGGAACTAGTCAATGAGTATGTTGGGATAGGGCACATTATCGTCATTGTGACCAAAGGAAGCATGTGATCAAGAATCAAGGGACAAATGTCATCTGAGATTGGTTGCATGAGTGTGTGTGTGTAGGGGAAGCTATGTCCTAAGGGATTTTGTCGTGTGTGAGGTGAAACTAACCTATTGTAAGACTGTGATGTGCATTGTGTACTATGAACCTTGTGTGATGACTTATTCTATACAATGGACTATGAGACCTAGATATGTGTCGAGAGTGAGTGATGAGAATCGAAGGTAAAGGAGATTGATGCTTGCTAGTAGTTGGTGGTGAAATTGTGGGAATATCACTATGAGTGTGTAACTAAACCATAATAAGAGCATGATAATGGTAGAAGTGACTAATGGTAGGTGGACTATGAGTAATGCTAACTGGGGAAAGTGAGTACAAGTAGTGATAGGTGCCTATGAAGCTTAAGAGATAATAGGTAATGGGGTATGAGGTGGGATACCTTGAATAGTAATGAATTGATGCTCATGTATGAATTTGACACATTGGTGTACAATAGATGGAACAACTCTAGTGGCCTTAAGCCAAGGAATACCTAAGATCATGTCACAATGCTTGATTTTAGATACTACAAAAAATGGTAGGCAGATAGTAAGAGGCCCAACTATGATGGGAAGAGTGATACACCCATAGGAAGTAGGAGACTTGTGCTTGATTTGAGATAATGGAAAACCAAAAACACATAAGAGGGTAAGTGAATATACATTATCTTTGAAAGTAGGATTGATCATGATATTATTAAGAGCTTGATTATCAATGGATGCAAAGAATGTGAATCTGGAAGATGTGAAAGAAGCATGGAAATTTGCATTAGTAAAATAAATGGTTGGTGGTAGAGTAGTAGTATTACCAACAAGAAATTCTAGAGGATTATTGGTATATTTTGGAGGTATAACTATGTGGTAAGCATGATTAGTAGATGCTTCGGATGTAGCCTTTTCATGCTTAGGAAGCAGATCATTAAATATCTTGAGCTTATCATTATCATTTGTAGGTTTGGATATGAGAGGCTTGTCCCATTCAATTACATCAGAATCAATTAAGTCTTGGATCACATGTTTAAGCTTAAAGCATCAATTGGTGGAGTGTCCATTACTGATGGTGATAATCAAAATATACTTTTTCATCAATTTTTACCTTGAGGACAACTAGAATCCAAATCAAGAGGTGGAAGAAGAGAGATAAGGTTACTATCAAGGATTTGTTACAACACCACTCGAGGTGGGATTGGAAATTTAGTAAAATTTCATTGAGGAGGTTGGATTTGAGCTTCATTGGTTCGGACGTTGCATTAATAGTGGTTTTAGCCTCAACTTGGGGCTTATTAGGTTTACTCTTAAAGGTATATTTACTTGGGACTTTGGCATTAGACTCTGGTTAAAAGCATGAATGTGATATTTTAGTTTTCCCATGGAAATTATCTCGCCTTCACGTTCTTTAATGATATGAAATAAGTGATTAAAGGAACGAAAGGTATCAAAGAGTACTAACTCTTGGATATGAGGCAAAATACTTTGTAAAAATAGATGTTGCAATTCAGAATCAACTAGGATATTGTTCATTTTAGTAAGATTAGTCTTATAATGCAGAACATAGTCACTAATGTGCTCATTGGGGCCTTGTTTCATTTTAGCCATTTGTGCATAAGATATTTTAGTTCAATATTAATATAAAAATGTGCTAAAAACTAATTTGCTAATGGAGTAAAAGATCATACAAAATGAATAGGAAAATCATAAAACCATTGCAATGCATAATCTTGTAAACTTATAGGAAACAATTTCATTAACAATGTATCATCAAAATCATAATCTAAGCAAGCAACATGAAATGATCTAATATGTTCTTCTCGGGTCTTCTTTACCAGTGAAAATATGAATCTTAGGTGAAACAAAACTAGGAGGAAGTGGATCAAAGCAACTTCGGGGTAAGAGGATTGTGGGGAAGAAGTGGAGAATTTGTAGATGAAGAATTAATGGTGGTACCTTGTTTTAATTGAATAACTTGGGTTTGTAGGTTACACACCAAGGAATCTAAGGCATGGGTGTCAGAATAATAACTAGGTTAAATATGAGAGATAAGAGGAAAAGAAAAATGAGTAGTAGATATAGGAATGGAAACATTGAGAATAGGTGTCCCTATGGAAGTGTGGGTAGAAGAAACATGAATGGAAGATGTAGGCACCATGGAGGTGGTAAGAGTAGAAATAAGAACATTAGAGACTAGAATAGAGGTGTATTGGTAAAGGAAGATCCTAAAGTTTTAAGAATTCCTTCATGAGAAGCCTTGTTCGAAGTATGTTTAGCAGTTAAAAGAACATCAAGGACTGATTGCACATAGCTTGGGTTATTACACAATTAAGCATGAAAATTAGTGAGAGCATCAACTTGGTCTTGGTCAACATTAGTGTCTTCATCTTAGGACACTCACTTTCAAAAGTATCTACGTTGTCTAAGGGTATGTGAGTAGCATTAAATATGGGGTTGTCATTCATAGGTACAGAAGAGGCCATGAATTTGGAATGTTTTCAAGTAGGAATCAAAATCTTAAGGTATTTTGGAGAACCAAAATGACCACTACGCATATTGGGCATGAAATATAAGGTGAATAATCGTTAGGGCTCATAAGAATGACTCAAAATAATAAAAGAGAGTATATCCGACACACATGATTCGATACTCAAGTTCACCAAATGATTTAACCTAAACTAGTTAATATCTTATCTAGGGATAGTAACTGATGGTAGATTATCCTAATTAATTAGTTTCCAAAGCTAATTGTAGAAATATCAAGAATAATCATTAAGAAAATGATAAAAATTATAAATAATGATATATAATGAAACAAATCACTTATAATGAGATGGGGAAGATGACTTAGTTGTTCTTCTACTAATGTGATGATTTGGGTTGGTCTGATGAATGAAATAATTTGAAATGACCTAACAAAGATCATTATTGAAATTGGGTGTTGAACTATTACACGGACTAAAATGACACGAGACAAAGCGCACCCCCATTATGACCATTCTCATGTGTTTTTGTCCCTTTAGATCCTCCACTCCTAGTATTTTCTATTTTTGTGCATTATCTTATGATATACTCTTGTCTAGAAATTAGACCCCTCGAAACTATGTGATGCTCATTATGCAACCAATTAACCCTCTCACCATTTCCCTCTATTTATATGGGGCCCTATCTACATATGACATATGGGTAGGGCTGCATATAAGTAACCCGACCTAAGGAGATTGGTTTATAGCTCCCCTATTTATATATTTTTAGTATCAAAGGGCCTATTAGTCAATAAGAAAGGAAGGTGTTTTACGGGAAGGAGGATCCCCCTTTAAAGGGGGTAACCCTTTGTATGGGGGTAGAGTGGGGATCCCCCACTTATAAAACCCTAGATAGCCAATAAGTATTGCAAAACAAACATCATGGGTTATGGGCACCCATGTGCTTTGTTGATGTTGTTACTACCCAAAGAGAACTCAAAAACACGTCATTCTCGCCTAACATGTGATCTCTAGAATGTATGCAACCAAATAGATAACCATGATCTTGCAACAATGAGATTATACTTACACCTTTTCCCTAGCTTGACTTGGAATGATGATATGTTCCTTGCATTTGTAGATCTAAGTGGATGACTACCCTAGAAATAGTATGCAAAGTATATGGAGCTCAAGGAGTCTTAGAATGACTTTTCTTGTGATTTCTCTTAGTGTATGCTCATTAGGATCTTTGGGTGTCAAGTGTGCATGATCTCCTCCTTGATAATGGATGAATAACTAACTTATATATGTATTATGGATCTGGAAAGCTTAGATAAGGCCGATTAGAAGTGTCCCAAAGGAATTTGAATTAAGAAAAGTGTCATTGGAGGGAAAGGGACCAAAGCAGATGGGAAGGGCCATAATGTATGAACGTTATGGCCCATTCTAGGCGCTTTGGTCCGAGATGCATGTGCGAGTGCTTTGAAAACTAGGATTGTATTGTGTGAGGGTTTAGCTTGATTTTATGGACTAATATGATTGTTGTGTGAATAAATGAGTTGTGTGTGCAAGCAAGAATGAATGGGATATAACTAGGGATAGCATGATTGACTAAGTTAGATAAGTGTGGACTAGTGCAAATGCATTATACAATTTGTGTTGTTATAAGACATGAATTACCAAAATGAGTGTCTACATTTTACAAGGGTTTTTATACGAGGCATTACAATTCACTATCATCCCTACTATTAATCAACCTTCTTCCTTTTATTTCTCCACTCTTACAATTGGTTCGTTGCTGATTATGGGTTGGATGTATAATTATTTAGATGATAATGCTAGTATCTTTACTAAGCCGATGACTCACTTTTTCTCGATAATGGGGAAAAGGACTTTGACATGCCACTCAAAAAAATCTATTAAGGTAAAGATAGATTTTTAAGAACATAAAGAAGGTAGGGTGGGTCTATCATAAACACATTTAAAAGCATGGATAGGGTTATTACTTTGATTCTAAAAAGTTACCTCCTAAGCATATCTTGGATCAATGCCCACCACTATTCTTTACTACATGGATTTGAAGATTTATAGTAAAATGAGTATTGAATGATAGTGGATATGGATTGAATATTTTCCCTAGATATTTGCTCCAACAAATGGGTACTTCAATGAGGAAAATTGTTAAGACTATAATTGGTGCTTGAAGCTTTGATAATATTACACACTATATTATTGGTACAATCACTTTAGAGGCTTCAATCAACCCTAAATATACCCCCACTATATTTCCTATTATGAATAATTCTCTTCATTATAATCTCCTCTTAATATGACCTTAGATTCATGTTAAGGAATTGATATTGTCTAATTTTCGTCAATGTGTCAAATTTATGTCTAACGGTTATGAGTATAATGTTAATATATATGAAGAACCTTTTAAATAATGTAAAATTAATAATTATAATTCTAAAAAGTCTATTATTACTCTTCCCACACAAATTATTCCCTTGGATAATTTACACACACATGTGGTTGGTGAATCAAGTAACACTCTCAATATAATGCCTCTTATGCCACAACCTAATGAGCCTCTAACCACTCACTTTGCACAATTGTATTCCCATAACAATGAGGCCTATCTTGAGTACTCTAAGCATCTATAATCTACTACATTATCACCACTAATCTTGAGGTTATCCTTGAGTTACCCTTATTATTTAATGTAAAATAATAAAATGGCTCGGTTATTGATTACTCGACAAGCGATGATGATACTATAGAACTATCTAATGAATTCTTGTGTAAACTTACTTTTAATCCATTTGATCAGGGATCATTTTTGAAAGTTCACTAAACATACATAAATTATGTCGGTGTATAAGATCATCTCAAGAGATTTCCAACGACTATGAGAACGTGACAAATGGACATCGGGAACTCTAGATATGTCTGGTCAAAGTTCAGACAGTGGGAAAGTCAACTCTGGTCAATTAGTCAATATTGGACCAATGGCACTGTGGCACGTGGTGAAAAGGAAAAGGGATTTGTTTGTTGGTTTTCGATCTCCAGTCTTTGATGGTCGTAAAAGATTGCTCGTAGGCCGCCGTGTGGACTATGGTATTATCACCGACGTGGTGGGTCCACAAGCCACCACGTGGTTTGCCACCATGAATCGAATACGATCGATTTGCCTATCGAGAGACGACAAGTGGACTATATGCTATTGACTTAGTTAATTATTTCTATACACATTGTATGGGTCAAAATTACATTATCTTGGTAAGTCCACTTTCCAAATGTCATGCACATATGCCAAAGCGCTATATATTAATGTTATACATTAGTATTAAACCTTCACTTACCCACATAAACCAACTGACCACACATAACCGCCAACATGATAGGTTATTTCCACGTGGTGAAGGCATGCAATGTCATGCATGGAATATTCCATGTGAGGAGAGGGAGGTGAAGCGGTGTTGTGGGAGGCAAATGCCATACATGGAAGCTTCCAAGTGGAGGAGGTGAAGCGGTGATAGGGGTGGTTAAGCTCACGTGGTCCTTTGACCACTATCCTTGCATGGAGAAAGGCTTAATAAAGCCTAAGACATTATCCCCCACCACCAAAATGTGGGACCTTATCCAAATGCCGTCTCCATTTGGGATTTAATCCCATTAAACATGCTAATCCACTCATTATTGGGAATATTTTATCCCTTATCAAAATGCTATGGGCTAAGGTTTAAAAATAGCCTAAGGATGATTTGTAATTGCATTTTTTAAGGGCCCTAAACTTGTATAAATAGGGAACCCATTTGCATTGTAAAGACACATCGGCGCAACGGAGAAGCTCATTGCTAGAGCGCGGAAAGGTGGACACACATTAGCCCTGAGAAGCTTATTATTTTTTAAGCTTATTTGTGGGATGTGTCAGAATTAGTAATAAGGAAATTTTAATATAGTGTTGTAAACTATATTAAATTCCTAAAAATTACTATAGACAAATATTGTCTATTGACCTATTATTTTAGGCAATATTAGATGGAATGTTTGTGGCTAAGAGTTATTAATACTACCTATTCGGCCCATAGTGCCACACCAAATTATTGTGAATCTTGGAATATTGACTAGAGTGCCATAGGGTATTACGAAGCATCTGGAAGGCTGATCGAGAACCGGAAGATTCCAAACAGTGGAGCTGGTGCCATAGAGCTTGCTGAATACACCAGGAAGGTGGAAGTCAGGTGTTATCTTTCACCCTTGTAGTCTGAAGGTCTAGATATTCTTCTAAGCAAGTTTAAATAGGTTTTCTTGTGAAAGTACTATTGTAACTTACAAGTTTTGACTAGTGGAATGGTTCGATAAGAACCCGGAGACGTAGGAAATTGCCGAACTCCATAATCAATCATTGTGTAATTGTCTTTATTGTCTTGCATTAATTTTTAAATTGATTACTTAAAAGGAGAAAATTGTCAGCAATAATTAAAGCCTATAAGGGTCCGAGATCAGGTAGATTAAAGCTTGATTATTTTCGGATCAAGTTGGTATCAGAGCTAGTAATCGACACCTACAAACTTGCTAATCTCGAAGCAAGTTGGTATCAAGCAGGTTAATCAGTACAGGTTACTTTGATAGGGATGACATTGGCTTGTACTTTTGGATTCTAGATTGGTGGGATAAATTGAGAGACAGGTTTAACATACTCAGTAATTTTCTCACATTTCTATTTGGATGATTCCATTATATCTCATATGCAGATAAAACCTGAAAACTATTGTGTAGCGTAGAATGTATTGGTAAGACCCCTTTGAGGGCAATGTGTGTAGACATCTAACCAGACATGGCACATTAGTTAAAGACCCAATTCTAGTCAATGTTTGTACTCTGTTATGCTTGCATTAGTAAGACCCCCAGAGGGCAATTATTTTGGTGATTTTGCTAACACCATCAAATGCAGTATATTTTCCTTGTTTAGTCATTAGTTTGATAGGGAGACAAATGAAGTCAATCCACATTGCAATGTAGTGGAGAAGACCAAGTACATAAGCCACCAAGTAGGAGAAATTTCATGACAGGTTTACCATGCGAAGTTGTTTTCCTATAAATTGGTATTTAAGCTTATTGTACAAAGACTCCAAAAATGGAGCATTTTTACAACTAGTTTAACATGATGTATTAGGATATAATTTCCTTACACTTGTATTTGAAAGTTGTAAAAAAGACCCTGTTAAGGGCACATATCTCCTAATCAACATGTGAGTACCTATTACAACTTGGATACAAGAATTAACTCATATAAAGCTTGGAGATTGATTTGTCATTTGTGTAGATAGTAGAGTTCACAGAGATCAGCTCGGAACTTCATTCTATGTAGAGGCATTGTGACCGTGTAGTAGAATGGTAGCTAAATCACCGTTGGCATGGACATCGGGTCGAAACTTCATTCTATGGAGAAGCCATTATGGGCATCTAGCAGAATGGTACCTGATATAATTTGTCAACAAAAGGAGCTCTCAAAAGATCAGCTCAGAACTTCATTTTGTGTAGAGGCATTGTGACCGTGCAAAGAAAATGGTAGTTGAATCACCGTTGGCATTGACATCGGGTGGAACTTCATTCTGTGGAGAAGTCATCATGGGCATCTAGTAGAATGGTACCTAATATTGCATGTCAACAAGAGGAGCTCTAAAAGGATCAACTCAGAATGTCATTCAATGTCAAGGCATTGTGACCACACATACGAATGGTAGGCGATGGGCCAGACTTAGCATCATGCATGGAGGCTTGAGGTCTTGAAAGAGGCTTAACATCATGTATTGGAGGCGTTGAGGTCTATAATAGACTTAACATCGTGCATTTGAGGCTCGAGGTCTTGAAAGAATCTTAGCATCATGCATCGGAGGCATTGAGGTCTACAGAGACTTAGCATCATGCATTAGAGGCTTGAGGTCTTGAAAGAGGCTTAGCATCATGCATCGGAGGTGTTAAGGTCTGAAAAGGGACAAGTCATTGTCCATTATCGACATCGGATCAATCATAGCTCTATGTAACATGGAGTTCCTTCAAACCAGTTTAGATTCTACAGAATCAACACGAGCCAGGAGCTGTGTTATAGAGTAAAAGAAGATCCTTGTTGTCAGATATCAAGAAGATTAGCACCACACAAAGGAGCATTTAGGTTTCATTCAGAAACTTAGCACCATACACAGAGGAGGCGTGGAGGTCTTCTTCGGATATCAAAGTGGCACAGCGGAAGCGTGGTGGGCCCATAACCCACAGGTCCAGGATAAGATAAAATTTTCAAAGAGAGAAGGTTTTAGAGGAAGAGACCCAAGGGTCTACTATAGCAGAACTTCCGAGGTGGTAGCAGAGTTTCCAGATTCAGGACGACATGGCAAAGTGTTCCAATATAAGCTTTTTGGGACAAAAAGCCTTTCTCAGTGGGGAGGTGTGATCAAGGGATCATTTTTGAAAGTTCCCTAAACATCCCTAAATGATGGCGGTCTGAGAAGATCATCTTGAGAGCTTTCCAATGACTATGAGAACATGAAAAATGGACATCAGGAGCTCTAGATATGTTTGGTCAAATTTTAGACCAATGGGAAAGTCAACTCTGGTCAACTAGTCAATATTGGACCAATGACACTATGGTACGTGGTGAAAAAGTAAAGGGAGTCGTTTGTTGGTTGTCAATCTCCGGTCTTCAATGGTCGTAAAATTTACTCGTTGGCCATCGTGTGGACTATGGTATTATCGCCGACGTGGTGGGTCCACAAGCCACCATGTGGCTTGCCACCATGAATCGAATACGATCGATTTTCCTATCGAGAGATGACAAGTGGACTATATGCTATTGACCAAGTTAATTATTTCTATACACATTGTATGGGTTGAAATTATATTATCTTGGTAAGTCCACTTTCCAAATGTCACGCATATATGCCAAACCGCTATATATTAATGTTTATACATTAGTATTAAACCTTCACTTACCCACATAAACCAACCAACCACACATAACTGCCAACATGCTAGGTTATGTCCACGTGGTGAAGGCATGCAATGTCATGTGTGGAAGATTCCATGTGAGGAGAGGGAGGTGAAGCGGTGTTGTGGGAGGAAAATGCCATACATGGAAGCTTCCACATGGTGAAGGAGGTGAAGCGGTGATAAGGGGCGGTTAAGCTCACGTGGTCCTTTGACCACTATCCTTGCGTGGAGAAAGGATTAATAAAGCCTAAGAAATTATCCCCCACTGCCAAAATGTGGGACCTTATCCAAATTCCGCTCCATTTGGGATTTAATCCCATTAAACATGTTAATCCGCTCATTATTGGGAATATTTTATCCCTTTCAAAATGCTACATGTTAAGGTTTAAAAATATCCTAAGGATGGATTTGTAATTGCATTTTTAAGGGCCCTAAACTTGTATAAATAGGGAACCCATTTACATTGTAAAGACACACCGGTGCAACGGAGAAGCTCATTGCTAGTATGCGGAAAGGTGGACACACATTAGCCCGAGAAGCTTATTATTTTTTAAGCTTATTTGTGGGATGTGTCAGAATTAGTAATAAGGAAATTTTAATATAGTGTTGTAAACTATATTAAATTCCTAAAAATTACTATAGACAAATATTGTCTATTGGCCTATTATTTTAGGCAATATTAGATGGAATATTTGTGGCTAGGAGTTATTAATACTACCTAGTCGGCCCATAGCGCCACACCAAATTATTGTGAATCTTGGAATATTGACTGGAGTGCCATAGGGCATTACGAAGCATTTGGAAGGCCGATCGAGAACCGGAGGATTCTGAACAGTGGAGCTAGTGCCATAGAGCTTGTCGAATACACCAGGAAGGTGGAAGTTGGGTGCTATCTTTCACCCTTGTCATCTGAAGGTCTAGATATTCTTCTAAGCAAGTTTAAATAGTTTCCATTAGGTTTTCTTGTGAAAGTACTATTATAACTTACAAGTTTTGACTAGTGGAATGGTTCGATAAGAACCCGGAGACGTAGGTAATTGTCGAACTCCGTAATCAATCATTGTGCAAATGTATTTATTGTCTTGCATTAATTTTTAAATTGATTACTTAAAAGGAGCAAATTGTTAGCAATAATTAAAGCCTATAAGGGTCCGAGATAAGGTAGATAAAAACTCGATTATTTTTGGATCACCATTGGATGAGACAAATTTGCATTTCATACTCAATTTACATCTACTAGCCCTAGGCATTATTATCTTAAATATCCCATATAAGCTAATCAGAACTTTTGTCCTAAAAAGCTAGCTTTTTTAACACAATAGTTCCTTTTTGGCCACTTGTAATCTTATTCATCCTTTATCTCTTTCACCACCATAAATTACAATGGATGGAAAAACTATCAATCCTAAAGTGAAAAAACTACCATTATTTCTAACATGTGCATTACACTACACTACATTAACACAATCAAGTATATGCCTACTTCCAACTTTGTTACTATTCTTGAAAATTTAGGCATGCCACATGAGTTATTGCCTATATTACTTGATCTTAATTTGTTAGTATTACCTACTACACACCACGGCATAACCAAGAAACTATCTAAGTAACATGGAAAGCCCTTTTGTGATTACCATCGTGTTATTGGCCATGACATTGATCATTGTCAAACATTCATAGCTTAAATATATACATTAAAATCTAATAGTACAATTAACATAAATCATAGTGGATCCACATAATTAAAAATCATATCCTACCAATGCAATGGATTCTAGTAATCATCCTCAATTTTATATTTTTTAGCACACTTTATATACATGGCACATATTGGGAACATGTCCCACTTAATCTAAATACATATAATAATATATGGACATATGATGCATTACTCACTCTCAATCTTACTCCATCAAACATTATGCCTCTCCTTGTCTTGTCTTATGATTTTTAAGGGTACATTGTGTTACTCATCACATATGGAGTATGTGTTATACTAGCCAAAGTATGGGTCGTACTTGACCCTCAACCCACCCATCTTTCCTTAGGAACATCTTGGTTATGACAATTGAAAGGCACTATTGATGAGCACAGCCACAAAATTCTCTTCCTCAACTTCATACAAATATTACATTTTTGTTGATGGTATCCTTGATTACCAATACAATATGACACATTGGAAATCCACCATGGTAGAACAAGGCCCACCCTATACTAATGAAGAATACATTATGAAATTATATCAAATTCATGAAATTGTATGGTTAAATTATCCTTTCCTTCATAAGATATATCATATGGCTAATTTAAGACCCATCAGTTATTATCCTAATGAGGATTAATTTCTCGATATTAAATAACACACCTTTCACATACTTACAAAATTTTATAAATATAAAACTTCCAAATAATCTAACAAGCACAAAAATATTCAAATATTATTAATTAACAAAATTAGGACTTATAAATGACTTGATTTTCTAGTTTTTTACTTCACATATGTTGTTTGTCACATGATTTAACATATATCATTTTCTATATACTTTTACATACATTGTTCATGAGCAATTTTGAGCACGATGCACGACATACACAAAACACTACAATGATTATATATGTTGGATAAATCCACTTATTTGGTGGCTATGCAATATATGGGGCATATCTCATGTTATTATATACTATTGTTTCATTTCATACTGCTTATTTCACATTCTCATTATGTTCATATTCTATATTGTCTTACTATCTACCACTATATTCACTTGTTTTATTGTATGTTTGTTTTTATGTATATGTCATATGGCCTTTTCTATGCACGTTTGTGTGACAATTTTGTGTCCCTTGTATGCAACCTCTATTTCCTTTGCTCATGATTTTTGTGTTTATGAAACTCTTGTGTCCCTTGTAAATATCTATTTACCTTTTCATGACTAACATATGCGACTTTTCTTATCATAGTTTGTATACTTGTTTTCTTTTATGCTTGTTTGTTATCTCTTTGTGTCACGGTTTCTACCATGCACTCTTTTATAGGAATAAGATCTCTATGGTGGCCACCTACAATATCCTTCGATGTGATCCAACTTTGACTATATACTATAGCCAACATGGACATACTTCACTTATTTTAATCAAAGTGATCTATTTCATATGTCACTCACCTCAAAAGAGGGTAGTTCAATGGGGTTATCACATGGATATTTATGCAATTTAGGAACATAGACATAATACAAATTTAATTACAAAATGGAA
Source organism: Taxus wallichiana var. yunnanensis (assembly GCA_018340775.1). Taxonomy (NCBI): domain Eukaryota; kingdom Viridiplantae; phylum Streptophyta; class Pinopsida; order Cupressales; family Taxaceae; genus Taxus; species Taxus wallichiana. Next base: position 680,689,158 of record CM031240.1, on the reverse strand, counting down.
CAAGGTATAGATACAAAACAATATAAGTAGATAAAAATAAATATCATAATTTATATGGAGACAAAATTGTCCAATAGGCAATGTAATCACTAGATGTTATTGTTTAAGATAAGTGATTTTATCTCAAGAATTTTCTCAGTAGTAAATTAATATTTTCTTGAACATAACTATTTTTACATGTTTATGATAAAATTTTAGGGATAGTTGGCCCAATCCACAATAGATTTTATTATATTTTGGTACAAAATGTGGGGGCATGAGTACGGTTGGAGCTCAAAATTGCACCCACATTCAAATCATAGACAACCTGAAATTTGAGTCAACATGGGACTATCTCCAAGTTGTGGGACTCAAACTAAGATAGACCTCCGAAGAAGGCCAACTTCCTCAACTTACTTTTATTGCTAAAACTACTCCTAGAAATTGAAATGCAACTATCTAATCCTACTCTAACTTCCCAAGAGACCAAGGTGAGAAAGAGATGCATAAACAGTAAATCCTAATCTACAGAGGTGATAGCACCAGAAAATAAGGGGATGAATACATTTAGATAAGGGGAAAGGGAAGGAAATGATAATGAAGAGGATTGGATATGAGACATCAGATCAAAATCACTCCCTGAACCCACTTTAATGATACACAACACATAAATATTCAAAAAATGAAACATACAACACACCTGTGAATGAAAGAAAGGAAAGGAGTGCAATAAAATAAGAACAAGGGCAGAATAAGCCACAAGATTAAATTTTATTGCCTGAAATTGTGCACAGACTATTACAATCGCAAGAGGAAGATGTGATCATTCACTGAATCAAGATCCAAGGCATGCAACCCTTAGGACATACACGTAGCACAAGAGAGAAGCCTTATATTACAAGATGCCAAAATTCTAAGAGTATCCAACGTTAAAACAAGGCATCGCTTTAAAATATATAGAAAAATCGTGGAAGGGAGAAGGAGAAGAAATTAGGGGGAAATATAAATTCCTCAACCAATCCCAACCACCTTCATTAATTTCTCTTAGGGAACAGGGCTCCACTCTGTTTATCCATTGTTACATGCCTTCTTCAAATGAGCACCCATATTGCATTTAATGTTGGTGGTTATGCCACCTAGAACTACACTTTTTCATGCTAGAGAAGTTTCCTTGACTCTTGCCCATTTGCCTTGATTTGACTCATGAAATCAAATTTGATTACATAGAGAACAACAAAATCTTATTAAATTTGTAAAGATTTGATAACTAAATTGAGGACTGGTTGATTTCTAATTTCCGTGAAGAATCGTCATTTTACTTTATTACGTGGCTTCTCCACTTAATCTTGTGTGACTATTTGACATCCGTGAGATCATTCCTTTGTATTGCGGCACCCTAGGTCTACGCGGATTTTGAAAACCTTCGTGGCTTGCCCAATCATGTGATTTTTTCCTTATGACTCATGGCTTTCCTTTCACTTTGTTGTTTGAGCCTCATGACACTATTTATAGTAGTGTGGCTTTGAATATCCACCTACGGAGTCTTTTCTTCATTCCGTGGAACTTTTTCCTTGCCAAGGTTATGTATAAATCCTCATGCATAATGTTCCTCCATTCGCGACATGCTCAAATCCTCCACAGTTTCTTAAAATTTGCCTCTCGAATATCCACCAAGTCTAACACTTGTGTAAGTTTCTCAAATTTTGCAAGGAATGCAAAATTGGGCAACAAGTACTTTATCCCCTTTCTACTTTACACATCTTGAATACTTTTATAATACATGGTATGGGGGTATGTGACTCCTATTTTTCTATATTTAACTTTACATGCTTGATACACTTTGGGGCATTGCATAGTGGGGGCATGAGTATACTTCATTCTATTTCAACTTTACACTATTTAACATAATTAGACATAGATTTTTTTGTTCGGTGTGGTTTTGTGGGTATAAAATTTTTGGGGTGATTTGAAAACCATGTGGTCTCGGATGGGTTAGAAATCTATAGTGGCACCCTTCCTCTTTTTAGAAGGTTCTTTAGGGTGACTATAAATCCCTATGGTGTTGGGTTAAGTTACACCTAGTTCGCTTTTGGATTTGGTTTCTCCATAAAAAATTGGGGACTCTCTTTCAACAAGACAAAAAGGTGTACTCCTTCCTTATTTTTTTCACTTTTTAAATTTGTAAGATATAATTTCAATTTACAAATTTTAAATATGAATTAAATTTTAATTCTTTTTATGGACATTTACTACACTTTGTGTTACATGTATCACTATGGGGACTCTCTTTCAACAAGACAAAAGGTGTACTCCTTCCTTATTTTTTTCACTTTTTAAATTTGTAAGATATAATTTCAATTTACAAATTTTAAATATGAATTAAATTTTAATTCTTTTTATGGACATTTACTACGCTTTTGGATTTGGTTTCTCCATAAAAATTGGGGACTCTTTTCAACAACAAAAGGTGTACTCCTTCCTTATTTTTTTCACTTTTTAAATTTGTAAGATATAATTTCAATTTACAAATTTTAAATATGAATTAAATTTTAATTCTTTTTATGGACATTTACTACACTTTGTGTTACATGTACTATGGAAAATTGTGTTAACACTCAAACAAATCAAGTGTCTTAAGTGAAAATAAAGTATATCTACACACTTAGGTATCTTTTCCTTTAAGCAAGTAAATTAATTTCTTAGATTTAGTGGGGCAAAGGTAGACACCTAAATTTTGTAATTATCACTTGATAATGTTAGTATTGGATTAATCCCTAAATCATGACTTGTGCACACATTTTGAGATCAATTACCTATCCTTAGCCATATTGCATGACTTTCTCTTCTCATTTTCACTACTTAGTAATTCACATGATTATTTACATTAGTCCAAAAAATATATCACTTCCAAGTGACATGCTTATGGCTTTCCAAAACCTCATTCCATGCTCGTATGATACCACCAAATAGGGAACAAACCACTAAAGAGTTTGGTAAAAAGCGGAGGTTTCGTCCCAAGCCACCCAATAATCATTTTCTCAATTTGATATCTTTAATGGGTTGGTAATTTTCCTATAGGTCAACCTTAATGTGAAATTAAATTTATGAAATCCTATATAAGAAATTCAAATACACTCATTTACTCACCTAGCATCCACCTAAAAATTTCAAACATACTACAAGAAAATATCCTTCCAAAATCACTCAAAGCTCTCTTAAATTTCCCTAAAGCAATAACACATATTAGGAGCAACACCCAAAAGGCGTGAAGCAATCTCTACTAGGTTCAAGATCCTTATTTCTAAGTTCCAAGTTCTCCAAGCTAAGTCAAGCTCAAACACGCTAATCCATTTAAAAATATTATCAATTGATTAAGTGGTAAAAGCTAGTTGTATTCATATAGATACCACATATTTAGGTGGAAACTGCATGTTGTTTGAGACCTCTTTGGAGTAATGCCAACATAGACAGTGTATGGATTACACTTCAACCCAACCACTAATGTTTTTGTAAGGTCTCTTGCCCATTATTAAGGCTTGAATTTATTGTTGTCCAAAATTACACCCTATGTAATTTTGAACAACTAATCAAAAAGGACTTAACCATATTTGTGCTCTGAAAAAGTAGTGGGACATTATTTCATTTTTTTGAAAATGCAAGAACTTAGTTTTATGTGGGTTCTCTTAACCCACGAGACAAAAGGAATGAGTAATTAGGTACTTGGGAGAAAATTGGTGAAATTTAGTGTTGTGTGGCTTTTCTTCAACATTTGCAACACTAAGGAAATTAAGTCCCTTATGGGATGAAATCAGAAAAAACAACTTTGCAAAGTTTCATATCCATGGAAATTGGAGAATCGACTAAGTTTAGAAGTCACATAATGCTAACCTAGTGTTCCATGGGTTTTCTCAAACCTACATGATGAAGAAAATAGTCATGGGGACAAAAGTCATGGATCGATGAGTTAGACCCATGCGATTGGTATGATGTGTTTCCACTTATTAAGGCCTACTAGGTGAAATGTTGTGAGGATCCACATAATGATCAATTTTGAAACAACATGGTGAAATCATGGGACATACGAAAAATCCATAGAAGGTCTCAAAAACACGTTGTACTTCAAACCAGAGAGCCAACCACCCTAACAACTAGAATTTAATGAAGTATGGTGTCATTTTTGTAAGTACGATGGCATGTGATAGACTCAAAGGGGTCATGTTGTGGTTGTTGGCATTTATCTAAGGTGGTCATGCCTATACTACAAGAAAACTCTACAAGAAATCATGACACCCATGTTCATTCAATACATTTTCTAGGGACAGATTCCATCTCGAATTCCTTTCTAATTTATCTTCCTTCTCTTTCTTCATTCCATGAATTGTATAAATGCAAGTGCTTACGCACTTTGTAAGGGTTCTTCTCTCTTTTCCTTCCTTAGCAATTTTGAGCTCTTCTATGTGAAACTCAAAACCTTATGTTACCAACCTCTATAACTCATGAATGGTGATTTCCTTGCCTCGGATCTATATGTAAGCTATTGAAGATTGATTAATGTGAGTGTGGTTTAGCTCCTTCCTTCGAATACATTGTGTTTGATGTGGATATTTTTCCCCCTTGCATATTTCATGTTATTTCATTCATTTGCATCTGAATTGTGTGCTTTTTAATTATCCTAGCCTCATGGCTTTGCATCTATGTCATTTGGATTTGGGAAAGTTACACCTTCTTTTGGTGCTATCACCACCCCTATTAGCTTAGTATTTACCTTTCTTACATCTCTCTCTCAGCCCTATGGAATCGATAAAGTATGACTAGATTAGGATTAGTTTAGCATTAGAAGTAGGTTGTATTATGCAAGGCTTCCTAATCTAAGTAACAAGGAAGCTAATCTTCTCTAGATTTTATCTCAAGATGCAATCCTACACTTAGAGACAATCCCATGTTGCCTTAAAATTCTAGATCTTCATGATTCGGGGTTGGGTGAAACTTTGAGCTCCAATAGTTTTTACATGCCCAGTGGGAAAGGTTTGAAGGTCTTATTTTTAGGAATCCCAATGTAACATTCTATCCACCTTAGTTAATTATTTCTCCAATAGTTTTGCACACCCGATGGGATAAATTTGAAGTTCTCTACAACTTCATTTCACTAAGTTTGGTTTTTTCTTAGTGATTTTAACCTCTAGAGGTAGTTCTTCAACACATTTGGTGACTCCTAGGTCCAAATCTGTTGATTAAGTAGCCTAGTACCCCTTTTCATGATAAGAATAAACAAGGAAGTAAAAGTTCAATAAGTATCGAACCTTTTGAATATTTACAGTTGTCACCAATGAGAAGAAGAAGTGACATATCGTTTAAAGATCACCATCTCCTCCCAATAGAACTCTTTATACTCTTCCTCCTAGTAGGCATTTCTTATTGTCATCTAGGGTTTTAAGACCCATTCCATTCATGACACAAGAAAGAAATATACCCTTTGTTAGCTTCAATGGTAGTAGTCCCTTGGCTCTAAATTTCTAACATGATATATTATTTTATGCCCTTAAAAGTATCGATTCTTCATTAATGAAAACCTTACTATCCCAACCGATCATATTAAAGATATTGCTAATATGTGTTTAGTTCATATAATTACAGAGGATGATGGCATAGTTAGGATTCTTAATTCTTCACTTAAAGGTGAAGCACTTCAATGGTATAGAATTTTGAGACCTTCTTCTATTCACACTTGGGATGAACTTGGCACAACTCTTTGTCAACAATCCAAGGAAAAAACAGACAACATTTCTCTTTTTGAGTAGCTAACCATAATTAGATGAGCCCCAAATGATCTCATGGTAAAATTCAACTTCATATTCCAGAGAACATGGGATATAGTTCTAGTACTATTAAGACTAACCCCATAAGGTGCATTTTTAATACTTTCTTAGAGCTTTGAATTATGATATAACAGTAATGATCCAATCTATGGGTGTTATTTAACTACTAAATTCCTCATGCAATAGCCATTAGGGCTGAGAATTTTTTTAATATAAGAAGGAAAACAAGCCTTTAGGCTTCCTATGTCAAACTTGCACCCGTGTCTTGGATCTATAAGAACCGATTCGTGAGAACAATGGAACCATACCCAAGTTGTGGGACCTTGCACACTTGTGAAGGATCTCCGGAGAATGTCGGTTCCTCTATCTACTTCTATTATTCTGCTACTCCTAGTACTAAAAGGGAAAACTAAGCTAATAATGCCAAGGGACCAAGGATAGAAGGATAACATGAAAGTAAACTACACTAAAAGGTGATAGCACCAAAAAAAGAGGGATGAAAACTATATGTTCTAAGTGAAAATGAAGGGAAATGTGTGAAAGAAGGCTAGGCACGTGTAGCACAATTAAAACATATTTACCAAATTAGTTTCATGGAACACAACTAAATAAGGAGCTGCAAGGGATGTAGAATGGCACAATGAGCATGCAATGTAAAAGAAAGGAAAGAAGAAATAATATAAACATGCTCAGGATAGATAATAGTCACAAAATAATGCTTCCATTACTTCCAGAAATACATAGAGTTGTTATAATGGTGAAATAGGTCAATATCCACATGCACGAGCCAAATCTAGAGGTTTGCTGACTCAAAATACATAAAATATGAAATCCTTAGCAAAAGCGTGAGGATCCAAAAATGTCCAAAATAACAAATGAGCCAAACTCTTACATTTATAGATGAATCCATGGAAGAAGAAGAGGAGAAGAAGGAGGAGGAAAACCTAAATTTGAAATAAAACCACCATGACTAACAAGAAGCATTCAATGCATGTAAATCTATCAAATACATCTCCCAAGTCTGTTTGGCATGTTGGAGAAGGAAGGAGTGCGGATCATATCAAATTCAAGGTGGTTGGAGCAATCAGATCTACTCATTAATGCCCAGAAAGATGTTTTCCCATTTCTCACCTATCAGATCTACCAAGAATTTAAATTTGAATGTCTAACATTATAGCCTATGTCAGCAATTGTCGATTGAGACTAGGCACATGCCAATCAAAGCTATGTAGTAAAAGATATAGTTGTTAGAAGATTTTAGAGCCATCTCGGGCACATAAGACCCATGGCGTGTGTGGATTAACTAAATAAATTGGCCAACTATTCATTTGATTTGTCATTTTTGCCACGTGTCATTCATTTTTGGTTGTCAAGATTTGGCGCCCTGTTGGTGCACTTTGATAAGTTACGTGTGGCACACTCAAGCATGTCAGAGAATGATGTGGCATAGAAAGGCATAGAGGAGGGTGAAAATATTTGTACGTAGAAGAATGAGGCATGAGAAGAAGGAAAAAGGAAGGCATGCATAGTGTGCGTAGGGGAAATGGGACAAGCGATGAGTAGATAACGATAGTCAAGGTGTAATTATTACAAGGTAATGTGTGATGGTGTGAGGAAGGGGTGCATGGGGTACCAAGGACAACCATTTTGGAGCAAGTGCTAGGTGCACGCACGTAGGATGGATGTAATGTTTGAGAAGAAAGTGGAAGCATAGGGAATGCACGCAAGGAAGATGGAACAAAGAGGAAAAGGAAAAGGAAGGGAAGAAGGGGAAGCATGCAAGGGTGCGTGAGGAAAAGAAGGGAGGTGTAGGAGGAATTTTCAACCAAGGGAATGTGCCAAGTAAACTTGAGTGCGTGTAACCTTGCAATGAAGAGCTCAGAGCTAGAAAATATATACAAGTTACCCAAATAACTAAGAGAGTTATTTGGATAACAATTTTGGTGACTTTCGGGGCCATCTACCTGCTAGATGAAGGAGATCAGTAGCCTAGAGAATCCATTGGGAATGGATTCTACTATGTAATCATGAAATTTTTATTTATAACTTTGAAGAACTACCCCTGAAGTCATTTGAAGGATCTTTTCTTGACTCTACTCCAGATCTTGCAAACTACTGAAAGAAGATTGTCATTCTAGAAGCAAAAAGAAGACCACATGTAGGAAGCATGCGAGAAGAAAAACTATATACAAACAAATAATGTGCACACAACACACTTGGAGTAATTGAAACTACTCTAATATATACAAAATGATGTAGCAAAATTAATGGAGGGTTTGAGATAGATCCCATTTACTGGGATTTGTAACACCTCCATTAAGTTGAGTTAACTCGAAAGAGTCATCCTCTTTACATGAAATGATGATGTATGGGCCACTCCAAAGTGCAACAAACCTTAAATGACATTGTGGTTTAGCTCACAAGATCCCACTTCAAAACTAAGTCCCCAAATTTGAAAGCTTGAGGCCTAGCCTTTCTTTCAAACCATTTCTTTGTTGTTTGTTGATCTGATCATGGTAGAATTCCTAGAGTTCAAGATTAACCAATTATGCCATTTTGAGACCGCACCTTTTAGCTCTAATCATGGCAAAGCAGCGCCAATGAGTTTAGCTGCCAAATAAGGGTAGCCTCTTTTCCATAGACAAGCTTGTAAGGTGAAGTTCACTTTTTAAACCGTGATTCCATTTCGCCAGAGTGCGTGTGAGACCCTTGTATGCCATTGTCTTTGGCTGATGTTCATCATGTGTTTCATGATCTTGATTAGGTTCTTGTTTGTTGATTCTCAGACCATTTCCTTGAGGGTAATAGTTGGAAGAATTTTTCATATAGATGCCCAAATTTAGAGCCCAATCAAAGTGATTTTAGTCCCAAGGAAGGATTTTGCATTATCAGAGATAATGGTTTGAGGAACGCCAAACCTTGTGACTATACCTTGAGAAATTCAAGGATGATTACTCGGTTGATTCCTTGAGCACGACAACTTCTATCCATCTGGTGAAGTAATTTGTAGCTATCAACACCCACTTGTGTCTAGCGCTTGAAGGTGGATTGATCATGCCTATGAAGTCGAGACCCCATTATACAAAAGGTTGATCCACTTGGATTGGTTGGAGGGGAAGCACTACCAATATTTTCTTTCCTACAAAGAAAGTGCATTCCTTGCATTTTTGACCCACTTGTGTGCATCTGCAAATAGGGTAGGCCAAAAGATTCCTACCATTATGATCTTCATCGTTGTAGTTTTGGTAGAAAAGTGTCCACCAGAAAAACCATCATGGAATTCTACCAACACTTTTTCTGCACGTCATTGATACATCTTAACAACACGCCATCAAGATTATTTTGAAGAGAATTCCATCAATCAAAACATAAGGGATAGATTGTAACCTTAGATGTATTCTCTTTGCCTTGTTTAAGCCAGGAGGGTATGCACCCTCGGAAAGGAATGTGATCATGTCCTTCATCCAGGATTGCGCACGTGTCGGGATCTATATTATGCTCAAGTTTTCACGCGGAGACCCTCATCCGAGAAACAATGAAGTCTCTCGGGATCATTCTATGCATCCTCAGTAATCTACTTACATAGCGCACTACCTCTTACCAATTTTGTGGTTTTGATAATCACATCATATTCCATGATTTTAGTCACCCATCATGCTCTTTTTTCACTAATTTTTACTCCCATGATGAAGTCTTTAACAAAAGAGTGGGAGACTAACACCTTGATATGATTGGTGGTGAGCATACTCTTGAATTTCTTGAGAGCGCACATGATGGAAAAAACATGCTTCTCCATGTGAATGTATTTTAATTCATATTCCTTCATCATCTGGTTGAAGAAATCCACTAGTTGTTCAAGCCTTGTTCATTTTCTTGTGTTAGGATAAAGCAACAACACTCGCATCAACACCATAAGCATAAAGGATAAAATCCTTTGAATAATTTAGGTTGATGAGTGATGGCACACAAGAAATTTCTTGCTTGATTTTGTTAAATCTTTCCTTTCCTTGTTGTCCATCTGAAAGCTATGTCCTTCTTGAGCATTAGGGTGATTAGCCTTACCAATCCTGCAAAGTTAGGAATAAAATGCCTAACAAAATTGATCTTACTGGAAGGACTGCAAGGCCTTTTTTGTGCGCTGGCAAGGAAAGAGCTAGGATGGCTGAAACATGCTCAGGATCAATTATGATGCCATCCTTTGAAACCACATGGCCCAAAAAGCTTCCCTGCTACCACAAAATTACACTTTTTAGGGTAAGAGATAACCCATAATTTTTGCACCTCTCAAAGACTTTCTCCAGGTGCACCATATGATCCATGCTCTACTTTGAGAAGATTGTTATGTCATCAAGGTAAACCAAGATGAACTCATTGATGTAACCTTTGAATGCAATATCCATGGCTGAAATTTTACACTGCGTTGATGACTAAAGGGCATTTTTGATATGCATATGTTTCCCACTTGGTTGTAAATGTTGTTTTGAATTGATCCTCTTCCTTAACTAGGATTTGATTGAAACCTGAATATCCATCTAACATTGAGAATATCTATGCACGACCATAGTCTATAGAATCTACTCCATTAAAGGAAAAGGATAATGATCCTTTAGAGATGCCTTGTTCAAATATCTAAAATCAACATAAAGTCTGATTTCACTGTTCTTCTTACACACTGGAACTAGATTCGTGACCCAAGTAGAGTACTTGATGGGAAAAATAATCTTCGCCTCAATGAGTTTGGATAATTCCTTTCTCATGAGGGGCTCTATCTTTGGATTGACTAGTCATTGCTTTTTTCTGACGGGCTTGATACCAAGATCAAGGTTAATAGAGTGTTGAGAAACACTTGGATCAAAACCTTTGAGGTCTTCATACTCCCATGAGAATATATCATTGTATTTTTGAGAGAGAGATGAAGGCCACTTTTTTCATCGTCCGTGTGAGTATTATGAGCAATGTAACCCCTTTCTGCGTGTAATAGTGATTGGGAGCATTCCTCTTATGTGTGGCGTGCATGTACTTTTCTTCACCCTTGAACTCATCATTAGGGATAAACATTTTTTCTAAGGTGACCAACCCTTTAGGCATCTTATTTGACTTCAGTTGTATCACTTGGTCACCATAGTTGTCATGCAAGTCAGCTTGCATGCTTGATGAGAACTCAACTTCATTCTAGATGAACTAGATGATCTATGTGTCACTGTCAAACACTTTCCAGCTGGTATTGTTGTCTAGAATGGATGGTCTAATCACCATATTAATGTGCTGAGTGTTTCCTTTGACAAAGTCCTCAACAGGAGAGAACTGCAAACCAAGCGTGACCATTTGATCAACTTCCTTATTCATATGGTGAGGTACTATTTACACATTCGAGCATCAAATTTCTCAAGGAGGTCCCAAACTTTGTGTTTATAAGCTTTGAGAAGCTTATTATTTTCCTGGAACTTATTGGTAACCTGGTGGATAAATAATTATGTATCCTCAAATATCTGCAGTGCCTTAATCTTCTTCTTTTCAACAATAAGCAAACCATGCACCAACACCTCATACTCTGCCACATTATTGGAGCATGTGAACTGTAACCTATGTGTGAAGAATAATTTCTCATCCTTAGGGGAAATGAGAATGACTCCTACTCCCACACTATAAATGCTTCTATAGATCCTTCAAATTATAACTTCCATAGACCAAGGCTCTCTTCATTTTTCTTGAGCATGCATGCGCGGTAACACAACTTCTTCTTCAATAATGCAGTAAGTACCAAGCCCTGTTTCATAAGCTTCCAGCTCTTCAACATATGGGTCAAATTTATGGTGCCTCTCCACCCACTCATTAAGTACTAGATCAAGAATAGAAGGTGGAAGAGGATGCTCTTCAAGAGCTAAAGCTTGTTCTTCTTGGATTAAATAGTTGGCTTGGAGAGAGGATGGGACATATGACTCTACATGATAGGAAAATATTGGCTCAGCTTATATGGTAAACCGGGTACCATACCTTGTCTTGAGTAACATATGAGACCAATTAGAAGACAAGTAACCACCCACTTTTGTAGTAAATTCTCTTGATAGACATAGGAAAACAAAGGAGGTAGGTCAATGATAGACACATCTTGAGTTATGGTGAGGCTTGGGCATGTATGAAGGGTCAACTCAAGATCCTTGATGATTCCTAAGGTAGTAATAGTTGAGCCATCAAGTTCTGGGAGACTCCTTTAGACAAGGGGTTATACTTAAGACCTAGGACATCAGCTATCTTCTTAGGCATGACAAAAGTACTAGCGCCGAGTCAATCATGCAGATTATGGACAAGATGTTTGCCTATGATCAAAGACATATAGAAGGGTGGGGTTTTAACAACTTTACTTACTTGCTTCTCCTCTTCTTAGTAGATGTTGATAGAGTGCGTGACTTCGCATAGGATCGGTGTGTGAAAGATGTGCCAAAGCTTCATGTAACAAGTCATGCTAGGATGGAATGGTTAGGGCATCCCACATTGTAACATTTATGTTTGTATTTTTCATCTGGTCCATAATGTTAAATGGAAAACCCATTGACTTGTGCATTTGAGGAACAACAACATCTTTCTTGGTTTCTCAGCACAGGTCGGAACCTTAGCTAGCGCAGAGGTTTGACCTACCAAAAGAGGGGTGTACGCCATACGGAGGGGCTTTGTGGAGCCTTAGGTGTGGGAACTTGAGTGCTTTTAGTACTAGATGTCTTAGTTGCTTCCCTTTTCTTTTAAGGGTATGCTTGTGTTGTTGGAATTGTGACTGCACGCCAAACTAGAGCATTATCTTCTTATATCTTGTGTTGTCCGCAACTTGGGCACACGGTCTACTTATATCCTCTACATCTTGGTTGATTGCAGAAAAGTCATCGGTGCTAGATAACATCAAATTGGAATCAGGAGGAACCTCATGCCCCTCCCGATTCTTTATTTCAGGTGCACTTGTTGAAGGCTCACAGGTGGAAGAATTTTGGATCATGTAGGCTTTTGCGTGTAACCTTAGCATAATGATAATCGATTGTGAGGCATGTTACAAGGGAAGCACCATTCTAACTCCTACACCAAATTTTTCTGAACTAGAACAAGTGCATGACTTGTATTGGGTGCTAGAAGAGAGGGTGCAAGAGGAACAACTTGCAAGGGTAGATGTGCGTTAACATGCCATCTATTATTCTACTGGTTGGGCGTGTATCTTTGGTTTCCATATTGATTCCACCAAGGCTGATTGCTTTGGCTATGTGCCTGATTAGAACTACCTCTATAGGATTGTGCCCTATTGTTTCTCCAATGATATGACCTTTATTTGAAAAATTTCTAATTAGGGTCTTCAATTCTTCATCTTCTTTCTATTGTGCCGAAGAGTAGAATGTTGATGTAATAGATTGCATGTTTTCTCAGAATAGGAATAGGGGCCACAAAAGGTTGAGGTGCTTGTGACATTTTTGGGAACAAGGGCATAAGAGGTCTAGGAGCTATCTTTCCCACCTAAATGAGACTATTTTTTGCCCTTACTGCAATATTATAAGTGGTTGGTAAAGTCCTACCTCCCATGGATTGAATCATGACTAAGATATCATTGTTCAACACCTTTAGGTAACACAAAAAGCATGTTGGGTTGTAGGTCTTACCGTAAAGAGGATTTTTTCCCAAGTCTTCTGAAATCTTATGTTGAAATCAGTCATCTGCTCATTGGGCACCCTCCTCATTATTTTCAGTCACTCCACCAAATATAGGTGATCTGACTTATCTTCAAAATAATTGTAAAGATTTGTTCCAAGCTCATACCAGGTGGTAAGATATCCAAGTCTCAAACCTCGATACCATTGAAGCACTTTTCCTTTGAAAGAGGCCGCAAGTAGCCCATGACTACTACATCATTGTGTGTGATCAAATAGAGTGAACATATGTTTGCTACATCTTGGATATGCTCCTGAGGGGTGACTTGATTCTCACCAGTAAAGTATGGAATACTTTTGAGCGTGTCATTTGGCATATCATGTTGTATGGCCAGAACTAAGGGACTTCCTCCAGTGAAGTTAGCAAAGTTCCTTAGTAGAGGAGGTGGTGATGCACCATGCAAGGTGCACTGGTTGTCTATTGTGAGGAGGAGTTGAATGGGTGTGACATGTTGGAGATGGAGATGTACGCGTGGGATTTCTAGAATGAACTCTTCTCGGGGATAGCTAGAGGTACTCGAAATAATATTCATGCTACACTTTTCCTTGTATGCACTCTTCTCATGAAAGGTGCTCAAGGATGCTAAAACAGAGATCTATAATTGTTGGGAGTCACCAAATGTGTTGAAATGAGCCTCTAAAGGCTGAAATACTAAGTCCACACACCGAACTTAGCAATATGAAATTTAAGCTTTCAATGTTGGTCCCATCAGGCATGTCAAAAATGTTGGTCATCAAACTTGCACCCGTTTCTGATTGGAAGAACTAAGTCATTTGTGACAACAATGGAACCATCCCCAAGTTGTGGGACCTTGCACGCTTGGGACGGATCTCTAGAGAAGGTCGGTTCCTCTATCTATTTCTACTACTACTACTACTCCTAGTATGAGAGGGAAAACTAAGATAATAATGCCAAGGACCAAGGATAAAGGATAACATGAAAGGAAACTACACTAAAAGGTGATAACACTAGAAAAAGAGGGATGAACACTATCTATTTTGAGAAAATGAAGGGAAATGCATGAAAGAAGGCTAGGCACGTGTAGCACAACTAAAACATATTTACCATATCAGTTTCATGGAACACAACTAAATAAGGAGTCAAGGGATGTAAAATGGCACAATGAGCACACAATGTAAAAGAAAGGCAAGAAGAAATAATATAAACACACTCAGGACAAAGAATAGTCACAAAATGATGCTTCCATTACTTCCATAAATACACAGAGTTATTACAATGGTGAAAGAGGTCGAGTATCCACATGCACAAGCCAAATCTAGAGGTCTACGACTCAAAATACAGAAAATATGAAATCCTTAGCAAAAGCGTAAGGATCCAAAAATTTCTAACATAAAAAATGAGTGTAGTTCTTACATTTATAGATGAATCCATGAAAGAATAAGAGAAGGAGGAAAACCTAAATTTGAAACACAACCACCAACAAGAAGCATTCAATCCCGCAAATATATCAAATATTTTTCCCCAAGTCATTTAGCATGTTGGAGAAGGAAGGAGGGTGGATTATATCATATTGGGTGGTTGGAGCAATTAAATCTACTCATTAATTCCCAGAAAGATGTTTTCCCATTTCTCACCTACCGATTTACAATAATTTGAATTTGAATGCCTAGCATTGTAACCTATGTCAATAGTTTTCGGTTAAGACTAGGCGTGCACCAATCAAAGCTCTTTAGAAAAAGAGATGGATGTTAGAAGATGTCAAAGCTATCTAGGCACACAAGACACGTGGCGCATGGATTGACTGAAGAAATCAGCCAACCGTTCATTTGATTTGTCATTTCTACCACGTGTCATTCATTGGTTGGTTGTCAGGATTTAGTGCTCTATTGGCACACTTTGATAAGTTACGCATGGCACACTTAAGCATGTTATAGAATGATGTGGCACAAAAAGGTGTAGAGGAGGGTGCAAAGATGTGTGTGTGGAAGAGTGAAGCATGGGAAGAAGGCAGAAGGAAGTCGTGGTGCAACACGCCAGCAGGGGAAATGGGGCAAACTGATGAGCAGAGAATGCATAGTCATGACGTAATTATTACAAGGTAATGTGTGATGACACGAGGAAGGGGCACATGGGGGTACAAGGACATCCATTTTGGAGCAAGTGTTAAAGTGTGCACACATAAGATGGATGTAATGTTTGAGAAGAAAGTGGAAGTGTAGGGAATGCACACAAGGGGAAGATGAAAAAAAGAGGAAAAGGAAAAGGAAGGGAAGAAGGGGAAGTGCAAGGGAATGTGAGGAAAAGAAGGGAGGTGTGGGATGAATCTGCAACCAAGGGAATGTGCCAAGTGGACTTAAGTGTGTGCAACCTTGTAATGAAGAGCTCGAGCTAGAAAATGCATACAAGTTACCCAACCCATTATTGCTCTCATTCCTCAAATTTTCGCTTCCACATATAGTTCTTCTTTGAAACAAGAAGAAATTTAAAATCTTAGTGTTCAACTTAATAATTTAACAAATGATATTGTCTCTCTTAAGAGATAACAAGCTCAAGCTCCGAAAAAGTATCCTAACCCTCCTTAAGGCTATTCATAATAAGGCTTTTAATATAATAACCAAAGACTTCCCGCAGTTACCCACCAAGAACACTTCCAAGTGCAAACCCGCAGCCTCTCGCCAACTCCTAACTTAAGTAAATCCATTATTCCAGTCCAAAATAACATGGATGAAGGTTTAAAATAGTGTTATCCTTGTGATCAAACACATAATCAATATGCGTGTGAGAATGGAATGAACTCCTTGTGGAAGAAAGCAATTATGGTTCAAAATCCATTCTTCCTGCAGGAACAAATTGTGGCTCCTTCAACAAGTAATGCAAATGAGATTCAAGAGATTACTCATGAGCCTAACTTTATGTTCTTAGGGATTGAATACAATCCAACTTCTAAGGGTGTCTTACAACTTGATGAATCAATAGTGTATGTTTTGATCATAGTTAAGGATTTGGAATTAACTTTGCATGTTTTCCCAAACCTAACCATGATGCATGGCATTTCGTGATTGAATGGCCACCAGTGTTTTCCCTTTCCTCTCAAGAGATTTCATAGCCAAGGTGAGCAGATACCTTTCCTCGATTGGTTTCATATGTTACTCAAGATAAGGTATGGAACTAGGTTTACAATTAAGGTTGAACTGTTTCACTTATCATGTGGAATTTTATGATCCTAGTCTTGTTAACACAAATTACATGATCCAAAGAGAAACAAAATATGATTCTCAACCAACTGACCCAATGCATTCATTAGTTGTAATTCTGATCTCATGTTAGATGAATGGGCTAAAGAGCACTATGAATTTGATCCCTATGATACAACTTAGAAATTGGCTGAGCACTTACTACATCCATGAGGAGAATGTCACCATCCCCAATCCACACAAAGAAGAAGACAATGATGTTTCTGGATTATGGAAGTTATATTTTGATGGTTCTAGAAGTAGAAATGGAGCTAGGACAAGTATAGTTATTTTGTCTCCTAATGAGAAAAAAATCTTCTTTTCTCATAGGATATAAATTTTTCATACTCCAACAATGTGGTGGAATATGAGGCATTGGTCCATGTTCTAATGATTGCAGAAAAGAAAGGAAACAAAAAAAATTACAAGTAATTAGGGATGTTGAATTGGTCATCCACCATGTCCAAGGTAGGTGTGTGGTTAAAAAAAAGCTAATAAGAGCATATAGGTGTCGCGCGTGAGACCTCCTAGAAAGTTTCAAAGATGTTAACCTTTAGGTGGTTCCGAGGAAGAAAAATAAAGAAGCGGATTAAATGACAATATTTGGTTCCCAATTTTCTCCACGAAAAACATTATCCAAGGAAAAGAACGTGTGAAGGTGGTTTTGATACCATCCATTTCAGATAATGATGTCAACTAGCACATTTTTTGAGAATGATGAGAAAATTTTCCAATTCATTCGTAATGAGGTAGAATTTGCTTCAAATTTGTAGCCCACCTTGTGAGATAGCTATGGTGATCAAATCATTTAGCTATGGATTAAACAATATACCCAAAGGATTAGTCACCCTTGAAGGCATTTTCAATTCTAATGATGAGATCAAATGGAAAAACAAAATCATGTCCATGGGTCAAGAGGATTGCAAGTCAGTCACCATTGCATCAGAGGAAATGAGCTTTTTCTTGGGAAGCTATGTAGTGCTAAAGAAGAGCAAGATTTTTTTTTTTCTTTGTTTCAAAATTATCATGACATATTCTTATGGAATTATGAGGGTCTAAAAGGTTTTGACCCCAACATTGCTCAACATGTTATTGATCTTGATCCTACGGCTAAACCAATTAGACAAAAATAGAGACTCGTGAACCCTAGGATTAAACCCCTTATGAGGATGGAATTATCCAAACTCATTGAGTCAAAAATTATATCCCCTCTAAAGTGCGCATCCTGGGAGGAGAATTTAGTTTTGGTTAGGAATAAAAATGGAGAAATAAGACTTTGTGTGGATTTCAAGGACTTAAACAAGGCTTCATTAAAGGATCATCATCCTCTACCTTCCATGGAAAAGATGCTTCAAATAGTAGGTGGATATGAAATATTCTCCATGCTTGAAAAATATTCAGAGTTCAATTAGATAAAGATCAAAGAGAAAGATCAAGTATGAAACAACGTTTACAACCAAGTGGGGAACATATGCATATCAGAAAATGCCTTTTGGTTTGTCAAATGTGGGAGAAATGGACATTGCCTTTTGTGGCCTCATCAACCAATTCTTCCTTGTCTACTTGGATGATATCACAATTTTATCAAAATAGGGTAAACAACACATGGAGCATTTGGAGAAAGTATTTGGGAAATGTAGATGATTGGAGTGTCATTGAACCCCAAGAAATGCATTTTTGCAGTTTCACAGGGTAAGTTATTAGGTCACATTGTTTTGAAAGATGGAATTACAATTGACCCTGAAAGATTCTATCATCCTCTCCCTCTCATTGCTAACTCAAAAGAAGTCTCTTCATTCATTCCTTGAAAGATCAATTTCGTTAGGAAATTCATTCCTAACTTTGTAGGATTAATCAGGCCCATCACCTTGATATTGAGGAAGGACATTACTTTCAAGTGGATTACGAAACGAAGAGAAAACTTTGACAAGATCAATTTTACAATAGCCCAATCACTAACACTCATCAATCCAGATTTGTAAAGGATTTCATCATTTATGCTTATGTTGAAAATGTTAGTATAGCCATGGTTCTCACTCAGAAGAACAATGAAGGTATGGAACAACTTGTGGCTTTCTTTAGCCAAACATTGAAAGATTTCAAACTCAGATATAACCATTTAGAAAAATAGGTTTTGCCATCTTGCACACCCAAAAATTTCAAACCCATGTTAGCTACCAACCGCATCAAATTCTTAGTCTCACATCCCAAAGTGTGAGAGACTTCATCATGGGGGTAGAAATCAGTGAAAAGAGAGCTAGATGGGTAACCAAAATCATGGAGTTTGATGTCACCATTAAGGAAATGAAGTTGGTGAGAGGTAGATATTTATGTGAACAAATTACTTCAGATGCTCAGGATAATCAAGAAGCTTATTTCTTCATAAAGGAAGAACAAGAACAAACATCAAAGGATCTGGTAGGACTTGAGAGATCATCTATAGAGTGGTATAAACCCACACTATGACAAAAGAACTCAACTCCTTTTATAATTAGATCAATAACATGGTAACATTTCTATCAACCAAAGGTTGTCCTCCTAGTTTGAGAAAGACAAAGAGAAGACACATCAAGTTAAAATCAATTCCTTATGTATAATAGGTAACATTATTTTCAAAAGGAACATTGATGGTATCCTACCAAGGTGCATTGATGGAGAAAAAAAAATAAGGTCTTGGCAGACTTCCATGATGGTTTCTCCAATAGAAATTTCTAAGCCAATACCACAATAATGAAAATCCTCAAAGCATGATACTTTTGGCCCACATTTTTTTCTCGGATGCACATCATCAATGGGTACGAAATGCAAAGAACGTGCTTTATTCACTAGTAAGAAGAAAATGACGTCCCTTCCCCTTCATCCTATTCAAGAAGATGAATCATTTTCTTAGTGGGGACTTAACTTCATAGGTATGATTAATCCCCCAAGTGCAAGTCAAGTATGGGTCACAAATTACTTTACCAAGTGGACAAAGGCCATACCACTCAAGGAGGCTACTGAATTAGTCATCCTTGATTTATTGGAGGACATTACAATAAGGTTTGGGATTCCTCAAACTATCATTTTGATAATGCTAAGGAATTTTGGGATCCAAGGTGTCTAATTGGGCTCTTAGAAATGGATTATATTTGAAAAATTCCTCTAATTCTTACCTACAAGGTAATGGTTTGGTGAATTCAACTAACAAGAATCTGATCAAGATCATGAAAAGAACCATGCAAGTCAATCAAAGGCAATGACACACTAAAGTAAAAATGTTCTTTGGGTTGATAGAATCACTCCAAAGAAAACAATTAGTAATTCCCAATTTTCTCTTGTATATGAAAAAAAGCTAGGCTCTCATTATCACGGAGTTACCTTCATTAGAGATAGCTCGACAATTGGAGTTTGAAGGAGCATATTAAAGAGAGATCGGAATGGAAGAACTAGATGAAATTGAAGAACTCGAGACAATCCACCATGGGCAAGATGGAAGAGCATCAAAGATCAACCAAGTAGTGGTTTGACAAGAAAGCTAAGTCATAGATTTTCAAGGCAGGTGATTTAGTCCTTAAGTGGGATGTAGATAGAGCTAAATAGGGGCATTCTAAGTTTGATGCACTTTGGAGTGGCCCATATATTATCACTACTTGTAAAAGAAGCCAAATCCTTTGAGTTGTCAATCTTGATGGAGAGGTATTATAAATCCCAGTTAATGGGATTTATCTTAAACACTCCCATTAAGTTGTCCCATTACATCTTGTAAATACTTGTGTGTTTTGTGTTATTGGAGGTCCTCTCCTTTTTTTGTGTGTTGATCACTAATAGAGTGACTTTTCCTTAATCCATGTGGTGTATTCCTTCATTTTTAATAAGTGTTTTGCACTTTATGCATGTTTCACTTGAAACATGTATGATCTTCTCTTTTGTACATAAGTTTTGGGGCCACTTGTAATCATATGTGGATCATATCGAGCCAATTTTATGATAGAAACTAGAAAGTTGGAGTGCATCTCAATGTACATCTTTAAGAACTCCATAGATCATATTCATTCTAAGTATTAAATTCTTACGGATCCAAGGGGCAAGGTTTTCAAGATAAGGTCAATTTTTTTCAAGGATGGGCTTGAATCCATGCCCAATGGATGCTTCAAGGAACTTTTCTTCATCATCTAGTAGGTAAATGTCCCTGGAGGTCACCAAATTGTTTTCCAAAATTACACCCCATGTAATTTTGAACAACTCATCAAAAAGGACTTAACCATTTTTATGCTCTGAAAAATCCATGGGACATTATTTCATTTTTCCTCGGAATGTAGGAACTTAGTGTTCATGGGTTCTTTTAAACCATAGGACAAAAGGAATGAGCAATTAGGGACTTGGGTGAAAATTGGTGAAATTTAGTGTTACGGGACTTTTCTTCAACATTTGGAACACTAAGGAAAGTAATTACCTTACAAGATGAAAGAAAAAAAACACCATAGAATTCTATATTCATGGAAATTGAATAATCAAATAAGTTCAAAAGACATAGAACACTAACCTAGTGTTTGCATGGGTTCGATAATTTGCAGTGTTCTACATGTTTTCTCAAACCCGTGGGACAAAAAAATAAGCGTGGGGAAAAAAGTCATGGATCGATGAGTTGGAACCTCGTGGGTGGTATGATGTGTTTCCACTCATTAAGGCTTGCAAAGGGAGAAGTTGCGAGGATTCGTGAAATGAAAAAAATTGAAACACCATGGTGAAAGCTAGAGGACATGGGTAAAAGCCACGTAAGGTATCAAAACCATCTGGACTTCGAACAAGAGATCCAACCACCCCAACCACTAGAATTTAATGTAGTATGGTGCCATTCTGTGTAGTATGATGGTGTGCGATAGACTCGATGGGTCGTGTTGTGGTTGTTGACATTTATCTAGGGTGGTCATGCCTATACTATAAGAAAACTCGCAAGAAGAAATCATGGCGACGCCTATGCTCATTCAATACGTTTTCAGGATGATCCAAAGGGTAGTGGTGTAACGGTTCTTGGGTCTTCTAGTAATTGGGAGGTCCAAGGTTCAAATCTTGGCTTCGTGTTAAGGCAGCCTACTACCGATGGTTTGGATACCCTAGTGATAGGGTACCATGATAATGTGGTTTAATCCATGGGCTAGCTAAGAGCTTAAACTTCCATCCTTAGATGGTCCACGACCGGTGTGGCCTGGTGATTCCACAAAGGGCTAATGCCCTATCCCTAGGTAACCTCAACAAAAAAATATGTTTTCCAGGGGATGGATTCTAGATTTGGAAAATTTCGCCTTATTTTGGTGTTATCATTACCCCCGTTAGCTTAGTATTTAGCTTTATTGCATCTCTCTCTCCCGACCCCTTGGAATTGTTAGAGTATGATTAGATTAGGATTATTTTAGCATTAGAAGTAGGTTTTGTTATGTTGTTTTCCTAATCCACATAACAAGGAGGCTGACCTTCTCCAAAGGCATGTCTCAAGCCGCAAGTCCCACACTTAGAGACAATTCCATGTTGCCTCAAAATCCTAGATCTTTATGTTTCAAGGTCAAGTGTAATTTTGAGCTATAACATCTATTTCAAGTCACTCAAAGGGTTTCATACATTTGTGAGACCTATGGTTTCATAGAAGGACATAATCTAGTCAATTCGCATAGGCATATAGTTCCAACTACTCACCATACAAAAGCGCCAAACATGTACATAACCACTAAGCATGTACGAAACCACCAAATTGTTACGTACATAAGTAACAATTTTATCCCTTCTTAGTTTTCACTTCTATAACCAAATAGATCAATCAAAACCATATCCAATGTGATCATCCTTCTACCATAGCCAAATCATCAAAATAACTAAGTCCATCTTCTTTCTCATGTCTTATTTCATTTAGCACTTGTTTTGATTGTTATATCTTATAAATTACTAATGTAGGTATATTTTAATATGAATGTTAATGCAAATTAATTAATATGAATATTTCTTGATGCCTTGTTTAATTAATATTTTATTTTATTGTGTGAACAATTTTTCCAATAAAAATGAGGAATCACATTAAAAAGGTGGACATGAATTAAAGTGAAAAGTTTGTACACTCATCCATACCGATTGAACATCATTTGTCTTGAGGTCATAATGGATAGAAGAGTGGGCACTATGATCCACTTATTTCATTTGCAAAAATGTAGTAAATTAAGACTACTAGAGAGCTTGTGAAAATGAAATGAAGTACTTTTAATGACATCCACGAGACCAAGAAATCTAAGGGACCAAGAGCCACAACATTAAAAACTTTCATGTTTCTTTCGATGTCGGATCTTCTGCTATGAATCTTGACTAAGAAGCCATCTTGTTGTGTAGATCCTTTCCTCATCAAATAACTCATTTAGGTTGCCCACCTTCAAATCATATTGTAAGCGGATATCTTCATATGCAACACATTCCAAAATGAAGTGACATTCAATTTCAACCACCCCTTTACTACAAAAAATACAAGTTCTTTCTTCCCAATTTTCCTTGGGACCATCCATCTACCAATCTCACACCTAAGATGATGTGATCCGGTCCTCAACTGAGCCACTAACATTCTAGCCTTACCCTTAAGAGCAACTTGTAGATATACTTTTTCCCCATGCTCCCAAGTGGGGTTGAACTCTTTAACATAGTATGCTTTTTTCGGCCAATTTGTTTTGTCCACATGACAGTCCTAAATTTTTCTAAGACAAACTTTTTTATATCCACATTGGTGTTAGGGAAATCTTGCAACTTAATGTCCCATTTGTTCATCCACTTATTGTTTTGCTTCATCCATGTCTTCTTCCTACGGTCCAACTCCTCCTCAACGACCATTTTGGGCCAACGATGGTTATCCATGTTTTCAAATTTTTTTAAATAACTTATCAACTAGGTTAATGTTGATGCCTCCATCAAGAAAGTTCCTATTTCAGCCAAAAGGATCTCATACAAAATTGTTTCTTTGACTTTGATGCTACTAGTGATTAGGTGCTTTTGGATTCTCTCTAGTTGTCTCCATTTGTGATTTGACATACTACTCCCCATACTTCACACCCATAGAGGACAACAAGTGTGACCAACAAACCGAAGAGGGTTTTCTTGGTTTTCCAATCCCATAATTCCGCTTTCCTGCACCTGTCCTAGAGTAGGTAAGATGCTCTCCACCCTCCTTGAATCTTTTTTCTCTACAAGTCTCCCAATTGAGCCTATTGTGGAAAATAATTCCAAGGTATTTGTACTCTTCCACTATTTCTAGTGGGCTGCCATAAAAAATAAACGTAACCTATTGCTTCTTCCTTTTTAAGGAAAAAATCATGACTTTGGTCTTGCTAGTGTTCACTTGCATCCCAACCTCCTGGAAAAAGAGTTCTAAGGCCCTCAAATGTGCTCTTAAATCATGGGTAATTTTTGCAATTAGAATAAGGTCATCTGCATATAAAAGTAGCTTCACCACATAGCCCACTAGTTGGATATCACCCCCATCTGTTTTGTTTAACCATTCCTCTAGTTTATCTATGTATAAACCAAACAAAGTAGGAGATAGAGGACATCCCTGTTTAACTCCAATGTCGCTACCAAAACATTCAGACATGCCCTCACTAGTTCTGATTTTAGCTTTAACTTGCTCATAAAGTTTATGCATTATGCAACTCTATACTCATCAGGAATCCCAAGTTCCTCCATTCCATTCCACATTTTTTCTCTAGGCACTATGTCAAAGGATTTTTTAAAGTCAACAAAGAAGAAAATACTTCCTCCCCTTGTGTGTTCCAAACTTTTTCAATCAAATGTCTAAGAGTGATGCAGTGGTCAATGGTGGAATGTTTTGGTCTAAATCATGCATGTTTTTAAACTTTTTCCCTCTCTTTCCACCCAACTACCGATTCTTCGCTCTACCAAGCTCCCAAATTTTTTTCCAAGAAGAGGGTTGACCATAATAGTGCAATAGTTAGAAGGATTATTGACATCCCCATTTTTGTATAGAGGGATAACTATGCTAGTTGTCCATTTTGTCGAAAATCCATCTGTGTGACACTATTAAAAACTCTTGTGATGTGTGGAGCAAGGGGTTCAACTCCCCATTTTAGAAATTTAGCTTGCATCCCATCAATGTCTTGCACCTTACCTCCTACCAATTTCTTTATGCCTTGTTTGATATCTTCCACCGAGAAGAGCTTGGTTGACGTGTTAATTATGGGGGTTTATCTTTTTCTTGCGTTCGCTCATATAGGAGTTTCACATACTCTATTCATTGACCATCTGTGATATTATTCTCTATTTTTTCGATTTTGTTATAACTGTCTCCCAAATCCTTTGGGGTTGTGTTTACTTAGAGATATTAATTCTTTCCTTCGTGAGAGTACATAGCTCTCTTTTTGGCCTTTATCAAGTTTTTATAATCTTTCTTGTTTTGTTTATTGCTCCCATTCTCTTTGAGGGATATTTTCACGGCTATTGCATACAACATTGTACCACAAATTATCCGGGAAGGTATTTCAAGCCCCTCTCTTAGGTCGGACCTCTTGTAAGCCTTTAGCACCTTAAAGATCAAAGGGATCAAGTATATACTACCTATATGAACACTCTCTTCATTATTTTCTTCCTTATGCAATTTTTTGTCACCTGAAGTTGTTGTTTAAGTGTTCTTCGTGAAGAGCTCCTAATTTTTTTGATTCAAAAGGATTTCCCCTTAGATTGAGCCATCTTTTGGTATATTATGGAAATTTATGACAATGAAGACATGTAGAGTATGTAGTATGTTAGGTGGTTAAATAGGTGCAGGACACAAGGATTCCTTGACATGAAAAATAAACATCATTTGTTTGTTATGCCACGTGGTTAATAGGTGTGGTGGAGCAGAAAATCAACCATTCAAATTGATTGATGGTTAACACACTATACAAAGGAAACTACACACATTGAAATTGCCTCTCCATCATCCATATTCTTGCGGAAACATTCAATGATGGATCAATTCTCCAGTTTAGAAAATGTCCACGTTGTCTACTACACATATTTGCTTCTTCAGGTGACATCCTTTTAACAATCACAATTTGAATGTCATAACTTGTCAAAGGTCCACCTCATAATCTTAGGCTTAATTAATTAATATCTTGGCTTGGTTTGATAAATTTCATACAAGCCCCAAATATGACACCAACATAAACATGGTATAGGCACAAATCAATTTGAATAGTTATTTGGAGTAAAAAAATTATGAAATTGAAGAATAATCCACAAAAAAATGTAAAATAAAACCATAAAAGACTAATAAACTTCATAACATTGTAATTATTTAGATCATGACATTAAAGAGGAAAATAACTTATAAAGTCTTTTTTTACTCATGATATAGTCGTAAGACAACTCCAATGAACATGTCACCACCAATTATCATGTTTAATATGTGTTTTAGAAGGTAAAGCCAATTTATAGAACAATTCCGGGATGTGTGCAACACACCTTGAGATGATTTTTACAATGAGACTTGCTAAGGTAAACCCCTGGAACATAAAAGAGCCGAGGAAGGACCCTTGATGAAACAAGAAGCAAACATAAGACTTGGGCAAGAAACTGGAAGTCAAAAAAGTTGACTTTAGAACATATCTCTAGTTTACATAAGAGGAGAACATACAAAATACAAAGGCAATACGTAGTAAGATGAATCATGAAGATTCAACTAAGAAGCATGTTGGGTGATGAATAACAACCTAAAGTATCAAGGCGCATAAGGATTGGGCGTGTGAAAGTATAATGGAAAAGGGCGCTCCCAAGAAAGTATGACTTGGGACTTAGCCACTTTGCATGGTAAGGCTAAAGATAGATGTTGAGTGCGGGCACACATCAACATGAAGACTTGAGGATGAAGCAAGGCTATTTTGGGCAAGTGGAAGAGCAAGCGACATGCATAGTTTTGAGCTATTAATAGGATTAGATCTATAGTTGATATTATTAGATGATCTATTATTAGCGAGCTTGCATGCTTTTGTATTTTTATGTAAGGGTGCATGGCTATTCTTAGCATGTAGCCTATTTTGGAAGGTGCATGAGTAGTGAAGGGCAAGTCCCCACTACCTATATATATGTATTGATTTGCATGGTTTAGACATCATCCATGTTTCTAGAGTTATGATGTTGGTTTATGAGCGCGCATGACTCATGGTGACATTACTATGTATGTATTCAGCTTTTGTGTTTTATAGTAATTAATACAATGGATCTTTGTGGTTGGATATTGTTTGTTGACATATCTTGTGATGGTTCTTGTATGGTAAACCTAATCTTGATTCTTGTATAAGTTATTCTTGCATATGGTTAAGATCTAGATTTGCTTATGGTTTGTTATTGCATTGTTACTATGGATATGGAATATATCCATGTATGTGCTCATCATGTTAACCCTTTGACAAAGCTTCCATAAAAGAGGGACTTGGTACCCTTGCGCGCGAGTGAGTGCTCAGTTCTAGCTGAGTGATGTGCCAACACACCTTGGGTTGTTTGGTAAAATAAAAGACTACAAAGCCACTTGCCAATTATTTGAGACTTTAAAATATTGCTCTTGTTGATGACTTATTCTCCTTCCACAAAATTTGGGCCTTATCCACAAAACACAATGACAATCAAACTAACACCATCCGAGATGTTATGTGCCTAACCAAAGTTCATATTAGAACCAAAACTTAAACCAAAGTTTATATTCAAGACCAGACCTTGACCATTTTTGATATACCATTTTTCAATTTTCCTTTCTCATTCATAAGTTATGTCCCTATGATGAGGTTGTTCTTCACTTGTATGTTTCCACTAACTTTTTGACACTCGCTACATAAACATAACTACTATGTTGGAAGTTGTGTACAATCTACTAGCTCAATAGACAACAACATAAAACTTTGAAAACATCAATTGTTAATGGAACATGGGTGCATACCTTGAGATTTGTTAAAATATTTAATATCATTAAAGACAACTAAACAACTACACAAACTATTTCTACTCGAAGAAATAAGGCCAACCTAATACAAATCTTGAAAAGAAATCAAAAGATTATATGACCGATACAATAATAAAGGCAACCTATTAATTAGCTCTTCATCACCGACATGTATTTATGATTTTAGGTGATATTTAACATGTAATTAAGATTTTATGTGACATTTAACATGTATTTAGGATTTTAGGTGATATAGGGATGTCTTGAAGATCTTCAATAATTTTGCCTTGGTTGTTGATGCGTCAGACCATGTCTTTGGGTTACTACATGTCATTTGTCTTTTTGTTCACATGTGGCCTAACCATTCACCGTGTGATGTTCACACAATGTTTGATTGGTTGACTACATTTTTAATTATCACCATTATATGCAATCTCATCAAGGTAATAAACAACAACCCACATGGATCAATTGTCGTTGAATTAATGGGGCTCTACCGCCATAGTCCAAACTATATCTAAAACACCAAAAACATTGGAAGTCTACGAACCAATTGGTAACATGCCTTAATTGGTTTTGCACATATCACTATTTTGCATCTTGAACAAAATGAATGGAACACATACCTACAAAGCTAAGACAACAAATCAACATAACAATGCCAACAAGGACACTGGAAACCACAAAAACAACAATAGGGGCTAACTCCTCCCACATGGTCTCGCCTTCACTCAACATCACACCAAATCACCCCATGTAAATCTCCAACGATATACAATAGGGGCAACCCAACAACATGTCTACTTGGATAATAGATTTTCGTCCATGCGCCAACACACAACACCTAGCCCACCTCAATTGTCAATCATTTCTGGTTTGTTAGCGTCTATGACCCCTCCTCCCCTCGAGGAAACGCCTATCACCGTAAATATTGTTATATAAAATATTAGTAAGGTATGTGACTATAGAGAGGGTTTCTAAACAATTTGGAGGTATTTGCCCAATAGGACGTGGCAATTCGTTCAAATTTTATGACACGTGGCAAATAGGACGGTCTAAAGAAACACAGCGTGTGGCAATTTGACACAGGCAGGATGCTCCCATGACACAGGCAGGATGGCTCCAATTTAATATGCAGACAATACTATATGTATATACAACCATGGATGGGGAATGCAATGGAGATACCTATTTTAATACACTATAGCCACGCTCTAAGATGCTCGGCGGCGTTGTTCAGAGGGGTTTAGATGTGATGTTGGCGTTGGTGTCATTGTGGTGCGCCCTATGGATTTTTGCTCTCGTGGCTTCCATTTTCTGCTCTATCGCCTTCTTCATCAATGCAAAGGACGCTTCCTGATCGGTAATTAATATTCTTCACCTTCAAACTACAAGCAATACCAACAATTGCGTTTTCTAATTCTGAAATTCCCCCACAAACACATGAGATCTAAGCTGATTGAAACAGGGTTTTAATTTTAAAATTTGAAAAGCAGTCGGTCCAATTGTTTTCAGGATTTCCTTTTAATATTTCTTTTTTGATTTGTAAATGAATGGTTACGGCCATCCCTGACTGCATGATTTATTGGGTAGCCAACTGTGTGATTCCAATCTGTAACCCAACAGTAGTAATTCCTTTGCAACTTTCCTATACCATAATTAGAAGCAGTAAAATACGTATTATGAATTTTGCAGTTGAACAAAGGAAGATTAGAGAACAGTCTTGAAGGCTAATAGGTCAAATCTATTTGCAATTTTTTTAATCGGTTATTTTCTGTTGTGGGTTGTCCTTAGGTTTAGATGCTCATGAAATTCCCCAGGACTTACACCTGACCTCGTCCTCCATGAGCCACACCCATGTGGTAGTTTACCCATTTTAACACTCAACACTTAATACATTTTTTTACCTATAGTAGATTTCAACACAAGTTTCTATTATGAATGAAAATGAAATCTCAGATGATTTACCACTTGAGCTCATCCCATTGGACAAATCTATTGGCATTTTAGTATTGCGCCCTAGGGACATTTATCAGCTTAGTTTTTCGAATCGACCGTAATCGAATTTCTAAAGTCCATAAGATGGGGATTCTTGATTTTTTTGTTTGTTTTAAATAGGTTAATAGGTTGTCAATTTGTTCCCTGCCTATTAAAACACCAAAAATCCAGGTTTGCAGGATAGGGCATCCCTCCTATTAGGGCACATGTATCCGCATGCTGGATACGGGTATGGTGCGGCTCGAATACTGTAACCATTCGTATCTAGATACAAACTCCTAATGGGGCTGTATCAGATACAGCCAGATACGGGATGCAGACTAATTAAGGCTCTTCAAAAGGCTAAAATGATGCTAAAAAAATGCAAAAGACCTTCTGTAATACATTGTAGGTTGAGGGCATGGAGGTGAAAGTGTTGATTCTATCTTTTACTTCAAACTTTCACTTTGGCTCTGTTCAACCTGCAATTCTTTTGATCTATTTGCGTTGGCTACGTTGCTTCTTTTCTTTTATTTTGTCTATTTTTCTTTGCCCTATGCAACTTTGAATTTTCTTTTTAACCCATTGAAAACTTCCTACCATTCCTGTGGGTTGGGAATGTCTAATTTGCATGTAATTTTTAATCTAATGTATAAATTTGTTTATAATTTAAAATTGATAATTATTTAATCTATAATCTAGATTATTATAATATTTTAAATATCATATATATCCATGACGTATGCAACTGTATCCATATCAGGGGCCCTTAAAAACTAGCCGTATCCATATCTGATACCGTTTCTGTATCCTCATCTGTATCAGTAATAATGCAACTCTGCAAAAATATGATTGAGGATGGGGCAACATCTGCAGATTACAGTTGTTTAAAAAGCTCCAAAGCTTTGAGACCAAAATTTGGAAGCATTTGTTTTACAGTACATGCACCTGGTGCATGCATATGGCAAGAATCCACTTTTGGTTGTTTGGATAGAGTTACATACTCTGTTCCCTAGATCCCATTATAGCACACACTGGTATTGTGTTGTGCTGCCAAAGGGAGCTGAGTTGGCTGTAGAGAGAGTTTTAAGGTTTATTTTATTTTTCAAATCCATTTATGTCTATCCTACATTAATGGAGTCCATGAGATTACTACATTTCCATGATTGTAAGCCTCTTATAACCTTTTCATATTTTTGTATGCATGTCTATGAGGGCAGTCACAACAAAAACTTCTGACACTGAAAATTTACTTATAGAACTCCATACTGTCAATTTGTTTGGAACAGGGAGATTGACTCTGACATGCCACCAATTACAGCAGTCTCCATGGTGCTTAGATTACAGTCCATGCTTCCAATGAAATAAAATTACGTTGAGGCAGTTTACTTAAACAAATTGATCATTGAGATCCTTCTCACATTTGGCACTCCTGCCTCAAAACATCTATATGATATGTGCCAAAATCTTCTTTGAATATTGGTTGATGGGCCTCCCTGCCAGGGACCTCCCTGCCTCAAAACAAAGCTCCTAACTGGAGGGACGCCTATAGTAGATTACCTTATGTTGGGAGCCGAATAGTTATATCATATGGCCTCCAATTTATGTACAGACAATGTCCATTAGAAAGTTCAATGTGTTTTTAATTTATATATTTCATTTGGGATGT
This sequence comes from Taxus wallichiana var. yunnanensis, assembly GCA_018340775.1. Classification (NCBI taxonomy): domain Eukaryota; kingdom Viridiplantae; phylum Streptophyta; class Pinopsida; order Cupressales; family Taxaceae; genus Taxus; species Taxus wallichiana. Next base: position 680,657,901 of record CM031240.1, on the reverse strand, counting down.
TTAAGTGTAGGGAAAGTCAAATTCCAAATTCGATATTCATTAAAGAACAAAATGAATTTGAGGGGAAAGTTATTGATTTTATTTGCTAAAAATTTCAAAGCCTAGTTTATGCAAGTGCAGCACTGAAAGCAGTCCCTGAGACCGAATCTTGCCTAGGCAAGCTGGCAATCCATTCTGTTTCTTTTGAATTTGTCAGTCAAGATTTTCAAAACAATACTTGGCAATGATCCATCTTAAGTAAGTTCTCACCAAAACTCCAAACCTTGTTATATAAGAAGTAATTAGTCACAAGCTAAAGAACAAAATGAATTTGAGGGGAAAGTTATTGATTTTATTTGCTAAAAATTTCAAAGCCTAGTTTATGCAAGTGCAGCACTGAAAGCAGTCCCTGAGACCGAATCTTGCCTAGGCAAGCTGGCAATCCATTCTATTTCTTTTGAATTTGTCAGGACCTCCCTGCCTCAAAACAAAGCTCCTAACTGATTAGACAATGTCCATTAGAAAGTTCCATTTGGGATGTATTTTGCTAAAAATTTGTGTAGGGAAAAGTCAAATTCCAAATTCGATATTCATTAAAGAACAAAATGAATTTGAGGGGAAAGTCAAAGCCTCAGCACTGAAAGCAGTCCTGAGACCGAATCTTGCCTAGGCAAGCTGGCAACCATTCTATTTCTTTGAATTTGTCAGGGACCTCCTGCCTCAAAACAAAGCTCCTAACTGGAGGGACGCCTATAGTAGATCACCTTATGTTGGGAGCCGAATAGTTATATCATATGGCCACCCTGGACAATGTCCATTAGAAAGTTCAATGTGTTTTTAATTTATATATTTACACCAGTGAATGGCATAGCATGAAGATCAACAAGGTTTTATGGGCAAGCCCAAATGGTGCATATTTGGTAGAGATGATGTCAGTGTTGCCGGATACTCTGCCCCTACTGCTAGGGTGCACGTGCTGGATACGGATACTACTGGGCAAGGGGGCTTGTTGGATACGGCTTGGATACCGTACCCAGCCGTATCCAGATACAAACCCATAATTGTGCCGTATCAAATACAATTGGATACAATAAGTAGGGCAATTATAGCCATATCGATTTAATAGTTGAAAAAAATCCCCAAAATCCCTTCAAAAGGCTAAAAAGATGCTAAAAACTGCAAATGATCTTCTATAATGCATTTTAGTAGCAACAATTGAGGACATGGAGGTGAGAATGTTGATTCACTCTTTTACTTCAAGCTTTCACATTGGCTCTTATCAACATGCAATTCTTTTGATCTGTTTCTTTTGGCCTACTCTACTTCTTTTCTTTCATTTTGTCTATTTTCTGCTGGCCTACAAAACCTGCAATTTTTTAATCCATTGAATACCAAATTTCATACCTTCCCATGGGTTGGAAGTGTGTAATTTGCATGTAATTTTAATCTAATGTATAAGTTCATTTATAATTTAAATTTGATAATTATTAATTAATATATTCTTAATTTATAATCTAGATTATTATAGTATTTAAATATTATATATTATGTCGTATCCAACTGTATCCATATCAAGGGGCATTAAAAACTAGTCATATCTGTATCCGATAACGTATCGATATCCACATCCGTATCCGTATCCTTGCAACTTTGGATGATGTCCATGAGATCACGTTTCATTAGGGGCATTTGGAAAAATTTACCAAAGACATCTTGTTGGATCACCAAAGTGATGGAATATGACATTGATATCGAAGTGACTAAGCTAGTCAAAGCAACGGTTTGTGTGAGTAGCTAGTTTCGAGCCGCAAAATGGAGAGGAGACTGTTTTGGTACTCCTACATGACCAAGATGAATCTGTGGATACTTCGCATGCTAGCCACTGGACCCGTGATATCACACATTTTCTCCAAACAGCCAGTGTCCTCAAGGCTTGAGCAAGGCCAAAAGAAGGTATTTTAGGCTCCAATCCATTCCTTATGTGCTTATTGATGGGATTTTGTTTAGGAAGGATGTGAATGGTGTCCTCTTGAGGTGCATTAAGGAAAATCAGGTTGAGATAATCTTGCATGAGTTCCATTATACCATGGCCGTAGGACATTTTGCTCTAAGGACAACAACACTTAAGATCATGAAGGGTGGTTATTATTGGCCCAATCTCTTCAAAGACTGCCATGCATGGGTTAGGAAATGTAAGAAGTGTGCCTTCTTCACAGGCAAAGAGAAATTAGCACTCTCCCACTTCATCCCATCTCAATGGATCAACCATTCATGCAATGGGGGTTGGATTTCATTGGAGTGATCAATCCACATTCTAGTTTGGGACACAAGTGGATTTTGACAGCCATATTACTTCACCAAATGGACAGAGGCGGTTGCATTGAAGGAAGCAAATGAAACCAACATCCTAGACTTCTATGAAGGCATTGTAACCAGGTTTGGTGTTCCTTCCACAATCATATCTAATAATGCTCTGGTGTTTCGCACAAAGATCTTTATTTCGGGTTGTCAAGAATGGAATCTACTTGAGCACTTATAACTACTATCCCAAGGCAATGGGTAGGTTGAGTCAACCAACAAGAACATGTTACGGATCATAAGAAGAACCTTGGAAGAAAACCAAAGGACATGGCACACCAGATTGAAATCAGCATTATGGGCTGATAGGATCACCCCAAGAGGTCAATAGGAAGCTCACCCTACAAGTGGTTTATGGTAAGGAAGCAATATTGCCGATATCTCTTGAGTAGCATTAGAGATCATCAAATAACTGGAGATGTTTGAGTTTAGAGCAATGGAAATCAGATACGCAAAGCTCATGGAGCTTGAAGAATTGAGAAACCAAGCCATGCAAGCAATGGAGCTGAATCAGCTCGGGTAAATTTTTTTTGACGGGGAAAGTAAGAATTCAGGAACTTCCAGAAGGAGACCTTGTGCTTAAGTGGGATCAAGATAGAGCTAAATCGGGAAGCATTCAAAATTTGACACAATTTGGAGTGGCCCTTATGTGATCTCCAACTGCAAATCGAACAATGCTTTCCAATTGTAAAGGTTCGACGAGAAGATCTTATGATCTTGATCAATGGGATCTATCTAAAGCATTGCTTTTGAAGTAAAGGTTCTATCTTGTACACATTAGTTTAGTTTAATTCCTCCAAGTGTTGTTAAGCACATGTTTTGTTGGTAGTTGTAGTTTGATTTGCAACAAGTGTGTTGTGCACACTTTGCATGTTCCATTTGGACATGTATGATCTTCTCTTTGTACATAGTTTTGTGCCCCCTTGCTGCGGTTGCATTTTTCAGTTTAGAGCAGGTTTCACATTGTTAATGAGGTATTTTGGGGCAATCTTCAATGATTATTCGCTCGACTCCAAAAAATCAGTTACTTTCAAAAGTTTTCAGGCTCCCTCCTTGGCCACAAGATTGAGTTTTGGGACAGTTCACAAGTTTTATTAAAAACTCCTAAGAAATCAGCTTCAAGAGCATTCCAAGGTAGTTCTAGACCACTGCTAAGTCCATGCAGTGCTTCATGTTAATTTAGGGGTAAGAACTTCAAGTTTTGATCAAGTTTTTCAAAGTTTTCAGGCTAGACTCCATGCCCAATGGATGCTCAAAAGGCCATTGATCTTTATATCTAGTAGGCTGATTTCCCCACGAGTCGCCAAATTATTGTCCAAAATAACCTCCAGGTTATTTTGACAACTTCCAAAACCAATTTTGGACTTAGAGGGATTTTGTTGAAAGGCCGCGAAACACTATCATAGTGTACCGCAGATTTGGGAACTTAGAGTTCGCGGGTTCTCCTAATTTGCGGAACAAAGGAATGCTAAAAACAAGACTTCCGTAGAAATGTGAGACATGGGTTTTGCTCCTTGATGACGCAATGCAAGTTTGTAGAAGGTGAGAAGCCTCAAGGAGGAAGGGAAAGTGAAGTTTGGAAGGAATTAAGGATAGAAGGCTGCGAAACACTATCCTAGTGTTTTGCGGAGTTCTCAAATGCAGAGTTTTGCGGCATGCGGAAATAAAAGTTTGTGGTTGGTCTAAGGTACAAAGCAGGCCGTGATGCATAGAAAGTATGCCGTGAGGAGCCGTGGATTAAGGAGAAACAAAGTCAAATGCAACAAGGTAAGATAGTTGAAAAGTGACTAAATTCAAAAGGTCGGAAGAAAAAAATAGTGTTCATGGACTACCAAGTCCGCGAAACAAAGGATTTTAGCCGTGGACTATTAAAAGTTGCACAAAACGGAGATAGACCCTCATAGCGTAGCAAAGTCATTCAGAAGTCGTAGAGCGAGCAAAAAGAAGAAATGATGCCGCGGAACATTCAAGGTCGCCAAGCAAAGGAAATTATACAAGAAAGCCGTGAAACAAAGCATAAATGGTTTTTAGCCATAACTTTCGCTTTGAGCTCTAAATCGGATGAAATCGGTGGCATTGAACCATCTCTTAAAAGCCCTAGTTTTGGCATGAGAAAACACATGAATTGATGTTGTTTGGAAGGAGGAAAATGTAAACATGGGAAAGGAGGAAAAAGTGTAGTTCCATCAAAATCAAGCATATAACTACCTCACCTACCCGAATTAAAAGCTCGAGACGGCGCCCATGCCCCGCTCTGCGAATTTTGATGGCGTGTCACGAGAGGAGGACATCGCTTGTCTAATGGAGTTAATAGTGACAAGATCGTGGGCGGTGGATTTGGCAATACTCATCGGAAATTCGAACTTCAAGTTCGAATTCTTTCCCTCCCATCTTCCCATTTTCTCTTATTGTCATATTCTATAAATGTAAGTGCTTGGGCACGTTTGACGAGTTCTCTTCCGTGGAATTTGGAGCTCGACTTAAAGTTTTACATTTTACATGCCTTCAAACCTCTGTAACTACATTTTGCAAGTTATTCTCAAGCTTTGTTCTATAAATGCAAGTGAAAATGTTTTAATGATATGCAATTGTGGTATTTTCCTTTAAATACTTTGTATTTGATGTGAATCTCTAGCCCTCTTGTCTGTTTTTGGAGATTATTCACTTGTCCCTTACAAAAACTTTGTGTTTCTCTTGGATTCTTGCATGGTGGTTGTATTTGTGTCTCTACAGGTCATATTTGAACCTTGCTTTAGTTTTGGTGCATCACCTTCTTTTATTTTGCAGCCTTCTCCACCTTTCTCTCAACCTGGATCCTATGAATTTGTAGTTTAGATTTAGTTTTAGTTGCATTTTGAAGTTGTAGGTTAGTTTGTAGCGGGCTAGGAAAGAAGGAACCAGCCTTCTCTGGAGGTTGATCTTAGTTTGCAAGTCCCACATTGTTGAGATCATCCCATGTTATACCAAAAGTGTTGATGTTCATCTATGACCATTCAGAGGGTGCCACTTTTGCGTGTTAACACATACTTGATACCATTCACGGTTTGTGTGACACGGGGCTAGCATGTACCATTCGAGAATACCTAAGTTTAGTAAAGCTAAAACTAGAAGTTAGTCGAGTTAAGTAAAGCTAAAAGGAGTAGTTAGGAAAATATTGGATAAACCCAACCTCCCTCAAAGCCACAATTTTCCACAAACAGAAATAGATGTAATTTTAATTAATAGTGGGAAATTAGAATAATTTTTAGGATACAGTCCCATGCGGGGTTTACAACTCCTATTTATCTTGCATAGGCGGTCCCATGAAAAGTTTGGAAATGTGAAGTAGGATTAAACAAAATTGTAAGATCCCCAAATGGGTCTCTCTTGTTCTCCAACAATTTTAGATCAATTAAAAACACCAAAGGCTGATTTATGACTATTATGGCAAAATCAGATTTTTCAACAGCTGGAAAATAATTTATATTTGAAACCCTAACTGCTGCAATCTTCAAGATAGCATAACTTTCTCTACACAACTCCGATCTAGGCAAATGACATATGCCCGAACTTGGAAAAATACAAGGAACAAGATGATGTAAACCAAATTATAACAGCAACTACCAAACATGCAGATCTGACCCTCCTACTATTTCGGCCCACACATTTAGGGCATCAAATGAGCCCCAAAAATTATTTTCTCTATCCCGGATGATTGTTTATATTTTTAGGAACTCATTCATATAAAAATCAGAATTTGCGGATGCCAAATCAACTCAGAAATCAGATCTGAAATCTGATTATAAAACTGGTAAAAAACCCTTTGAAAAATTATGAAACTAATTGGCTTATTTCCCAAAAATATGTAGATGGTTTAGCAATTAAAATCAGATCTAAATACCTCCAAAATACAAAGCCAAATCTGCCCCAACTGGGTCGATCCAATAGAAGATGAACTGCTGTAATTTTATTCCTCAAATGCCTTCAAATTACACTGCTGGAAATGACTGAAAATAACACTGAAAATCTGATTACAATCAATGGGAATTTCTGAGTGAAAAACCCTCTCAATCCCTTGGGGTTTTCGTCCACAAGAGAACTCTTGGGGTTTTCGTCCACAAGAGGTATAAACTAAGGTTTTTCGTCCTTAGAATATAATTTGCAAAAGCTCAAAGCTCAAATGCAAGAGAAATATCATATAAAAATCTGGAATATAGAAGAGGCAAGTCAACTTTCCTTTTAAAGGAAAAGAGCCAACAACCAACCTCCAAACCAGCCAATGAGCTCACATGATTTTTCCTATGCAAACATTTAATATTTTCCCATATTAAATGTTTTTCCCAACAATATTTCCCTCCTAGTGCAAGTCGCATTTCTCTAGGGAAAATACATAAATTAATTATGTTTTTATCTTCCCTAGGCTTCATTACTCCCCTTTGGCCCAAGTCGCCATTATCCTTTCTAGGAGGATTAAAATATAATAAATCCCTTTACAATGACTTTTGCCCCTTAAGGCAAATCGTATTTTCCATAGGGATTACAATTTATTTTTATTAAGCTAAATAAATTAATATAAGTGCTTTAATAATTTTATTTTATTTTTTTATAGCACTTTATAATAATTTATTATAACTTAAGTCACCCTTATATTTTTCCTTTGGCCGTCGGGTTGACAAAATGGGCCAAAGGTCTTCGATTGGGAAAAGGGGACATTATAAAAATCTTGTCCATGAAATGTGGAGTGGTCATTTTTAGCAAGAAACTTTCAGCGGGTGTTCAAGAGAAGGGGCTTGAAGTTTACAAAGGTGCCTATTTGGCCGAGTTCATAGAGAGCTATGTTGTCAAATAGCATCTACCATGTGATTTTTTTCTTTGATATCAATTTTTAAACCATAATCCTAAAAAAATGGGTTTTAGTGGTAAAAATATGTTTTTCATCTGCAAATAGCTACCAAAATTCTCAGCAGCACCATAAACTAGCTTGATGTTATTATTTTGGCTGTGATGCCATTTCACCTTTTGTATGATTAGCTGTAATATCTTTAATAATATATTTTTAGTTTTTCAATCAAAAAAATGTTGACAAAAAAGCAAAGAAGCTAAAAACAATAAAAGAGATACAAGAGCTGGCGAAGCATAGGACGAAGAGGTTATAATGGAGGTTACTTCCTGAGAGGCAAAGTTTGTGTTGGTGGAGCCTTGAGAGGTTTAGGAAGACATTTTGAATGCTTTGGAGGTTTTGGAATACTTTTTGAGTTCTCAACAATTGCAAATTTTATGAGTGCTCTGAAGAGGACACGAGATCGACGGCAATTGGATCAAGTAATCAGCTGGGTTAAAATGAAGAACTAGTTAAAGTGGCATTGGTAGTACTTTAACAAGAAGAATATTCAATGATTAGAAGAGTGTTGGCAGCTCATCGAAACAATTCAGCTTGAAGACACAAACCACAAACTAGGAAGAATATATTTAATGCCTAGTGTGAATCAGGAGGTAAGCGCTACAAGTTAATCATCGATAGTGGCGGTACTTAGAACAATGGAGCCTTTAGAGGTTTAGGAAGACATTTTGAATGCTTTAGAGGTTTTGGAATACTTTTTAATTCTCAACAATTGCAAATTTTATGAGTGCTCGAAGAGGACACGAGATTGAGAGCAAGCTGAATCAAGGAATCAATTGGCTTAAAATGAACCAGTTAAACTGGCATTGGTAGTACTTTAACAAGAAGAAAATTCAATGATTAGAAGAGCGTTGGCAGCTCATACCAAAACAATTCAGCCGAAGACAGAGACCATAGACTAGAAAGAATATATTTAATGCCTAGTGTGAATCGGGAGATAAGTGCTGCAAGTTAATCATTGATGGTGGTGGTGATCCATAGGGATCTAGAAAAACACAACACTTCATCAGTTCCATCAACACCAAGAAGGAGAAACAAGAAAAGTGAGAAAAATGAGGTAAACGAAGGTTTTGGATAGAACCGCCACTATGTGCAGAGTGGTGGTTTGAACCGCCGCCTGCAGGTGGCGGTCTGGTCCTCAAACCGCCGCCGCCGAGGCGGCGGTCCGAGACCGCCGGCTGCTCTGACAGGCGGCGGTCCTGACACTTTCGAACAGAAAAAAAGAATGGAATGCGAGTGGACGTTGCGTTTGAAGCGCCAGCCGTGTCTCTTCCCTTCCATGCCCTTTCACATCCTCTAAGTGCACGGGAGGACATGGGAAGGCCTATAAATACATGAAAGGAGCAAGAGAATAGGCATTCGAAGATCCAGAGAGATCGAGAAGTAGAGTTTAATGAGAGTGAGCAAGATCTTTAGTGCTGGAGTGGAATTGTAGGAGCAAGGTGTAGAAACAAAGCAAGCAAGTAATTGGAGAGAAGGTTTACATTGTTGCTTCTTTTCATACTTATTGTAATCTATAATTTGTCTATATTAGACCAATAAAAGTGGGAAGAAAGAGCAGTTGCCCTTCTCGATTGGTTTTCCTCCTTGGAGGTTTCAGGATAAAATTGTTGGTGTTGAAGTTTGAATTATTTCCTTCTCTACAATTTCCTTTCTATAGCACTAGATAATCAGTCACAAAGCTCTAAATTTCAAGCAAATCTATCATTTTCCAAAGTTGAAAGTAGAACAACATAGTTGTGTGATTCGTAGAGTTCCAAAGTAGAAGTTTACGGATCATTTTGGTATCAGAGCTGATTATATATCCAGGACTGTGGTATTCGAATCTTTCTTGTGATTTTGTATGACAGTGACAAGGTCCAAAGGTGAAGAAGTTTTACCTTGCGAGCCAAATATTTCTACGAAGAAGTGGAAATAGAGAATTCGAGCTCAAATGGAGGAAGAGAACTTGGTCCGTAGAGTTGAGATGCTAGAGACCATGATGGATAGATTGCATAGAAAACAAGAAGAGCTTTCAGATCTGCAAAAGACGGCTTCGGTTAAGCAAGATTCCATGGACTCGGTGGTTCGAGCATTGGCGAAAAATTCGGTATCGGAAAGAGCCACGAAGAGGAAGGATGGGAAGAGCATGAAGAGACGCCAATTGTAAGCGAGAAGGTAAAATCTGCCCATACACCTTTTAAAGTTGAAACAAAAGTGGAAATAAAGAATTTTGAAGGACAAGTAGATGCAGAATTCTTTGGATAAATGGCTAAAAAAGTTGGAAGTCTACTTTAGTGTGCATAATGTCACTGAGGCACAAAGGGTCACCTTTGCACATCTCAAAATGGAAGGTCATGCTCTGGTTTGGTGGGAAACCCATCTAGCCACTTGTGAGAAGAAGAAACGTCCTATTGTCAGTACTTGGAAAGGTTTTAAAGAATTGATAAGAGCTAACTTCTATCCTATTGGCCATAAGACTGACATGATGATTAAGTGGCAGTACTTTAGACAGGGAAGCGGTCAAAGCGTGCAAGACTACACTACGGAATTTCGGAGACAAGCCATGTTGCTTAATATGGACTTGGAGGATGAGGACATTCGAACAAGTATTTGGGAGGACTTCACACTCACCTTCGGAGGAAGGTAATCTCCACAAAGCCCAAGGATCTCAATGAAGCTTGTGTACAAGCATACTACATTGATGACGAGAAGAAGCAAGGAGAAATAGAGCCAAAGGGAGACCAGTCAACAGAACAACAGGACAAAGAACAAGGGAAGACAAGTAGCAGAGGTAAATGGAAAGGTAAACATGCCGCTACTGCTTTGCATACTTGTAAAGATCCTAAGAATTTATGTAAGAATTGTGATGTAAATGGACATACTGACGCCACATGTTGGAAGTTGCATCCGGAATTGCACCCAAAGCACCGAACCAAGGATTCCAAGAAATCCATGGCCACTGTGAAGACAGAGAGAGGTGGAGATTGAGGATGATTCGGATGTAGACGAGAGGCTGGGATGCATGGCCACTAACATGTATGGGGCAGAAGAAGAAGAAGAGATGAGTAAGCTATTTCAAATCAGAATCCAAATCAAGAAGACTAAGGTAAACGCTTTAGTAGATTCTGGTTCTCAGTCAAATTTGATTTTGATGCGGTTGTAGAACAACTTGGTCTAGAGACTTACGTGCATCCACATCCATACCCATTGGGATGGGTGAAGAAGGGTGTAGAAATACAAGTTACAAGGAAGTGTAAGTTTTAGTTTGGGATAAATACCCAATACATAGATGTATTAGAGGCTGATATTATTCCACTTGATGCATTTGACGTTGTCTTTGGAAGTCCTTACTTGTATGCAAGGATGTTGTGTTCACAAGGAGGGAGAACCGGTACAGATGGGTCAAGGATGGAGTCAGATTTTAACATCGGGCACACTAAAGCAAATCAAAGAAAGCTATGGTAAGTGCTAACCATACACCAAGACTTATTCAAGCAAATCATCAGTTTTGTTTGCTTTCATTGGAAGAAAAACAAAATGGACATGAGAGTGGATATTTCTGACCAAAGGATGGAGAATTTGGATAGCACTTGTTAGTTTTGTAGAAGAAGCCACCACAGGAACTGCTCATTCAAGGAGCAAAACAAACTTCCGCTATGCAGTCACCGTATCTACCTACGGATTCATTGGACTTGACCGTGGGGCAGCAAGAAGAAGAGGAGATACAAGGAATGGTGGTGACTATAACAGCAGCAGTACTTGGAGAGGATTCGGCCAATCCATCTCAAGAGACAAAGACAAGAAAGGACTAAACCACTACAAGTATGGGACCTTCGCCATACTTGAGCAGGTTGGAGAAGAAACCTTTAGGCCATACTTCATGCAGATGCACGCGATAGTAAGTTGTAAGAGCTCGCATCCACTAACGCCATCTATGCATGACAAAGAAGGAAAGATACAAAAGTTACCTTCCAAAGAGGATTGTACTCGAGGCAAACTCGGAGGAGGATGTAGCACTGGAACAACAAACCAGAGATCCAGGAGTCTTGGCAGGTTGGACGAGAGAAGACACCAAGGCAGACCCAGTGGTACTCGAATGAGCACGAGAGGGAGTTGATTCCTCTACCACTCCCCCACTAAGCTTTTGTGGGACCAAAAGCCTCCTAAGTAGGGGAGGTATGATCCATAGGGATCCAGAAAAACACACCACTTCATCAGTTCCATCAGCACCAAGAAGGAGAAACAAGAAAAGTGAGAAAAATGAGGTAAACGGAGGTTCTGGATAGAACCGCCGCTCGCGTGAGTGGCGGTTTTTTGCCAAGGCGGCGGTCTGAGACCGCCGGTCTGCTCAAGGTGGTGGTCCTGACACTTTCGAATAGAAAAGAAGAATGGAATGCGAGTGGACGTGTTCTTGAAGCACCCAACCGTGTCTCTTCCCTTCCATGCCCTTTCACATCCTCTAGTGCACGGGAGGACATGGGAAGGCCTATAAATACATGAAAGGAGCAAGAGAATAGGCATTCAAAGATCTAGAGAGATCGAGAAGCAGAGTTTAATGAGAGCAGTGAGCAAGATCTTCAGTGTTGGAGTGGAATTGTAGGAGCAAGGTGTAGAAACAGAGCAAGCAAGTAATTGGAGAGAAGGTTTACATTGTTGCTTCTTTTCATACTTATTGTAATCTGTAATTTGTCTATATTAGACCAATAAAAGTGGGAAGAAAGAGCAGTTGCCCTTCCCACTGGTTTTCCTCCTTGGAGGTTTCCAGGATAAAATTGTTGGTGTTGAAGTTTGAATTATGTCCTTCTCTGCAATTTCCTTTCTATAGCACTAGATAATCAGTCACGAAGCTCTAAATTTCAAACAAATTTGTCATTTTCCAAAGTTGAAAGTAGAACAGCATAGTTGTGTGATTCATAGAGTTCCAAAGTAGAAGTTTATGGAGTGCTTGTGAATGAATAGTGCATTGTTGCTTTGAGTTTCAACATTGGAGATTGGAAAGATTAATTTGTTTGTGATGTTATATGATATATCCATGGTTGCATGTCATGTCCTGATTGGTATGCCTTGGTGATTTGAGTGAGGATCAGTGAATGATGAGGGTTCAAATATGCCCACATTTATGAAGTATGGAAGACGGTTTCAGTTCTTGCCTATGCAGGAAGACAAGAATGAATTGAAAGGACTGTTGGTAGACTCTACTAAATAGTTCATGAAGACAGTAAACAAATTAAGCCAATGCTTTGCCATTGAAGGATGCACATGCATCCAAGTCAGCTCCACTAATAAGGAGCTTGTAGCAGATGGAACACCTTGAAGTTTACCCCTTGTTCATGACATTTCTCATCATATCGATCTTATACCAGGATCTAGCCTTCCAAATTGAGTACACAGATTAAGTCTTTTAGACAATGCTAAGTCAAACATATAAAGTCCAAGTGTTGTTAAGGAAGGGATAGGAAAGGGAGAACTTGAATTTTTGTGCAGTACCTCATTGTAAGTATAGCAAATACAGATGGTGGATGGAGTATGTGCACAAATTCATGAGCGATGAGTATGATCACTGTCAAAAACACATTTCCTTCATGGAGAATAGATGTCTTGACAGACTGTGTAAGTGTTAAAGATTGATTTGAAAAACGGCTATCATCAGATCAGGATTTGTAAAGATGATGAGTGGATGGTAGCATTCAAGAGAAAGGAAGGGTTGCATGAATGGAAGATGATGCATGTTGGGCTCATTAATGCACCAAGCACATCTATGTGGTTGGTGACTGTTTTGCAGAAATCCCAAACTTGGGGAAATTTATAATTGTGTTTTTAGTTGACATTTGCATTTAGAGAGGGTCTCTAGATCTCCTGAGAGAATCCTTGTTTACTTGGGTTCTGCAGTGTCAAAAGAAGGTTTGAAAATGGATCCAGAAAAATTCTCAAGCATCTTGGGGTGGCTAGTTCCTAGAAGTGTCACGGAGGCAAGGATTTCTCTTGGATTTGGTGAATATTTACTTGAAGCAGTTAAGAAATTTCAGTTCTATTGCAGGTCCTTTTACAGATCAAACAAGAGGCAAAGTGTTTTAACGGACAGTGAAAGCCAGACAATGCTTTGATATACTGAAGAAGGTGATCAAGGAACCTGTTTTAGCTTTACTAGATTTTGACAAAATTGTCGAACTGGGTGGTGCAAGTGCCTTGGAAATCAGAGGGGGATTAGTTAATATGGTAGATCTGATGCATTCTTTGGTGAGAAGTTAAATGAAGGGAAGTGGTACCCCATATGAGGAATGGTATGCCATAATACAAGTTTTCAAAACCTTGGAGACATTACTTGATGCGTAAGGAGTTTCTGCTGTTCACATGTCATCAAGTCTTGTAGTTTATTAATACGCAGTCAAGATTAAAAGGAAACATGAATTGGTGGATTTTATAGTTGATGTGTTGAGTAGAACATTGTTGCTGACCTATATGAACAATAACATCGTCCAATTTGAAGCTGTCAAAGACAGTACGTCAATGATGGATTTTTCTGCTGCATATCGGGCTTTTATTGATCCACTTGCTGGTGATTGAAATCAATTTTCAGATTTTAATTTTTCTTCCCCCAGAGATGGTTTTCCATTTATGAGCAATAGATTGTGTTCACCGGAGTGCTCAATGAGGGAGAAATTGATAATGGAACTGCATAGTGGAGGACTAGGGGTTCATTTTGAGAGAGATAATGTGTATGTTTTAACTTTTGATTGCACAGAAACATTTGTGAACTAGTCTAAGATGCAGAATATGTCAATTGAGCAAAGGTGGAAGTCAGAACACCGGTTTACGGAGAACTTGTTGCCAGTTTCAAAGAGACCCTAAGAAAGCTTGGATTTTGTTTATGATTTACTGAGTCTCGGTGAGGGAATGAATTTACATTCTAGTGGTGGATAGGTTTTTAAAAATGATGCAAGTAAGATGGCTGAATTGTTTTTCAAGGAGATAATAAGGTGGTATAGATTGCCTAATAAGGTGGTATAGACTGCTTAAAAGAAGGGTAGGGGATAGATATACAAAGATTAGTAGTCATTTTTGAAGGAAACTATGAAGGATTCTGATGCAAAACTGCATTACAGCAAGACCTGTCAGCCTTAGAACAATGGGAACTAGGGAGACTAAAGTGGTAGATAGGATTTGGGGACACATGCTGAGATGTTTAGCAGTAAACAAGGTAGGCACATGGAATGCTATTATAGTTAAGGTTTAATTTTTCAAGTAACAATTCAGTGAACTGAGCCACTAGGGTGACATTCTTTGTTGTGTATAAAGTGAATAATGGGCTAGTGGATTTAATAAATTTGGTCCATGGGAGTAAAGTGAACTGCTGAAGCTTGAGGACTTCACTGATCAGATGGAAATATTCATGAAAAGATCAGGAAGATTGAGCAGAGTAATTCCACATACAAGTCATATGTAGGTCATGGTTGAACAAAATTGTAGGAAGTTGGTAATTAGGTCAGTTATACTTGAGGAAGGGGATATTTCCTATAGGGCAGTGCAACAAACTCATATACAAGCAATAGAGTGTCAATCTCTTGTTAACTTCCTGACTCTTAGAACAATTATTTTCCCATTGTACTATAGAATCCCCAGAATGTATGAAAAGGAAATCGGGGAACGTGTAAACTAGGAGTTTCTAGTTAGAGAATATGAAAAGTAGAATATTCTGTGTTCAGTGTTTTCCCCTTTTCTGTGGTCTCAATGGGTATTATTTTGATTGTGAGTATCTACTATCCTTTGGGTTGTCTCGTTTACTGGTTGCAGATCTTTGTAACACTTAGGTGTCAGAGCCAAGCTTGGCATCGTGGACAAAGGTTTTACTTTTAAAGTTTTGGGTTCAGAATTGATGGTTTTTGTTTTAGTTGGAGATATTAAATATTAGTTGCGGGTGAAATGGATTCAACCTAACAGATAAAGATTGAGTTTTCACTGAGAATGTTAATTTGGGGAAATTGTAAATGGAGGATGTGCTGGTGGAAAATGACCAATGCGCTGCAGTTGAAGGTGAAATACCTCATGGGAGGAAGCTCTGTAGACATTGGATATGAAGGCTAGAGCCTCTATGGCTCAATCTAGTCAAATCTTTTTGAATCTGTGTTTCTATATCTTCCAGGATCTGAAGACTACAAAGCATGTTTGGAAGAAGTTTGAGGCTTTGTACCAGACATTCATTGTTAAAATCATTCATATGGAGAATTTATTTTTCTCTTCATGAATGAGGGAGAAGTTGTGGCTAGTCTAAGTATTCTAACACCTTGGTGAAACACGTGGTAGCAGCTGGAGATGCTATAATAGAAGATGATCAGAGCATTGCATTTTTATGTAGCTTGTTAGGGAAAACTGTAGTAAATCTTTTAATACCTCAGTGGGCCACTCAGTAGCAGTTGGAGATGCTATAAAAAAATGATCAGAACATTGCGTTTTCATGCAACTTGTCAGACTTATTGCACATAATGGTTATTGGAAATAGCAGTGCAACTGATGATGTCTTGAAGCTAGAAGGAATTGCGTGACAACTGCTGCATGAGGAAACACAGAGAAGAATATAAATCTGAAGCCCTAGTTATTAGATTTCATTTGAGTAATTGGGACTAGAATTAGATCTAGCAAAAGAAATTCCAGATATGTGGCTTCAAGAGGAAAATCTCCTGGTAAGAAGGGATGGAAGAAGTCACTGGAGTTGGTCTGTTGGAAGTAATGCCAAATAGGGTATAAGAAGACCCCATGTAAATCAGAGGGTCCCAGTAATGTGAAAGAGGATTTATTTTATGGTTCAAGAGACCGATGTGATATGCACTTGAAATCTTTGTTCTTGTTGACTGCTATTGAGTCTTGGTTAATATAATGAGGAGCCTCATTCCACGACTCCTCGTAGAGGTTGGGTTTTGAAATTGTGACTATGTCGGAAAAATATTTACTTGTGAGACAGTGGGAAACATTATATCCTGTGGAAATATGAAAATACAATTCAGAGATGGAATGTTACAAGTTTATCTCAAAACCTCATTTCTGTTAGCAAGATGGTTGACCTGGGTGTGAATGTAAAATTCAAAAAGGATGAATGCAAAAGGAACCTTTGTTTTAGCCAAAGGCATACATACATGAACCTTTTATAAGCATCAATCTGTTAGCAAGATGGTTGACATGGATGTGAATGTAAAATTGAAAAAGGATGAATGCAAAAGGAACCTTTGTTTTGGCCAAAGTCATACATACATGAGCCTTTTATAAGCATCATCTTAGATTGTTGGTAGTAAGAATGCAGTGACAAGTGATGGAAGCAATATTGTATTTAAGTTGGCAACAAGAAGTTTTCAACAATAAACAATTAATAAAATGATGCTCTGGCATTGATAGAGGTGGCTCTCAGTCCAACTAGTCTACAATATATGAGTATTGAAAGCACGGCTGAAGGATTGGAAGGCATGGAGAATTTTTGTAGTTTTTCTGTTCTGTGACATTTGTGTCAATAATAGGGAACATAGAGTGAAGTTTGTTTCAAGTTTGTATGGAATTGTAGAGATCCTGGATATGTACCATGGTATTAGTGGACTATTAGAAGTTGCTTCTATCAGAGGATTGTTGTTTTTTGTCACCTATATTGATGCTTTTGAAGAAAACAGGGGTGTAGTTCATGAATCAAAAATCTAAAAACCTTGGCATCTTCAAGAACATCATGCATCATATGTGGAGAGGCAAACAGGTAAAAAATTGAAGGCATGAGAAGTAACAATGAAAGTGAGAAATGTTTGAAGGAATTTGTAAGATTTTGTGAGAAGCATGGGATAGTTCAAACTTCAAAGGAAAACTCGTTATACACCACAACAAACGGTTGTAGAGAGGATGAATAGAACATTGACGGAGAAGGCCAGGCGCACTGGAACAAATGCACGACTGGATAAATGCTCTTGGGTGGAGTGGCAACAACCTATTATTTGATATATAGATCTCCAACTTCAATAGTAAGTGACAGGACAATGACACCAAAGGAAGCATGGAGTGGGAAGAACGTGGGAAGAACCCATTGGTAGCACATATTTGTGTATTTGGTTGTGAGGCTTAACCAGAAGATGGCAAACTTAGATAACCACAGTGAAGCGCATATTCATTGGCTACAAAGGTGACATGAAAGGATACAAATGGTGGAACCCTTTTAATGTGTGAGTATAGTACATATCTTAGGGAGAATGTATTTGAATAGTTACAACTTAAGGATGATATTAACAGTACAAGCAATCAAAATGTGGAGCATATAGTGCATCCAAGTTTGCAACCACCATGAGGGTTCATATAGCTGCAAAATTGATAGAAAAACAATATGGAAAAGAAATATTTGCTTAATGAGTTGAAGGCAGACAAGCTTAGCCGGTTCAGGAAGTCATATCAAGGAGATTCACCAGAGGGAGAAGACTCCTTGATCATTAGGAAATATTGGCTGGATTGCATCAGGGAGGAGCCTAGGACAGTTGCAGAGGCTCTTGTATGGAACGAGGCATGCCATTGGCAACATGTAGTGGAGGAGTGAATGGGAGTATTGTGGAAAAAATAAGTCTTGTTAGCTAGCGAAATTACCTGTTGAAAGAAATGTATTGAATGTAAATGGACTTTTTCACTTACAGGCTAGATTGTATTGTGGAAAGGTATAAGGCCCAATTGATAGCAAAGGATATTCCTAGGCTGAGGGAGTGGATTATGATGAGATGTTTTCTCCAGTGGCCAAATTGGCCTCAATTAAATTATTGTTAGCAGTAGCTGCAGCATACGATATTTAGGTGGAAGTAAAGGATGTGAAGACTCAATCCCTTCACGGGAATCTTGAACAAGAGATACAAGATGGAGCAGGCTGACGAGAATTTTGATAGGTTACTTTGAAAAAAGTTTCAAAAATACATCAATAATGTAATATAAACAATTTATCAAGTACGGGATTTAAAGCTTGTAGTATATACTTATGTAGTCCTAATTTCCTAATTTTGCCTTTATTACGCCGATAGGCATTCTACAATGTCAGCCGGGTGGAGTGTAATGGAGTGATTTGTTCACTTTTATTACGAGCTTAAATTTGACATTTATTTGACTGTCATTGTGAAATTTCAACCTTAAAATTTGACTCACATTTAATAGTCACTTATAAATTTTCATTGAATTTGATGTTTGTAGTATCTTTTGCCAAAAATATTTTTTCAACCCTGATAGTCTGTTATAGCTAGATCAATATTATTTTTCACCAATAAAAAAAAGAAGGCAGTGAAAAAAGTAATGGAGTTATTAGTCAATGTGATATGTGAAAAATCTAAGATAAAATCCTCAAGATTGATATCTCTCGGCGTATTTCAGATAGATGTATTTAAAATATTGTATTATTTATTTCATTGCAGGATGCATTATATGGCCTCTGTCAGAAAAAAATGGTGTTAGCAGAAATATATGTACATGAATAGCTTGGTGTCTTGTCATATCAGCATGCATATCTTCTGTGGAGAATATACATGATCATTTTTCCTTGTATAGATCTTTACAGTTGAATATTGTATTCGGTTTGATAGAAAATGCACGTGCAATAAAAGTGTACGTTTCTGACAAGATATATTTGTGCACCTTATTCAGAACTTGTTTTGTGGTAAAGATGGGGTATTCCCATCGTATTTGTGTAAATATGCCTGATCAAGGAACAGTTACCAGAGTAATGCACTTACTAAGACAATTAAATTCTACAGCTTATGTCAACAGGGTCACTGTTGCCAAGAGAGTAGTTCAGAATTTCATATCACTGACCAGCGTTTCACTCCAGGTGAGGTCTATCATCTACTCCGTTCAAGTGACATGTCATGCGAATAAAAAGATGAAGCTGAGGGCGAATTTGGAAAATAAATAGCCATCAATGAGCTAGCAGTTTTTTTTAGAGCTTGTGAACTTGTACGTGTTCCACTGAATTAATGTACCTCTTGGGCATACTTGTCATGTATGGTTGAAGTTGAAATTTATTGTAAAATGTATTTTCCCATTTTAAAATAGTAATTTTGATTTTAAGGTATCAGATGCAAGGGAAGGGTATTACTGGGGTTGTTTAACAAACTATCGAATTGTGCATGGTTATTAAATTTAAGACTATTGATTCCATATTCTGTCTATATTTATCCACAAGTTTTGAAAATTGAAATCTACGAGTGAGTGGGTGGGTGCGTTGGGTAGAGGGAAGGAGAATTTAACAAGCCCTCATCTCTATTCTTGCTGGGAATATATAATCATGCTTGGGAGGCTGAGGAGCATAAAGGCCTTTGCAGACTATGTAAAATTGTACATTGAAGAAAATGGCCTGACAAGATTTAAGTCTACTGTATTGTGTCTGAAAAGTACAATTGCACATTACTTGGTTGGAAGTTGATGTTCTTTCTGCACAATATGAACACTTTAGTGAAACTCTTTTTGCATTGATTTTCAGAGTTGAATGTATCTGCAGTCTCTTTTGGCATCCATAATTCCACCATATACAATTTGTGTAATTTATCTTTGTGGGGAATGTCACTGGTGTTGGAATTTAACAGTTAAAAGCCAAATGTCTTCTGTGGATTTGGAGTTTATGGAAATTCAATCATTTTAAATCTATTTCGAATGTTCACCCTTTATATTCTGGTTCCAGGGATTATCAAAAGTTAAAACACTTTAACCTGTCTTTAGCAATGTGATTTTCAGCATTTTAATTAACTTCCCTTTGGCTGATCTTGAAACACTCATTTTGAGCTTTCCTTCTAGATTTTAACGCTCAAGTCTGTTAGTTAATGTCCATCGTAGCAAATTTTTGGCCCACAAACTGAGTTTTGGTGGCTGCTTCTCAGTACAAGTAACCTCCTGCCTTTTCAGCTGTTTATCCTGTATTTTTAATGGTTTAAACTTTAAACCTATGTTGCCAGGACAGGGGTGCCGGTTTGGTATGCGGATACTTCAATTTTAAAAACCCTCGGGTACGATATGCCTTGGGTATGTGTGTACACACACACATTTATATACTCATTTTACTCGTTTTTTAGTCCATGAGAAATACAAAACTTGAAAAATATAGTAGGATCAAGGATCAAAACATTCAATATACTTAAAATTTAACATTTTCATTAATCATGTGGCAATATGAATACAAATAATCTAGAATATATTATCTAGATTTTCCTCAAAATCAAATTCCTGCATGCCACTCCTGTTAGCTCCACTTTCAATAGCTCCGCTCTCCACTCCTTGTGAACTCCCTTGAAGGCTGAATAAAATAAATAATGCCTGTAAACAGCAAGGGCAACAAGTAACAGACAATGGCTACCTCCAAACATAGATCCTCCTTGCAATGAAACTCAAACAATGGCTGCCTCTAAATGTGATGTCTCCTCCTTTAAATGATCAATGAAACAATGATTGCTTTGAAACAATGGCTGCCTCTAAACAAACTTGACCTCCTTGCAAGCAATGGCAGCCTCCAATCTCGCCCTCCTTGTTATTGCTGCCTCCTCAATTCGTCTTTGCTCTTGCACTTACACATTTGCAAAAACCAACAATGAATTGTTTTTGTGTTTTGGTAATGCTCGAGTTCCTTTTCATAGCTTTTGAGGATTTCATTGTTTGATTATTTTTTCATTTATGAGTTTAAGGTTTAATTTTTCTATGCATTGACTAAGACAAAAAAATGTTTTTCTAGCAATAGCAATGCCAAAAATGTTTGGGTATATGCAGTGATGTACCGTGCGTATTTGTACCGGGTACATATCAAGGGGATTCGTTGGGGTGGGGGATGTACCCATGCCCCACATGTTTAAATGTTGGAATTCTAAGGCCCCCATTGCTGAACCAGCACTATTGCAACACTACCGTCGACATCCAATTTGAAACAATAACAACCGGCCACCCAAGGTTAGTCAACCGGTGTCACAACCAACAATATATATTTTGATTGCAACATATGGGTTAGTCAAACAACACTTGCAATCCATGGGCTAGTCAATAAAAATAACTAGCAAGCGTTTATTGAGATTCTAATGTGGGTTGCCATGTGCACAACAACCACTACCCAATATGTTACCAATTTGTCTAAACCTCGGTAACTTAAGGTAGTTATTTAAATATTGCCTCATCTCTTTTCGGTGTCAAGGCCAAAATTAATCCTTAGTGGGCTCTTTCTATTTGTGTACCTTGTTAATGCCTTTTTTAGTAATCTTAACTAGGAGATTGTGTTAGGAAATAAGGGATAAAATATGCGGAATAATCCCTCATAGAATTGCAACAATAGAAACTAATATGCGAGAAAATATCACAAATCTTAAATAAAAGTGCAAAATAAAATAATATAACACAAAGAGACATTATTTAACGCGGTTCACCCAATTTGGGCTACGTCACCAAGAATCATTTGCTCATTTTATTACAAGTCACCGCTCTCTCAATACAATACCTAGATTTGTTTGGAACTATGCTCAACAAACTCTCTGTAATTCATACCGAATTCAAAACACATATGCAATGTTACATAATCTTACCATATGCATAAAACCATATAAGTAGACAGCTCGCTAAGCGGTTTTATAAAACCATGAGCAAAAAGTTGTCCCATAAACCTATGGGTCAAAAATTTCACCTATATGAGAAGAGCACGTTTTTCGATATATTTGGCCTGTTTTAAGGCTATTTTTTTTTCGGGGGCAGTGAAAAGTGTACAGTACTCTTAGTGTACAATATTCAACACTTTCTCACATAAAAACAGGCTCCACAACCTAACAATCTCCCATTTGGAGACTAGTTTTCCTCACGAGCAAGCTTCTCAACCCTTCACTAGTTTCCGTGAAGACCAACCAAAGTTGAACACAACTTTAGTTTTTTCCTTGTGACCACCTTGTTCATCATGTTTGTAGGATTCGAAGTAGTATGAATATTCTCAAACTTCAACTTCTCTTCCTCCAAAGTTGTCATGATGAAATGGTACCTTAACCGTATATACATCATCCTAGAGTGGAAAGTAGAGATCTTAGCTAGGTGTATAACACTCTGACTATCACTATGCGACTTTCCTTCCTCTTGCTTATGCCCCAACTCCTCAAGCAATTGTTGTAACCAAATCATTTCTTTGCTTGTCTCTCTGTGGTAGCGACATACTCGGCGTATGTGGTCGATAAAGCCACCAACTTCATAGTCGTGAAATCCAACTCACCGCTATCCCACCTACAGTGTAAACATAACCTATCGTGCTCCTCTCATTTGTCTACATTTCTAGCCATATCTAAATCTACATAAACCACACAAAGTGGTGTTTGATCCAATGTAGCACAAAATTGTCCCCATGGTCCCTCTCAAATGTCGAATGATCCACTTTACTGCTTGCCAGTGATCTCTATCTGCATCACTCATAAATCTACTCACCGCTCCCCTTTGCATGGGCAATATCAAGCCTAGTGCACACTATGACATACATCAAAGCGCCAACCCTTGATGAGTAAGGTACCTTAGACATCTGGTTTCTCTTCTGCTCTGTCTTGGGACACTTTGCTCCTTTGATAACTTGAAATGGCTTCGCAAAGGAGTCTCAACCGGTTTAGCATCTTGCATATTAAACCTCTCTAAGACCTTCTTAATGTACTCTTCCCGAGATAAAGTCGGCTTTCGTTCCTTCTTATTAGGGATATCTTCATACCAAGGATTTGTTTGGCTGCCCCCAAATCCTTCATAAAAAGGATTCATACTTAATCGCTTGAGTACTTTTATTTCTGCATGTTTTTACCGTAACCAACATGTCATCCACATCTGAGACACAAGATAATATAACTGCCATCCTCAAATTTCTTTTTATACACACAATGGTCAAAATGACATCTAATATAACCTTGCTCCATCACGAAGCTATCAAATTTCTTATACTATTGACGTGGAGTTTGTTTCAAGCCATACAAGCTCTTCTTCGGTTTGTACACCATCTTTTCTTTACCTTTGACTTCATAGCCCTCTGGTTTGTTGCATATATAGTTCTTCCTCCAAATCACCATGGATAAATGTAGTTTTTACATCAAGTTGCTCTAAGTGCAAGTCTTCTGCTACAAACTATTCCAAGAACAATTCTAATAGAAGTCATTTTTACTACAGGAGAAAAAATCTCATCAAAATCTATACCTTTTTTCCCATGTGCAAACCCTTGACTATCAACTCTGGGCCTTGTATCTTTTCTTGCCTCCTTCCTCTTTGACTCTAAATACCCACTTGTTCTGTAATGCTCTTTTGCCTTCGGGTAGCTTCACCAAATCCCATGTCTGTTTCTCCATGAGAGCCTGATGCTCCTCATCCATGGCTTGCTCCCACTTCTTCATGACATCTACTTGCATTGCTTCATCAAAGCTCTACGGCTCTCACTATCGGTGAGTAATAAATAATAAAGAGAAGGAGAAAAATGTTCGGAGTTTTCTTCTTACCTTAGAAGACCTCTTCAATATAGGAGTTTGGGGTTCATGTTGAGGAGGAAAGAACCGATTCATGTCACTTTTCCATCTGAAGATCTTCTACCTTTATATTCTTTCTTGGATTTTTCCTTGTTTTCTGCACTGCTACTTATACATGACTTTCTCAATAAAGACCACATCTTTAGATCAAATGATTTTTTGTCTTTAATACTCCAACATTTATATCTAAAGTCATCACCACCATAACCAATGAAAGTACATTTTTCCGATTTACCCTCTAACTTGGTCCTATCATCCTTTGTCCATATGAACAAACACTTCACATTCAAAACTCTAAAAATGAATAATCAACTTTCTTACCATACCAAGTCTCCTCGGTATGCCTCCATCCAAGGCACTTGAGGGTCATCGTGCTCACCGCTTCTTCCCAAAAAGAAAGACAATCTGCATGTAACATCATGCTCTGCACGTTCCATTATTATTCGTTCATCCTTTCGACACCCATTCTGCTGCGGAATTCCTGGAACCGTCTTTTGCCTATGGATTCCATTCTTAGAACGATAATTATCAAATTCATTCACATGCAATACTCCCCTCCATTATCGACTTGAGACATTTTAGCTTAAGATATGTTTCACTCTCTACTAAGGCTTTCTATTTAACAAAAGTGTCAAATACATCGATTTGTTTTTAGTACAATAAACTCAAACTTTCCTTGTTGCATCATCGATATAAAGTAACATAATAACTTGAACCCCAAGAGATGATATCTCGATCCGGCCCCCACACATCATAGTGCACTAGCTCTAACTTACTTTTTTTTTGTAGGTCCAACTTTGAGAAACCTTACTCGCTTCTATTTTCCATATATGCACGATCCTCATAGAACTCCAAACTTGTTTTCGTATATCCAGGGCAAATCCTTTTTATGATCTTCATGCCCTTATAACTCATATGACCTAGCATATAGTGCCACAATGTTGTATCTATTTACGAAGCCACAAGATTATAAACATTAGTGCTATAAGTGGTTAAATACAAGGTTCCAACCTTCTTACCTCTTGCCACCACAATAACACCCTTGGTAATCTTCGAAGAGTCATTTGTAAATATCACGGTCTGCAACTATCACTTCCCAATTGCCCTGTGATATCAAATTTCGTCTTAATGTAGGCATATGTCCGACATCTTTCAATAGCTAAGTATTCACATTCGCATCTTAACACGAACAAAACCTTTTCCAACTATCTTTATGAGGCTTATCATTACAAAAAAACATGCCCAAAATCTCCTTGAACATAATCAACAAAATAATGCCTATGTGGAGTAGCATGGAAAGAAGCCCTGAATCTAAAATCTAATATTCGATGATATTGTGCAAAAGAAAGAATCAAAATATCGACATACATTACCCATTGCCACATTTGCCTCCTTGTTTTCTTTCTATTTTTTCTTGTCTCAAAGCTCCTAACAATTCTTCTTTGCATGCCCAAACTTTTCACAATGCCAACATACTATCTTGCTTTTAGATTTTGACCTTGTCCAGATCCTTTGATTTTCCATGACTTCCTCTATTCTTATGTCTCCCTCTAGTTTCCATTGTCAAAGCATTCCTTGAAGTAGAAGATTCACTAGAGTTTTTCTTCGCATTTCCTCGCTTAGAATCACCCCTACAACATCCTCAAACTTCAACTTTGAGTTAGCTGGAACCGAGTTGCTTATGTCATTACCAGGCTATTCCAACTCTCGGGTGAATAGACAGAACTAATAAAACCATAACTTCTTCATCAAATCTATATAACCAAAGCTAACATATTTACAACCGTATTAAAATCATTTAAATGATCTACATCTTGAACCATTCTCGAGACATCTTCATATTAAACAACTTTTTCATTAAAAATATCTTATTAGAGGCGGAGGGTTTTCATACAACTTCCTAATGCATCCATCGAGTTCTTTTGTAGTCTTTTCCTTTGAAACATTAAATAATACACCGAAGATGCAAGACACAATCGGATTGTCCCAAGTGCCTTCCTATCCATCAAATTCCATTCCGCATCCGTCATGCTTGAGGTTTGTTTACCTTCTTAGACAACGGAATATAAATATCCTTACGATAAAGGTAATCTTCCATCTACATCTTCCAAAGAGTCGAAATTCACTGTTGAATTTATCAACCCTAGATCTTCCATCATCCGCCATAGCTTTCCACTTGAGATAAAACTTTCCTTGCGATTCAAAACTTCAAACAAACCAAACTAGACTCTGATACCAATTGTTAGGAAATAAGGGATAAAATATGCGGAATAATCCCTCACATAATCGCAACAATAGAAACTAATATGCAGAAAATATTACAGATCTTAAATAAAAGTGCAGAATAAAATAACATAACACAAAGAGACAATATTTAACGTGGTTCACCCAATTTGGGCTACGTCCACCAAGAATCACTTGCTCAGATTTTATTACAAGCCACCGCTCTCTCAATACAATACCGAGATCCGTTTGGAGCTATGCTCAACAAACTCTCTGAAATTCATACCGAATTCAAAACAATTTGCGGTGTTACATAATCCTACCATATGCATAAAACCATATAAGTAGACAAATCGCTTAAATAGTTTTACAAAACCGTGGGTATTAAAACCATGGGCAAAGAACCGTCCCATAAACATATGGGTCAAAAATCCCGCCCATATGAGAAGAGCACGTTTCTCGATATATTGGGCACATTTTAAGGCCAATTTTTTTTTTCAAAGGGGGTAGAAAGTGTACAGTACTCTTAGTGTACAATATTCAACACTTTCTCACATGAAAACAGGTCCACAACCTATGATTGACCTAATAACTTCACACTAACTTAAGGATGTGTTATTTGGTGCTCTTGTGCCTTTGCTCTTCTTTGGTTGAGACACCTCATTTGTTTTGTATTTCCTTTGTTTACTATTGAATTAATTTGAAGTCAAATTGTTATTTCTATAGCTAAGCTAATAGGAAGCGTGATGCTCAAGAGCACCCCAAGGTGTGAGCACATTCCTCCACCACTCCACCTACTGATAATAAATCCACACTATTTTTAGCTTTCTCGAGCCACTCAACTTAAAGGGTAACTAGTTTCAATACTAGATCTCCCCCGCTTGAGAGGGCCATGGTCGCTTTGCCTCCCTCCTACATATGAACCCAACCAAAATTTCAAATTAGGTCTCTCAAATTAAATTTCTCCACAAAATTATGTCCACAAAATTATGTACTAAGTGAGGCCTATGTTAGGGCCAAACTTTGCCTTTCAAAGGAAAATGGGCGCTTCTAAAAATGGAAGCTCCCCAAAACTCTCATTCTGATGGGGAAATAGAAAATAGATCATCGATATAGAAGGATAAGGCTTTGATATCTCAATACATCACTATTATAGTAAGTGTACTTTGTGTTGCCATTGGATTGGAGTCACTTCGGAAATTGACATTTTGGGTTGGGGCGAAAGGGAGATTTCGGGTTTTGATGCGACTAAACAATTCTAGTGTTGTTCACTATGAGAGAGCACGTGATGAAATGAATAATACAAATTGGCGTTAATGAGTTTCAAATACTTTGTAATAATCAACCCAAGTTCTATTTCATTTGAGCCCATTGGACACTTTCATTAAGTGGCCATGGGGACATCTTGAGGTAGGGATCACACTTCTCCATGTTGACCAAGCGAAACACAATAGGGCACTTTGAATGTAGATCACTTGAGGGACATCCCAAACCCACCACCATGTCCCACTTTGAGAGGGTGCTCCTCCATTAATCCACTCGATATAATACAAACATTTACCATCAATATTTCAGCCCCGAGGTTGGCTCACTCGGCCTTGGTGATCGCTTTAGGTGGCCCATGTTGTGGGTTCAAATCTTGTGATTTACTTACAACATGTGTTGAAGACTTTGTGTGTTGCTCCAAATGGAGTTGATTGGTGGCGCTCGCCTTGTTATATATATAATATATATATATAATATGCCGAGAGACAACATGTAGTGGTGCGAGTGTGTTCCCGAAACCTCTTAGAGATGACATTTAAAAAAATGCATTAGAGTCGTCATACCAAAACATATGTATATGTATATATATGTATATGTATATGTATATGTATATATGTATATATGTAGTTTGGATATATTTTTGAATATAATAGATTGTTGTTGTTATATTCTATATATAATATATACATATACATATACATATATATACATATAATATACATATATACAATTTATATATATATGTGTGTGTGTGTGTGTGTGTGTGTGTGTGTGTGTGTGTGTATTAACAACAATCTATTATATTCAAAAATATATCCAAACTACAATGATATTAAATTCCAAACCAAATGGAGTTAGTAGTAATATTTATGATAGTAAAAGATTCCAAACTAAGAGCATTTCATGTATTGGAAATATAGAGAAAAATTGGAATGTATTGGAAATTACAAACAAACTCACCAACTTCTATATGCATTGTCTTAGGGGCCTTGCATGAAATAGGTTTACTACATTCTAAGCTAATATGTTATAAAACTTAAGATAGAGGCATTGGAGAGAAGATGAGTTAATGAAGGTGTGAAGAATATGACCGCGAGTTTGGAAGGGCGTAATTATGGTTAGAGAATGAGGACTAATGTTGGAGGAAGGTAAGAGTGCTTGCCCAAAAATTATTGGACCTTAGTGAAAAGTACATCTAATCGAAACTAAAAAAGATAGAATTTCGCCAAGGGCAACTTAGTCTTTTATAATGTTCCTCCCTAGCTCATGTAGTCATTTCTATAGGGGAATTTGATGGAGTTGTAGATTCAAATAATGCCAAAGCGAGCAAGAGAGTTCGGCCCAAAAGTCTTTAACGAGGTAATGAACATACACTGAAAGCTTTCTTGATGTAGTTTTATGGTGTCCTAAGTTCAATAAAGCATGCAACTATTTTGAGTGATTTACCCTAGTTGTATATTTTGTTGGTTGAGTCACCCCAAGAAGTACCTTAAAATCTTGGATTCATAGTTCATGGATTACACCTTACGGCTTTAATCTTGAAGGTGTTCAAAATTCGGCTAAGAGTTTCTTTTTGTTTAAATTTAATAATATTGACCACCGTATAGCAATTGTTTCTCACAACCCATGGTTTATTTGAAACACACTTATGTTTTCTCATTGGAAATAGGATTTTGTGGTTACAAAACAAGCCAAGCTTAAAATCTTGGTGTGGATTGAATGCTTTGGTTTGTAGTTGGTGCTTTGGAACCTTGTAGGCCGAGTTGATTAAGTCGTTTGGCTGTTTCATAGGGTTGAGCAACCCAAGTTATATATGGTGAGGCGACAAAAATGTGCTTGCATTGAGTTGGTGCTTTTGAAGACCTCAAAGAATCCATTGATACACAAATTGGTGATAAGAGGCCAACATTGTGTGTTGTATATCAACTTGCCTAACACATGTTTCTATTACTAAGCCATTGATAAAAAAATTGTGGATTGCCCATTAATGGAAAATACCTAGCCCTAACATGTGTCCAAAACTTGCTTATGGTGAATAAAGGTGTGTAAACATCTGTTGACGGATGGACCGTAGTGACTAATAAGTGCCACTTCTAATAAACTGCTTGGAGGGAAAGCTTCAACTTATGTGTATAAACCCACATGTTATTTCTTAGCCCTCAACAAGATTTTGATGGCCGTTCCACAAAAAAATGGTGTCACCCCTTGTGTGCAAATGCTGCAAGTTGCAAATTTGATCTCTAACTCCCACAACCAAGTTATGGTGTCTTAGCATACAACCTCCACCAGAGGCAAAAAAGTTGGAGGTGGCACATACCTTAGTGGTTTTCAACCTCAAATTTGTTCTTTGCTTAAAACCAACCCTTCATTGTCTTTAAGGATGGTGAATGCATGCAATAAAAATGTCGAACATTCACTTTCAATGATTATATGAAAATAAAGCATCATTTGTATTTTGCTACCAATTTTTAATGTTAGTTGATGATGATGAAGAGGGTTGCATGCAAACAAAAGTTATCCCATGATAGTATATTCATAGAATGTAAGAGGAATTATTGGCTCCACCCAAAAGTATATTGTTTGGGATAAGTGCCAATTGTTTGATAAGATGAAAATTCTTTGCACTGTAAGAAGTTAAAATTACAGATTTGCACTCGGTTGTTGTGTATAAACAACACATCCCAAATTTCCCTTTAGGAAATCATGGAAGCCCTTTTGTCTTTCCTAAAAGGTTATATTGGTGTGTGCTTCAAATTTCCATCCTTTGCACAATTCATCTTTCCTCCCTTGGGCCCCTTCACATTATACAAGCCCCTATTTTGTTAAGTTCTTCGCACTTCATTCATACACAATCTCACTTGTCCCAATTCCCATTAGGCTAGTGATGTTCCTTTTGTGTGTATCTTCAAAGG
Source organism: Taxus wallichiana var. yunnanensis (assembly GCA_018340775.1). Taxonomy (NCBI): domain Eukaryota; kingdom Viridiplantae; phylum Streptophyta; class Pinopsida; order Cupressales; family Taxaceae; genus Taxus; species Taxus wallichiana. The sequence continues at coordinate 680,627,815 of CM031240.1, read as the reverse complement.
ACCTCGCACAACAACTTTGTGCAACATCCCTTTGCCCTCACAGTCTTTCTTGGCCTTCTTGCCTTGCGTGCAATCTTTGCATGCCCACCCATTCACATCGTTTGACATGCCTCTTTCACATCCATTACGAAGTGCGCATTTTACCTTGCGTAATGTCTCGCACGTCCTACATGTTTGGCCCTTGTTATCTTGAAGTCCTCCAACATTGCATGAGTTCCTCGTGTTCAAAAAATCTTCGTGCACTCATTGCACAATCATACCATGGGTCATGTGGCCTCCCAATGCTTTGTGACACCCCCTTTACTCACTAAACAACCTATTATACACTACGTGAGGCCCCCAAACTTCACAAGCCTCTTGTAGTTGTATAATTGAATGAATTAATAGCCCACTTGGAAAATCTAATGCCTACCACTTGGTTCTTGCAAGATTTATGGTATGTAGGTAGTACATACACATTCATGATACTCCAAAGACTATGCAAGAGAAGTCTTAGAAATTCTTATGAGGAAGACAATGTGCATCATTTGACGCATAATACTTTGTATTGCATAAACCATGGAATACTAAGAGTGCACAATCCTTGTGCACAAAGGCATAAAAGGAAGCATGCGATAACTAAGCACGCATGTTGTGCCGATAGTATAATTATACTTTTATTGCACACTTTGCTTTTTTGAATACTAACTTCACACTATTCTTATGCCTTGTAGGAATTGAGGGCATCATCATAGAAGGTTCCCAAAGAAGTGCAAAAGGTTAGAAAGTCCCAACATGGGCATTACACGAGAAGGCAAGCGGTTATTGGTGGCTAAGCGACAAAATGCACTACAAAAGTCAACAATCCGCCATTTTTGACAACAATATCCATAATGTTAGAAAATGTGATCTTGTCCACTTTGTCAACAACAAAGGTTGGAGAAGATCTCGTTGCACATGTCATGTAAGAGAGCAGACATCATCTAAATTCAAATGGAGATAGACATGTACTTCAAGCTACACATGCGTACCACAAAGCATTAAATGCTTGATTGAAACAAGCGAAGATCAAATCTAATTTCAGTCTAGAATCACCGGTGCACATTCAATTTGATTGTTGTATGCAGAATCCATGTATCTATTCTATCCGATATGTATTGCGCAATTAGTTGAGGCCATTTCTTGTAACACTTGTGATTGTGCCTAGGTAGTTGCGGTATCTCCTATAAATACCCAATAGAAAGGCTTTATTTTGTTGGATCCTTGTAGAAATTAGCTTTTGAACATTTTCAAGCTTTTGAACGTTTTAATGCATTTGCCTTAGTTCTCTTGTTTCTACTTTGTGTTTCGTCTTGGATCTTGATGTTTGTGTGCACTCTTTATATTTGGTTGAAGTAGATCTCTTTCACTCATTAATAGATATATATTTTGATCGTTGCTTAGAGTTAATGTTCGCTTCCTATGCGTCAAATGACATTATGTGTATACACCTAATTTTTTACACTTTCTATTTTCATACATGTTACTAACAATTTCTCTTTCTAGGTTAGAGGTCGCTAATGCATCTATCTTTGGAACGGGTGCCTTAAGGGGCTCGTTTAGGATAGGGGTATGGTTATTCACATAACCATTGGGTTAGGGATGATACATGGAGAGAGAACAACTTTTAGTCCTATTTATGTCTTTCTTTTGTTCTTACCTTCTTGTTTTTGCTTCACATTCTTCCGACATCTTGCTTGCTCATGACCTCATTTCCTTTGCTTTGCATTATTCTTGCTTTCCATGACACCTTACACATCCCTCTTTGCTTTTTCATCCTCCTGGCCGATGCCATCGCCCGTGGGCGATGCGTTAGTGCAAATTTAAAACCCGGCCGATGCCTTCTCCTGTAAGTGATGGCGTTGATAAAAATACCCCAACTCTCATTTTCACATCATCATCATCAGATCGATCAAATCAAGAGAACTTGCCATTAGCTTTGCTCTCTTGCGCCAACTTGTCACCTGCTCACTTAGCTTCTGGATTTCTTACATCTTGACTCTTGGCTTGGAGATTCTTCTTGCTTGGATTGGTTTTCTTGTACTTTTGGGTCATCTATAGTGAGCTAGGACTGGATTGTTTCCCCTTCTCCACCTAAAAGTTGTTCTCTTGGTTTATGATCCTTTGTGAGATAGATGCATCAATGATCGCCCTCCAACAAGTAAGTGCTCTAACCCATTTTGTCATTTTGTATAGAGTATTTTCCTACATTCGCTATTTACTATATGTTAACTTAGTATTTTATGCACATGTTAGCTTAGCATATTGCGCTTAGTGTTCAGTTCTTGAAAGCTTGATCATTGGGAATCGAGGCTAGCTACTTTGAGAGAGTAGCAACAAGTAGTTATCATTTTCCTTTAAATATAGAATTTCATTAGATGACTATGGCCGCAAAAAACGTCTTCTTTGCTTGGTGGCATGATTGGTGGTATATTTTCTAGCGCGTCATCAGGATAGAACGTGGGCACGCAGAACGTTGGTAATACATATGAAAGTAGCACAACGCGGGAGTGTGAGTTCAATTTAGTATAACAGTTTCAACACAAAGTATAGCACCTCCTCTCGGTCCAGGTTTGCTACGGTGGAGGTGGATCGGGAGGATTAGGAGGCTCAAGGTCTAGTGGATCTAGTGGTTCTAAAGGTGGAGAAAATTGCGTTAGGAATACTGGTTCTAAACCGGTGGACAGGGACCACAACCTCATTATCCACAACAAGTTTATTACGATATGTCCCTTCGCCTACCAAAGTACATGGGTATTGAGGATGTAGTGGAGTATATGCGCATGTGTGAGATACCATGACACGCTAAGAGAATTACAACTCCCGAGTTTAAGGAAAGTCAATTTGCTACTACTTTGCAAGGGCGGATGCATAATTGGTATAGGAAATATGACCCGAATCGACCATGATGTGGATTACAACGCGCCGCATGATGCCTTAGGCTAAGTTCTATACACTTGAGTTTGAGCAGAAAATCATCAACACACTAAAGGAAATAAGCAGGGCATGACTCGAGAGCATAAGAGAGTATGATGCATGTTTTAAAACTCTGCTTTATCAAAGTTATATGATATTCACCAGCCAAGTATATGTAGTGGTTTGTTGGCGGGGTGATAGCACCTTTTAGGAGGGCACTCTCTCATAAGACCTTCTTTGAGATCATTTGCACGAGGCTTTGGAGGTAGCTCTGTGCACCGAGGAAGTTGGAAGCGTAGACACGGAGTTAGTCCATTCTTAGAGGCGCATATTGCATCTATGGAAAGGTAATTGGTGAAACTTTCAGCCAATTCAACTCATGAGACATGCAGTGGAATATGGTGTATAGATTGCAAGGTTGAGGGATGCACTAAGGATAGTTTCCTCATAAATCGGTGTGCACCATGTTCTTTGGATTGTGAGATATGCCACTTGGATCATGATTAGAGTAGCTTCTCTCTATTACGGTAGCGATTCGGTAGAATGTGGCTTCATACTTTAAGATTTACAAATCCCACGGTCATGACACATCAAGCGTAGATTGATTGATCGATCGATCGTATTCATGAGGCTATTGAGACTGGTGTGCGCCAAACTAGTGTCAAGAGTGGTTCTAAGGAGTAGGAAGGACAACGTCATGAAGGGCATTCTGATGGAGGCAACAAAGGTAAAGGTTACCATGGGGGATATAGAGGTTGAGGCCGTGGCGGTGGAAGAGGTGACTTCCCTCGTGGAACCTGTTTTACTTGTGGATCACCTAATCATTATAGGTGTGAATGCCCTTAGAACGTGGTTTTCTCATGGTGTGAAAAGTAACACAAGTTTGAGGAATTCCCTAATTTATAAGAGCACATGAGTAATAACTATAAGAAGAATGATAAGATCATGGGAATGATTAAGGTACAACGCACTATGGAAGATCAGTGGATTTTGAAGTTAGCGCATGGCCCCGAGATGTTGTTTGTGTTGGTGACTACACGTGTTGAGGTGCACACACTTGTGAGATTCTCAAACAAAAGCTTGTTATTACAAAGTAGGAGGTGATACATGCCAAGTATCTAGATCCTGCCCATTAGAAGGATATTTATTAGGAAACTATGGATGTCATTAGAGATTTGTAGGGTGAAATTCAAGTATTAAAGGAACAAGCGCGTGTGATGGATCGAGCAAAGAAGGTTGAACTTCCACAGAAGGATGTAGATGACCTAAAGGAGGTATGTAAGATGCTGTGTCAAGAGAATATCATTCCATTGTTAGGTGAATGGTTGAGAGAAAAGGTAATACACACACTAGACCTAAGCGCGAGAGATAGATATTGCATGTGAATTTACCTCCTCATAGTCATGAATATGATAAAGAAATCACATTGAATGCAGTTGTTGATGGGTGGCTCTTGTGAAACATACTATTTGATATAGGCACGGAAGTTAATGTACTCACCTTGGATGCATGGAATCAGACGAGAAGACCACCATTACAACCTTCTTCGAACAACCATGGTGACCTTCTTCGAATGTGTTGTACATGGTGAATAGAACTAGAGCTAATCCTATTGGAGTATTGAAGGATGTGATTATTATAATTTAAGGAGCCAAGTTCACTGGGAATTTGAAGTATTGGAGCTTGTTGAGGTGGATAGTTTTCCCAACGCTACTTGGGTGCCCTTGGTGTTATGCTAATAATGTTGATTTGTGCTTTAACAAAGGATACATTAGTTTTGAGAACAAGGAGGAGTGCGTAATTATTCCTTTGATGGATGCAAAGGTTGCACCATATGTAGAGCCCTTGAGTGAAGAGGATCTGAACATGATATATACGCGCACAATTAGAGACCTTGAAGTGCTTGAGCCATCTAAAGAAGGTGTTATTCAATGGGATGATGCTCAGTCTATGAGTGATACACCCAACATTTCCTGTGACAATTAGGTACATGGAACATATGAAATGGTCAAGCGAGAGATGAAAATTATAGTTACTTGCATAATCAGGTCGCACACTATTATGCACTTGGGCTTGACAACTAGGTACCAAGGTACACTAGCAAAAGGAATCTTGATGTATTTATGTGCGTTATGGAAGCCTAGTGGAGGAATGAAGTGGATAGAAGAAATATCTTTGGTATATACCATGACATGACAACATCGTCTTTGGAAAGAAGTGAAATCGCTACCACCAAAATATGTGAATTCCATGGAAAGTCCCCTACCTCGCATCACGTTCGGGATTTGTGAGAGACTCTAGACGGAGGGACATGAGGTCTTATTGTCTTCATTGTGGATGCATAAGTTCTACTCCACATTACGTGGCTGAGTGTGTGCATGGTATGTCTATGCGTAATTTAATAGAAAGATAGGAAGTGGTAAGAATCGATGCGGGTATGATTCAGACCTTTGAATATTTTTCTACTAAACCTCCGGTGAATGAAGCATTAAAGATTATGAAACTCCTTACGACGAGGGATAGTGCAAAGGCCGAGGAGCTCATTATAGAATTTCTAGAGGATCCGGACTTGGAGGCATGCTTTGATGAAGAAGATACGGATGAAGAACAACTAGGGCACGCTTTGGTTATAAAGAGAAGGGTAAGTTGGTTTACATGATTGAAGATGATGAAGTCAAGAATCGGATGTTGATGACATTGTAGGTACACATGAGGTCTTAGAAAATGCAAATGAGAAGACACGCATGTATCATGAGCCCATGAAAACAAAGAAGGTCAAGATTGGTACAGATGCAGAGCCTAAAGAGGCCATTATTGGTGACAATTGGTCTGAACAAGAGGTGGAAAAGATTATTGAGTTTCTATGCGACTTCCAAGAATTATATCCGTGAGGCTATCATGAGTTGAAGGGAGTGCATCACTCTTTTGAGATGAGGATCAAATTAAAGGAATGTGTGTGGTTGATTATGAAAAGGCCTTACATGATGAATCCTAATCTGTGTGTCAAAGTAAAGGAAGAAATTGACAAGATGTTGAAATCTGGAATCATTGAGCCCATTAAAGAGTCGGAGTGTGTTATTCTTATGGTAATAAGCATAAATAAAGATGGTAGGATAAGGATTTGTGTGGAATACGAGATAGTTGAATGTTGCTTGTGTGATAGACCATTTTCCCACACTATTTATAGAGAAGATCTTGGAAGGCGTTGCAGGCGCGATATATACTCTTTACCGATGGATTTTCTCGGTTATCATCATGTGTGGATTGCTAAAGAAGATCGGGAATATATAACTTTCACTACTGAATGGGGAAGTTTTGCATATATAGTTATGTATTTCGGATTGATGAATGCGCCAACAATCTTTTCGCGCATTATTGTGCAAACATTTCAGGACTTCATTCATAAGTTTTTACATGTATACTTGGATGATTGGACTATATATGGGTTGGTAAAAGATCACTGTGAAAATTTGAGACTCATGTTTGAGAGGTGCCGACAGTTGAGCATCTCTCTTAACATTAAGAAGTGCATCTTTGCTACACCCTTTGGAACTTTTTTGGGACACATTATATGTAAAGAAGGCTTGTTGGTAGATCCTACTAAGGTCAGTTGTTATTTTGGGCTTAGAGGAGCCTAACAATTAGAGTGAGGTGCATGGATTTTGGGACACAAAGGTTATTACAGAGAAAGTTCATAAAGGGATATGTTAAGATTGTTGTGCCTTTAGAATAATTGTTGAAGAGTAAAAGAAAGTTCCATTGGGGTGAGGTGCAATAATTAGCGTTTGAGACATTGAATGAAAGGCTTACTTATGTACCCATTCGCATTTTCCTTCATGGAAAAAACCCTTTCATGTACATGTTGATGCCTCCGCACATCCATTGGAGAAGTGTTGGCCCATCGGAGAAGGTATGTAGATCATCCTATATGTTTTGCAAGCAATAAATTGACCCCAACTAAGTAGAATTATTATACAACTACGGAGCGCGAAGCATTATCCATGCATTATGCGTTGCACAAGTTTAGGCAATACTTGTTGGCAACTCCATTCATATTTTATATAGATCACATGGCACTTAATTATTTGGTCAATAATCATGTCTTGTAGGGGTGCATATTCGGTGGATGCTCTTGTTTCAAGAATTTGACTTTAAAGAGGTTGTAAAGATGGTAGGCATTACAAGGACACAAGGATTATACAATTCAATGTGCTTGTGGGAAACATTATACAAGGATTGTACAACATATGCCAAGGCCTGTGACCATTATCAACGCCTTGGAAAGCCTAGGCATAGGGACGAGATGCCTTTGAGACGAATTGCAAGTGCAGAACCTTTTGAGAAGTGGGAAATTGATTATTTAGGTTCTATTTCCCCACATGTGTGTAGGAATGGCTCACGCTATATTATAACATGTAAAGATTATCTTACTAGGTAGGAGGAAGCAATGTCCATAAAGGATTGCAAAGTAGCTACAACAACAAGTTTCTTATGAGAGAACTTTATCAGCAGGCATGGGTGTCCGTTGAGCTTTACAAGTGATAGGGGCACTTATTTTCTTAATGAGACTATCAGAATATTATTGGTAGAATTTATGGTGGCACACCATAAAATAACCCCTCATAACCCACAAGCTAATGGAATTACTGAGACTTTTAACATGATTTTGGGGCATACATTGATAAATATTTGTGATGTTGGAAGGAGGGTTTGGTATGACAAATTTTCTTCTCTACTTTGGGAATATATGACTACTTATAAGAGGTTAGATAAAGCCACACCCTTTCGGTTGGTGTTCGACACACGAGGCTATTTTTCTGTGGAGTTTATGATACCCCTCCTGCGTATTGTGTGTGTGGAGGACTGTATGATGAACACACACATTAAGAGCACCTTGATAAACTGATGCAATTAGATGAGCGACACATTATTGGTCGATTGAGCGAGTAAGAGAGAAAAGGTGAGAGAAGGCACGACATGATAGACACATTTGAAATAAGAATTTTGAAGTTGAACAAATGGTTCTTCTGTATGATTCAAAGTTTGTGTGCCACCCAGGGAAATTGAAAGTTCATTGGTTGGGACCCTTTTTTGTAACAAATATATTGGAATCAGGCACTTACCAATTACAAGCACTAGATGGAAATCTATTTCTGGTTATTTCGAGTGGGAGTAGGTTGAAGCTCTACTATAAATAAGGCTTCTTGGTGTTTGTAATAAGGCAATATTGTCACTTAGAATAGATTTCCCTTTAATGTGTTTCCTTTCATCGTTTATGCTTTGTCAATTTAGTTCATTGTTTTGTTGTAATAAGCGCGCTTTGCTGAGATAATTACTATTTATTGGTTTCATGCACAGAGGATTGCACATACTTTTAGTGTGGGGTGGATCGAAAGAAGAAGTGATTGGTGCCTTGATACAAAGTGGTGCACATAGGAAAAATATTACAGTGCTCAGGGAAAATATTGTTTCAAAGAGAGTTTCAAAAAGATTTTCTCATATTGAAGACCGCGTGTAGATTAATGGATGCGCAGTGTAACACAAGGTAGGAAGCAACATGAGAGACTAATTCATATGAGGCATAATGGTGATGTACTTCGGTGCAGGGAAGTGCGCATAAGGAGGTTTGTGGCCAAGAAGTAGTGGGCGCGCCAGAAGGATATGACTAAGGCATGGAAGAATATGGCACGGAGCATGGAAGAGCAGAATTAATGCCATATACGGTGGTAGTTGAGGAGTAATTAATGTGGAGAATTTTGAAAAATCTATAAAGGAAAGTATTTGCAATGTTATTTTACCTTGCATCCTTTGAGTTTTCGAGTTGTTAAGTGCGACGAAGTGTGAAAGTGTGAAGATCGATTGATCGAGCAGCGAGCGGAACCGGTGATTTCATAACACGACAATGACAGAGCTATGTGTGGAAGGGTGTTTGAGCTAGTTGGGCGTGTGTAGAAGGAAAGTTCGTAGGTTGGGGTTTTAAAGAGATAGACTTGCAGCTAGGGCACACTATGGCACGGGGTGTTTGAAGCAACAACAAAGATCGAGGAATGCAAGGGTAAGGTATTAAGATTTTTTTAGTTTTCAGAGCACTTTATTAATTAAGCAATAAAATTGTACCAAGGAGAGTTGTGGTTAAGGAACTAGTGTCAGAGGAGGCACCACAAGAATGGTTCACGAGAGATGCAATACCCAGAGGAGGTCATTGAAGGAAGGTCATGGACGTCCCAACTGACTAAGTGCAAGATAATCGACATAAATCATCGTCTTGAACAAACCCACGAAGGACATAAAGGAAGATACCATCTTGAAGACAAATAGGAGGACTGCAGATGGGAAAAGAGTAATGGATAAATCAACATACAAACTACTGGAGAGTGTTGGGGTGATGTAATTGTATGAGTTGTCATTCTTTGGTAAGCCAAAGTGACTATACCACAGCTTATTTCATGTGTACATGAGGATTACTTCTACTTCGTGGTTAGAAGGATGAGAATCATATGATAGTTTATTGCAAGGTTACAAGATGTGCAACTTTGGTTAGAGATTGCATGGTCAAATGATGAGGAGTAGAGGAAACAATTGTCGTGTTCAATTATTACAAGGAGGTCAAGCATTTAATGTTGGAAATATAGAATATCGAGCTACAAGGGAAATTACACATGACTGTTAGTTGCAAGTTGGGTGCCTCAGAGAGGTGGAAGGAGGTGAACAAGCGTGGGTTGTATATAACACATAAAATGGCCAACAAAACCTATTACAACATGCAGAAAGCATAGTAGAAGAAGCACGTATACAAACGGTCAAAGGTGAGAAGATAACTTGGGGTGTTATCTTTCTCCTCATTGTATTTTGTGGAATTGGTGTGTCTAACGGGCCGAAGGAGAAAATGTGGGAGTACCCCATGGAGAAAAATTCTCCGTGAAGAAATTCGCTAAGTAAACTTGTCATGGCACAATCTCTAACACTTACAAACAACGCCAAGAAAAGTGGTATAAGAGGATGTGTAACACATTTTAGGGAGAATGGCGCATCTTTGCGAGAGTTACCTAGTGTATTGGAGGGGCAAGCGAGTTTGCAACATACCAACACTTTTGTCTGCAGGTAGATTTTACATGAAGACTGAGAGAAAAGCCCCTGGTGTAAGTTTCCCTTCACCTTTACTACACATTATTTTAAGGATTCGATGAACATGTTGTATAACGCATGTAATTTATAGCTTGATGTTGATAATTTAGATGCAAACATTCACATTCTACCCAAAACTTATGTCTACCCTAACAAGGAGGCATATGTGAAAACAATAGAGTATGATAACATTGATATCACTCCTGAGGTTATGGCTATGGGATAGATAGAGACCGCGTGCGTTTATGTTTACTTAAGGCCGAGGATCAAAGATGGAAAATTTATTGCTAGCGAGGACTTGTCACTTCCGGGTTCTCGAAGGGCGGATAAAGCGTGGATACGGAGAGGCCACTTGAAGATACACACCCCAAGATAGGAAAAAGGACTTAGAGAATGTCCTCGGGTGAGAAGAAAAAGAACGAGAAGACAATCTTTGGACTTGATTATATGGGAGAGAACTTCGGGAGGCACAATAATACGAGATGTGGGCACGAGATCCTCACAACCTGTGAGGCGGTCACCACATGTAAATCGGAGCGAGGAGAGAAGAAGAAGAGAAGGCATGGGTATGTTCCCTGTAAGAGATAGCGATGAGGACAAGTCATCGAATGGGGCCGCATGAAATGATGTTTCTACATAGGGCCTTAAAGTTCGAGGAGATGAACGAATCGACGGTGAGAAAACACTGTTTGAAACAAAAGTACCCAACATGAGTGTACATGAGCATGAAGAAGAAAGCTACACTGAAGGAGATATAGAGATAGAGGATAGTGTTGCATAACCATTTGGTGGACTGAGGGAGAAACTGGAGAGGACTATAAAGAGGGCACCGGAACACACGGGAAAACATAGGTGAGCACGCTAATGAACATAAGGAAGAAGAGATGGTGCAGACACCAAACCTTGGGTACATCAATGACCCAATGAAGATTATACATGCCAAGTTCCAGAGAACTCTTTCCTCAGAACAACTATATGGATGGGAGTTGATGGTTCCGGAGATGGCAAACACGTGCACGAGGAAAAAATTCCTAGAGTATGTTGACTCACATGGATGAGCCTGAATTTGATGTGTGCGAGGATTCATGTGCCACAAGAAGAATGAAGAAGGCTTTGGAATCCAGACATGTGGCAATAAAGTGAACGGAGCTATCTGATGAGAAAGAAAGTAATGCATTAACAAAGATAGTTGTAGAAGTCGCGTGCAAAAATATTCATAAAACGACTACTTTGAGGATGGTGCTTGAAGATAAGAAGGATAAGGAGGAATATATTCAGTGCCTGATAGAAAAGAAGGATAAAGCAGAGGCGAAGGTGCGTGCCATTCTAGATATGGCCGAGGAGATTGGAGAAGAAATTTTGGCATCACGACCATAGTATAAAGACAAGTATCTGGGAATTTCCTTCGCATTGCATTATTTATGCACTTTAGTTCATTTTATATTAGATGAAAATCCATTGCATGCATCGAGTGAGGCGAGAACAAGTTGTAGATAAATAGAAGAATGTTTTTGCAGAGGTAAAAAGGACCAAGAAGAAGACTGCGTGCCGAGATAATAGAGTATGATGCCATACTTGATACTTTGAAGGATAAATTAAAAATGGAAAATTTGGCACTAAAGATGTGTGAAGAACCTGAACATATTATTAAGACAAGAACATTACAAGAGGAGAATGCAATCCTTATGGTGAAAAACAATGATACTTTGGGATGAGAGGAGAGGTCAAGCGTTGTTAGAAGAGAAGCATGATGTGCTTGAAGCGATAGGGACCCTCATGATGACAAAATAAAATAATTAGGGAAGTTGATGGTACGACGTATGGATGTGATGGATGGCATGGTGTCATCACTAGCGAATATGGTATGTGAATTAAAACACAAGGGAGAAAAATATGACCTTGATAGAAATGGATGTTGTGCTTAGAGATGTTCCCGCAAGGACAAAGAAGGGACTCAACGACTGGGATGAGTTGGAAGAAGACATCAAAAATGAGTACCCTGAGCTTTTTCTGCCTGATGCAGAATAGTGACATTGGTTATTCAATTATTCTTTCAGTTCTATAATTCTTTTATTCTTTAAGTCATTCTCATTCTTTATTCTTTAGAGGTATAAGTTGAACAACCTCATTGCCGAGGGCGACAATGATATTAGTGTGGGGTAATGTTGGGCTAATGAAATCATGCCTAAGTATCAAAGGCACATATGATAGTGGCGTGAAAGTAGGGGTGCATGAGTAGGCACAAGATTTTAATAGATTTGCACCCCGAGGTTTCGCGCACATAAGGAGAAAGTTCAAGACTTAGCCATTTTACTTGTATCAGGCTAAGAATAGGATGGAGTGCAGAGCACGTAAATGATAAAAGCATGAAGACTTGTGTCCAAGGAAATGCTATTTTAAAGAGAAAGTGGAAGATCAAGAGACATATAGAGTTCGAGCTAATAATAGAACTAGACAAGGTTTTATTCATAGAGATAGTTTATTATTAGTGAAGCTTGCATACTTTCTGGTTATCTTTGTATGCACGCATGGCTAGTTTGAGTATGCAACCTAGTTTGAGAGTGTATGGCGGTGAAAGGCAAGTCTCCACCCCTATATGTATGTATGTATGTATGTATTGATTGATTTGCATGGTTTTGAGAACCCCGTATGTATAGAGTTATGTTCTTTGGTATGATTTATGCGCATGACTCTTGAGACACTATGTTTATGTATTCAACTATTGTGTTTGATGATGAATTAATATGATGGATCTTTGTGGATGGATATTGGTCATTGATGTCTTTATTCATGGTTATTGTATGGTAAATCTGATCTTGATCCTTATTTGATTCATTATGCACTATGGTTGTGATCTAGTTCTTGTTATGTTTTGCCTTTAATTACTTATTATGGATATGGAATATATGAGTATACATGCTAACATCTTGACAAAGTTCACATCAATTAGGGACACGGTACCTTTGCGTTCTTCGGGTGAGTATTTAGATCTCTCGAATGAAGTACCAATGCGCTTAGGTAGTTAAGTGGGAAAAAAAGACTACAATCATTGCAATATATTTGTAATATTAAGTAGATGTATCGGCACCATTTTTATGAACATGAATGTTATTTATTGATTATTTTGTGATGAGTAAGAAATTGTGTTATATTGGTGTATTTGGAGAAACATACATTCTATTTGGGCATGATCTTGATTATGAGTTGTTTGTTGTTCTACAGTTTAGATATGTTGAATCAACCTTCTGTAATGTTAATTATTGTTTTCTCCCTTAATACTTATGTTAATGGTAGAAAATTCCTATTCCTAAGCTATCGAAAGGAACCGTGCTCTTAACGTTTACCATGTATCTCTCTTAAACGAGTCTTGCATGATTAACAATATACTTATCACTTTAGAATAGACTTAAACATATCACATGTCCTTTCTTTCCCTTCACCCTTGAATGACCTCATTTTAAGATCTATGTGTTGTGAGTGAAGTCAATACTAGTTTACCTTTGCATCAAATCCTTATGTTTGGCTCTTTTAACCCCTCTCACATCTAATTAATCTATTTGAGGTTAATTTTTCTAAAGTTATCTTGTATCAAGTTGTAGGTTCCCTAGAATTGTTCCTACTCATGTGTCATTCATCATACAATGTTTCTTATGCATGTTATTTTAGTTAAGGGTGAAATACCCATTTGTGACATGATTGATGTAATGTTTATCAACATTTTTAGATGTTTTTTGTTTATGCTAGACTCTCGGGAAGGGATATTCATTGTATGTGTATGGGATCATAAGAGCAATAAGGAAGGTAATGTTATTTTCTTTGAAATGTGGTCAAGGGTGCCTTGGCAAACTATGAATTGGGGTGGTACCTCACTTAGTACCCCTAATAAAATCCCAACTCTTTTAAATGTGAGCGATATAAAATGCAGACACACATGAAACTTGGAATTACCTTATACTTAGTTAGGCCTTATTTTGTTGTTAAAAGTTATTATAAACTGCTCCACGTGAGTTTGATCATTCGAGAACATAATCTCTTATCTAGAATACAAAACTTATGGCTCATAACTATTAGAAATGACCCTAACCGATTATTGAATCATAGCAACTAAGAATGTCAAGTAAATGTGTTTTAGGTGAGACAAAAACTATAGTTGTGACTGAGAGCTAGGAAAATCTCACGGGTGTGTTAAAGAGTTTCAATTTAATATTGAGTTATGGAAATGATAGTAATAGAGAAAAGAACCCAATTAAGTGTACTTGTTACAAGTTAAATATGAAATGAAATGAATAATTTGTAACGTTGTGAATAAGAATATATGCTTACGTGATAAATGATATCAAGACCTATAAGGTTATATAAGAGAGTTTTAAATGGCATTAAGGTGGAACTATCTTAAGTTAAGTGTAATACGAAATAAAATCAATGCAAACTAGAAAAAGGAAAATGTATGTTTTCATGTTATATGCTCTACAAACCTAAGGCTAAAACTGGAATTTGAATATGACAAATATTTAACCATGAAAATGTGATATTGTGGAAGGTGTCAATTCGTGATGTACATGTCATGACTGTGTTGTGGTTTCATACTTACTCATTTATCTAGGTGTGACATTGTATCATTTTGATATTTGTGTGTTCTTCATGTTGGTGTAAATGTTACATGTGGTGTCGTGTAACCTCTTGTGTGTTTTTATGGTGTCGCATAGTTGTATTAGTAAAGTGAAAGTCAAAAAATATATCCTGCTATATTTGGACTTATGTTTGGGTCCCACATGGGTGGGCACTACAATTGGTATCAGAGTGAAGGTTCATACTCTCAAACCTCTAGGACATTTTGGTGTTGTGATGGATTATGCATGATGGTGGAGGAGTATTGTGTTATTTTGTTTTGATGTGAAAAATTGTAATTGTGATTATTTGAATGCACTTTTATACATACCACTTAGTGTGGACTTGTTATGATGTTGATGTGTTTCTCGATGGGAGGAATTCTCTCTTCTTGTGAATTCAACATGAAATTCATGTGCATTACCACCTTGTTGTGTGAAGGGAATATTTTTGTGAACCATGAAAGTGTTGTGATGTTACGTTTCTTTTTATTGATTTTGTATATGTGGAGTAATGTGTTGCATGACAAAGTGTTTCATAGTGAAATATGTTGTATTGTATCAATTCCCACTGTGTTATGTTGTTTTATGGTGTTTTGTCTCTATGCTTTGCATTATATTGGAATGTATGTCATGATGTTAAATCTCTATGTCCGTTATATATGCACACACACATATTGATATGTTATTGATAAATTTAAATAATGAATTGGGGGTATATGGTGATTTCATGATCCCTAATGTATTCTACTCACACTCTTGGTGTGCTATGTAAAAATATTGTATGTTGTAAGTTGTGGAATATTGTTATGTTCTATCCCTATAATTTTTCCATGCGTAATATGTTATGGTTGTTGTGTGTAAGTCATAAATGTGATCGTAACATTGTTATGTGTTATGTTGTGTACCCTACACTACTAATTCGAACACGGTGGCATTCAAAGCATCAAAATTGTATGTGTGAAGAGAGAAGTTGTAGACGAGGTGACCATAACCTTGAGCTAAGTATGAATTTGAAAGTGGAGTCTCATGTAGAATAAAAACAAACTTTTATCCATTTGGTATACCTCGATTTTGCTCAAGTATATTGTGGATGTACACCACCTTAGGCTCATACTTATGCAAACTAGTGTCTCTACTCTCTCCTATTTATTAGGTTGTCCATTAAACAATCCTATGTGATATTGACTATGTGGATCCTCGTATGTGTGATTTGGAGATATACTTATTCTTGGTTATATGTATTTTCGAGTTGAGGCTCGATATATGAGTTCCAATAAATCGATGAGTACCGTTTGGTGGCCATGGAAAGGCCACGTAGTGATCGTAATGTGATATTTCTAATGTGTTTATTTTATTCATAAATTGACCTTCTTCTCTTTTTTATAAGAACCAACAATTTTCTTGAGTGATGTATCTTTAAATATTTGGGAATTTAATTGGTTTTGTGCTAATAAGAGGCCTTTGCATTATTGCGGTTGTTTATCCATTTATTTTTCTTAGTTTGAAACTTGCTTTTGGAGTTTAAAATTTTCCTAGCATAGCCTAAAGCTTGATAATTTTTTCCACTTGGGATTTGAATTTGGTTGATATTGGTTCTAGTGTCATGATGTGTTGAAATATGGTCATGGGATTCACCATGGAGTGGTTGGACCTATGGAACCACTTCATTATATGGGGGTACGCCCAAGGGGTTATGGGGATGTGTAGTATTGAGCTATAAGTTACTATGCCACTTAAGTGGAGGTGACGGGGATCTATGTCCTAGGGCCATAGGGTGACTTGACCTCATTAAATGGAGAGATAAGGTGATGAGACTCTTTGGTGAGTGACCGATATGGAGAAATAAGGAGATGGGGCTCTATGGTGAGTGACCCAACATGGAGAAATAAGGTGATGAGGCTCTATGGTGAGTGACTTGGCTTGGTTTTGAGCACTATGATTCTCTCTCTTTGGGAGACATATGGAATTATTTGGGATACTTATGGAGATTTTGGAGGTGTATGGAGTTGGTATGTATGATACACGAGTTTTCCTTATGAGTCTTGTTATGTATTATGATGTTGAGTTTTGATTCTCATCTTCATTGGTATGTACTATTGGATCTTATCTTGGCACTGTGTGGGTACAATCGTGGTTTTGAGTCATGTGATACTAGTTGCATATGTATCAGCGTGATGCTTCATTATTTGTTAGTCACATGTGTGTGTTGGATCTATGCTTGGGGCATAATTGTTGGAAATTCTATGTTAGGTGGACTACTTTGTCTTTCCATGGTGGATTTAGAGGTCTTGTGATGTGATTCATTCATGAAAATGTGCTAAAAATGTGTTTTGTGGGTTGTTTGTATTGTGCTTTGTACCTTGGGACATTATGATGTCATTGTTTTGGGACAACCTATTGGGAATTTGAAATTGAAATCCTTAACAAGTGATAACATTTTAACATTGAATAAGTAAACTGGAAAATTGACATAAATAATAAATGGTGAATACCCTTATGATAAAACACATGCGAGTGTGTTTGAAATGAATATCAAAATTTGGATTTGAATCCACTATGGATTTGAACTGTTGGATAAAGAGGTCTTATGATATTTGAAACTAAGAACATGTATTAAGGAAAAGATTAAATGAGTAATAAAAATAAGGAGAAATACAATCTTTCACATAACATCAATAATTTTAGAAAAAATTAAATTATGTTTAACTTCTTTGGTGGTTGTATTTTAAGCAATATAACCCTTTATTTGGTAAGAAATTGTCGTTGTTGGCTTCCCATGTTTTCTCATCCTCTTAGTGCCTAGAGTGTGTCACATTGTGGATGATGCTTTTATAAGGGAGGGAAGATGTAAGTTCCCCTCCCTCCGGCTCATGGAAAATTTCCTTGCCCTAGCCTTGACTTGGTTTGCGTGGATCATTGAAAAATGCTTGTTTCAAGATGTCATTTTGGCATCTTTTAGACCGATCATAAATTAAAAAATAGCAATAAAATAAATTAAACATTTGAGATAATAAAATGATAAGGATAAGTTCAAAGTTTTCCTTATGCGGACTAAACCTTTTGGAACCCTTGGAGCATTGTCGTGTCTTTGATTTGTGTGGTGATGCCATTTTCTTGTGATCCCTTCGACTCGAGAGCATTTGTGAATCTTGAAGTTTGAAACATATATATGTATATTTGGTTTAACGTTAAAGTTGATCTAAGAAAATTGTAATATAGGTAACAATAAAAGTAATATGCATATTCAAATGAGGATACTTATGTGAAAGGTGAGTGCCTTAGCGGGGGAGCAAGAGAGGTTTTAGTTAAAGTAAATTTTAAAATAATAAAACAATAATGGAAATAAGCTATTTTAAATGTTTAGTCAAATTGAATGATTTAAATCATTTGAAATTTAAGATTCTAACAACAAAGAAAAAAATGAAAATAATTAAATTATCAAATATTTTTAAATCCCTGAAAAATTTGGGAGCATGTACTAACCTTATACCAAGAATTTTTTTTTTTTTTTTTGGTTAAAGTGAGAATTTCATCCGTGAGATAATTTTTGTTCTATGTGTGGATGACTGAAAAAAAGATTTCTCGTAAGAGGAGGCGTTTGGAAAATTCTTTCATTTATTTTAGAATTTTACTAGTATGTTGATAGTATTTTCTTTTGTAAGTCTTGAATAGGTTTTTGCTTTTGGTTTTAAGGCCCTACCTATATCCTCTCTACATGTGACATGCTATATATTTAGAGAAGGGTATTAGAGTCCACTAGTAGGTTGCCCTGTATTACAAGTGAGGATTTAGGTAGATTTTGTTTTGTTAAGCAGGCTCTAGAGACTTCAAAGAAAATATCATTGGAAGGTGTAAATCTAGATACCACATCTTCTGTCAGCATCATCCAATTTTTTCCTAAATTGAAGTTTTGAAACATTTTTGGAAATCCTCCAAGCATAATAAGAGGTTTAAAAATTTGTCTTGTATTATGGGATTGAATTTGGAATAATTCCACAAGAAATAGGACTTGTAGAATACAAAACTCCATGTGGTAGGGTATTCTCGGATGAGATGCGTTGAAATGGCCTTGTGACACTTTTGGGAGGCTTGGATAATGTGTTAGGATCATTATTTTTTGTTAATGCCTCAAAGAATGTGTGGCCACATGGATGCAATGGTTCAGCAGGATAAAAAATGATTGGTTTAGATAAAGAAGGGATTATTTTAAAAAGGAGGATTTCTAGAAAATGTGTTTGTAAAGAAGAGAGGGAAGACACCACATCCTATAACAATGCCTACTTATCTATGTCAATTAGGAGCTTTGAACCTGAAGTTTAAATAGTCATATCTTAGTGCTTGGAAACAGAAATTTTTATCTCAACCTCTTCATTTTTTTCCTGCTTTGATAAAGGTGTCCATTTTTTCTACTAAACTACCTCAAAAATGGTGGTCATGTGTTCTATGTTGTTTGCTAGGTATGCATTGTATGGGTTCATTGAATAGACTTTGAAAGTTTCTAAGAAAAATAAATTTGGAAATTTTAAAGCTAGCTCCACAACCTTAGCCAATTCCTCATATGTCTACGCCACAATAGACAGTTTTTTTATGGGGTGGGATGTCCAACAAAGCATAACTAGAAGTGGATTTTTCCAATTTTTTTATTAGTTCCCTAATATGATAGGTATGTCATGGAAGCTTGTGAAATGTTTGACAAAATGCAAATAAATAGGGGAGCTTCTTATTGTTTAAAAAAATTATGCATAAGACCGCATTTGTTTGGTGTGGTGGGTTTGACTTTGACAAAATATCCATTGGCATTGTATGATATTTAACATTTATCCTAGATGTGGATGCATTTTTGGGCACTTGAACTATTTGACATAATTCCTAGAGATAATGTGATCAAAGGACCACTTATGCTTGATTCCGCCATGCATGGATCATGGGAGAATTGGCTTGGAGAGCTAGTTGGTGTTATTGTTGTTTGGTTAGCATTGTAAAGTTTAAAGGGACGCGACATTTCTTGGCTTAGCCAAAACATAGTCACTTGTCGTAGAATTTTTTTAGTTTGAATGTTTGAGTTTTCCATGAGATTCGCCCATCTAAATCCAAACTTAGGTTCCTAGCTCGCCTGCTAGCTCATTGGAGATAGTTCGGTGTTTTGTCAATTCTTTTCACTCTTTCAAATCAATGCATGAATGGTCATATTACTCTATCCTTACTTGTTTTAGCATTCCTAGATTTCTTATTGTAATGGAGTTTTAAATCAATTTAAATAAAAATATTGTTTAGGTGAATTAAATGGGATGTGTTATTGTATTGCAAATTTCACCTATGTTTGTACACATCAAGACCATTAATCATGAATGAAAACACTACTCTCCTTTACCACGTAATATGGATGGATAAAATATGATACCTAGTTTGGATATGAAAACCTTGGTGGAATAAATGAGAAACGTTTTTTTGACGACTTTGTGTAACATTAATAAAAACTGTTTTCATGGAGGTGTAAAACATCTATAAGACCCTAAAATGAGAAAATAAAACTTTATCTAGGTACCTTTCATGTGGAGTGTTCAACCGAACCTTGATTGTTCCTTGGATTTCTATTTTACCTTGTTTCGTAACGTGTTTAGGAGCCCAATGAGCTAGTTCGCAGCTTTAAACAACTACTGAAAGTTTAAAATGTAGTTTGGTTTTGACCCACCGTTTTGGCCCTAGGTGTAAAAATGGATTTTAGCTTCCGTTTACCTCTAATATTTCTACTATAAATTTACTAAAACCCTCATTTTGGAGAAAAACACCCCACAAGATAGTTTTCTTGATAGGTTTTGTAGGCCTCCGGTCGTTGGGGCAACAAGGCCTGCTTGGTGCATTTATGATCGGTAGCTCAGGAAAGACATGCGCCATTTTAATATTGTTTTCCATTTTTCGTCAGCTTTGATTATTTCCCTGTATATAGGGGAAGATGTAGGAATTTGTTTCCACATGTTTTTGAGTCTCGAAGATGGTTTCTGGACATTGATTTTTGAGCAACTTGTCTAGATTTGACATTTTGGAAACTTGTGAGTAAATGGAGAAAACTATCATATGACCTTATCCAAGTAAAATAATGATAGAAAAACCTTGTAAACATGAATACATGACTATAGGAAACTTTATTTTGACACTTTCTTGAAAAGAAATTGATTGTTGAAAAATGGTGTTTTCTCTCTCCTCTCTCTATCTCTCTCATTGGCTTTGGAAATGAAATGAAATGGCATTACATCTCTTACTCTCCTTTGAAGTGTGTTAAATATAGTTTCATTATTTTTGGACAAAAATTAAAATCATATATCATTCTTCGTTGTTGTTAGAAGCCATTCAAGTAGTCGTGTCTCACCATGGGGTGGTTCCATGTACATGGGACAAGAAGGAAATGGTAGCGTTGCTGGTGTTTTTGTAATATGGAATATCGTTGAAATATACATGTAATATTAAGTAGATGTATCAACACTATTTTTATGAACATGAATGTTATTTATTGATTATTTTGTGATGAGTAAGAAATTGGGTTATATTGGTGTATTTGGAAAAACATGCATTTTATTTGGGTATGATCTTGATTATGAGTTTTTTTGTTGTTCTATGGTTTAGATATGTTGAATCAACCTTATTTAATGTTAATTATTGTTTTCTCCCTTAATACTTATGTTGATGGTAGAAACTTTCTATTCCTAAGCTATCAAAAGGAACTGTGCTCTTAACCTTTACCATGTTTCTCTCTCTTAAATGAGGCATGCATGGTTAACAATACAAAATAGAGTTAAACATATCACATGTTGTTTCTTGCCCTTCACCCTTGAATGATCTCATTGTGAGATCTATGTGTCATGAGTGAAGTCAATAATCTTTTACCTTTGCATCAAATCCTTATGTTTGACTCCTTTAACCCCTCTCACATCTAATTGATCTATGGGAGGTTAAATTGTTCTAGAGTTATCTTATATCAAGTTGTATGTTCCCTAGTATTGTGCTTACTCATGTGTCATTCATCAAACATGGTTTTTTATGCACGTTGATTCAGCTTAAGGGTGAAATACCCCTTTGTGACATGATTTATGTAATGTTTATCAACGTTTTAAGATGGTTGTCATTTATGGTAGACTCGAGAAGGGATAATCATTTGTATGTGTATGGGATCATAAGAGCAATAAGGAAGGTAATGTTTTTCTTTGAAATTTGGTCAAAGGTACCTTGGAAAACTATGAAGTGGGTGGTACCTCACTTAGTACCCCTAATAAAATCCCAACTCTTTCAAATGTGAGCAATATAAAACAGAAACACATGTGAAATTTTTAATTACCTTATACTTAGGCCTTATTTTGTTGTTGAAAGTTATAATAAAATGCTCCACGTGAGTTTGATCATTCGAGAACATAATATCTCATTTAAAATACAAAACTTGTTAGAATCACAAAGACTAAGAGGGGGTGAATAAGTCTTAAAAACTTTCATTTCATTTTCCATAGCTTACAACATCATCAAAACAACCATTCAACATGCATATTTAATTATGAACTTATTAAGTGTGCAACATCCATTCACAAGAACATGAAACAAGAGAGAGAACACATGAACACTAAATATAATGTGGGAAACCCTCAAGGGGAAGAAAAACCACTGAAACTTTTGAATATATTACTCAATCCAAAAGACTCATGTGAATATTACACATCACACAAGATTTATTTAGTGAAGCACCCACTTCACAAGGAGCACCCACCCCTATTTAGTATAACACCCACTATACAAAGAGGCTGCCACCCTCAAAGATGATCAATAACCAGCTTAACCACATGATTAAGAAGATCACTGAAGTATTTTTTCTCCTACAACATATTGTGATCACAAATTCAGCTCCATGCACATCAAACCCTCTCAAACTTCTCTCTCTCCTTACTTGCTCAAATCTGCTCCTTTATTATATGATTAGGTCTAATGACCTTGCACATCTTCTCCTATATCTTTCTCACCACTTCATCAATCTTCTCAACTCTTCCTTGACCCCTCTATACTCTTCTTCTACCTTCTCTAGCTCACTCAAATCCGTATCTTATATCCACACTCAAATGAGCCATCACACTTCACTTTTATACTTGACACACCCTATAAGTGACCATAGGATAGCTAATACCTTAAGGCCAGTCATGCCAAACATAAAAAAATCCTAATTCATCATATAAATCACCTCAAATGACCATATAAATCGACATTGCTTTTACAAACATGAACAAACACAACTAGCCCAAAATATGTCTAATACATTAGGTCTTCTTCACCAAGTAATGCATATTGAATAATAAGGGCATAAAAGTCTTCATCAATGCACCAAAAGCCATGAATACTTCAAGTAAATCCTCTCAGCATCACCAAAAATCTTAGGAACCACTACAACATCTATCATCACCATGAAGTGCACTAAGAGGTAAGGTATCTTAATAAGGTCTTCAAGCACCTAAAACTAACCCACAAGAGTGAACAAATTCACATAGAAAAACCATATGTCAAGATGACTTGGCCATATGAATGGATGCAAAATAACATCAAATCACTCTCCATGTCCATGAGACACCACCAAATAGGGAAAAACACTCCAAGACATCCATCTCTCCTACCTCACTTAAGCATGTTGATCATGCCCAAAAATAGGTCACCAAGAACAAATAAATTGACACATCAAAACACTTCACCAATACTCAAGTAGCATATGGATGGAAATATATTAGTTTATCTTATCTTAAACAACTCATGTCAACCTTCAAAATAAAGCAAAAGGCCTTCAAATAACTCAATCGCTAGAACTACTCAAACATGCTTCTAGGACTCAAGAACTAGTCTTGAGAAATCATGCTTCAAACATCTCATTCATCACTTTTAGGCTCAACCAATGCATGTCACACAACAAGGGTGTCATAGAAAAACTCCTCAAGCACTAACAAACATATGTAAAATGGGTAATATCAACCAAGCACACATGTTTCATCATACCTTCTTGTAAAGCCTAAGAAGGATGATTAGACCATTAGGGCTTGACCCAAAAATCATCACTCCAGATCATACCAAGGGATTTAACACATCATACCAGGTCAATACCAAATAATCCAACATTTATTTCAACAAGACTCGCCTCAAACCATCATAGTTAGTAATAGCCCTTCTATGCTAAAAGCAATAGGGAAAATTTGGAGACATTTAACTCAAATTTTCTCAATTGTACTTACATAAAAATTTTTATGTCCATCTAAAGCACACCTCCTAAGATTCCTATAACCATTCACTTCTCTTCATAAAACCTCCAACTCACCCTAAAACAACAAATCTCCTCAAAACGAGGATTTTTCTCCACCTTACTAGAATAGTTGGATCATGAGACCACCACAAAAAGGATCCTGGAGAATCCTTTACAAGATCTAATTCATCACATTTGCATGCCTAATCCATTTGGATCCCATACACTTCATCTTTCTCCTATCACTCTAGGTCTAGGGTTTAACTAGGGTTTTAGACCGCCTCTACTTCTTAATGATTGTTTATAAATCTCTAACATCCAAATGAATTATTTCTTCTTGAAAAATATTCTTGGTTCCATGCAAAAACATCCCTTAAAGTCTCAACATCCCATGAAAATCTCACATGTGTGGGTGAGAAAAATAACTTCACCATCGAGCTAGAAATGAGCATTATAGGAACTCGGTAGAGCCAAAAACATCATAACATGCAAAATATTCATCATACCAACCTGAAATTTTTCCCACAACACTAGGAAAACCTTATTCATGATCTCTAATGCTCATATAATCCTTCACACCTCTAAAACACTCCAAGAAATCTCATCTACCCATGCATATTGGCCTTGTTCTCAAGAAACTTGCTTCAATGGACCTTGAAACAACATCATACCTCTGAATACTGACCTGATATGCCTTCCACACTTCATATGTAGTGTCACAACACACCAACCATGCTTAAATAGGATTTCCTTGCTCCATATCTCATGGTGATATCTCATATGTCTTGGACTAGGTCAAGAACAAGACCTATAATGACTTGAAACACCACATGACACAAGAGAACTGACCTTGTTGACCTTTTACAGACTCATTAACACCTTTGATACATCATACTAAGTATGTTAGATCTTATCACAACCTTGGACCATCTTTAGAGAAAACTCACAACACCTAAACACCCTTTGACATCAATGTGACTTGACATCAATGACTATAACAAAAGCACTTTGTCCAAAAATCTCCCCCTTTTTCATTAGTGGAAACCATGATCATAAACATTGATGGAAATCAAACATGCAAGCACATACATGAGTCAAACTTTATGTTTTTTATTTAACTCTCCCCCCTTTGGCATCTATGACATCTTGACATGAAAAACAACTAAATGCCAACAATGGACATGATAACTTACTTACTTGCTCAACTCCTTGGTTTACACACTCCTTCTTGACCTCATTTGATGTAGCATATTGATGGACATGACTTTGATTCATTCACATAGCTCTCCTTGAATCAACACACACCAATGTAGTCTTTCTTGTTGTAGAAAACATTTGTTCACAACTCTCCTAACCTCTTGGCATCTTGTCATTCTATCTCGATGTAACCTAGAATTTACCAGATAACACCCTAGTCATTGGCACATCACTCAGCCTTGACTGAGTGCTCACCCGAAGCGCACAAAGGTACCAGGTCCCTCTTTAGGGTTGTAGCAAGATGTTAGCATGATGAAGGAAGAAACATATAGATTCATAACTAATCCATCATTCTACAATGCATGCTACACTCAGATCTATGAAGGAACAAGCTTAAACAGTAATCACGATTAAATTAATAACATGCACTACTCAACTACACACAGAATGACACTTAGATTTAGCCAATATCTTCCATCTATTAATAAATATAGAAGATCCTTACATTAATTGCAGTATATACCAATGCGCGTGTGGATTTGATACAATAATTCAGTCATATGCGTATATCTCTTTATCACACATATAGAAATTTTGTATATTATCTGTTACACTCTCTCTCTTTTTACTATGTACCTAACATCATATATATAGGGTTGGGACTTTCCCTTCACCGCTTATCTATTCTAGAAATAGGCTGCATGCTATTGATAGCCACACGCTGTTTTCAGGCATAGCCACACATGTAAGTGTGTTATCTATAGACCTCTTGCAATTAACTAAAGTGTCAATTCTATTCTTAGCTCGTCTCCATGCAAAAATGTTTTGATCTGCTCCTCCAAAGATAGATAATGCATGGCACACACGTCTGCATCGTTGGTGTGTTCCGCACGCCATATTCTAAAAATAGGTCTCCATGCTCAAAATTGGCTAAGTCCTAAAAGCTGAACTTGACTTCCACACGGTCCTTCCTGTCCTTCCGCGCCCTTGATCCTAGCCTTCTCTCCCGCATGAACTCCTTGTGAGTTCTCTAACAAGTATTCTCTGATCAACATTACCCCACACTAATCTCATTGTCATCCCGACAATGGTTATCTCCAAAAATTGAAGTAAAGAATAGAATAATTGAAAGAATAAGAATGAAAGAATGGAGACAAATAAAGAATTTTTATTAGACAACCTCCTCTGTATCACTTTGTAGTATCAATTTTGGATACTCCTTTATTTCGGCCTCCAATACCTACCATTCAGTGAGTGCTTGTTCCGATTTTTTTGGGATGTCCACAAAGAATGGATTATAACTCATCCTCGCAATCTCTCCTTTTTCATTCTACAAAACTAACACAATGTTGAACATTGATGTCATTTTTTCTTCTAAAAGATCCATCTTTCGCGCAATTATCTTCACAAGCTCTTCTGCAGACGAGTCTTGAATGGCTCTTGTATTGCTGCCGGGGCCTCGCGCTTCTGTTTAACCATTGTCAATCTTTCTACGAAGCCCAAGGTCTCATCCTTCATCACTTTCTGGACCTCATTGTTCTCTTCAAGGGTCTTTATGTTGATAAGTGCCTCCGAGGTGTGCATATGTTTAAAGCCTAGTTTTCTTTCTTCAATACTTCCTGTAATGCTTGCAACAACCCTTCATTAAATGCAATATTTCGCATCAATGAGAATTTCTCCCATTCGACATTTTTCTCGAGCTTCTTAGCACTAGTATGTGCAGAGGTTCATCTTCAAGTACCAAGTCCACCAACTTTCCTACATAATGTATCACTAAAGGAAACGTCGTGGTACCTTGCCTCCAAGTGTGGCCTTTCTCTGATGACATTATCCCCAATATCCTTTGTGATGCTGATAAATACTTCATTTTTCTTCTATGTGAAGTCCCTCTCTTGCATTATGTGTGCTATCTCTACATCCTTTGTCTTCATCTCCTCGCCAGCCGCTCCGATCGTTGCATATTTATCCATATTTATTCTAGCCACCTCAGTAGAAACCTTCACCAATGCATTGGTGACTTGCTCATCTGACATGACAGTAGGCTTTACTATCATGTGTCTAGCTTGGGGTGCCTTCTTCAGTTGTCTTGAAATGCATGACTCTTCGCACACATCAAAGTCAGGCTCATCCATGTGGGTGTGCATTGACCATGATAGTTTTTTTTTCGAGTGTGCATAGTCACCATATCCTCATCCATTAGCTCCCATCTAAATAAATCCTTCTATGCTATCATGCTCTAGAAGCGGGCGTAGACAATTTTACTTGTGTCCTCTGCATACCCCATGGCTGGTGGAATGTGCTCTCCACTTGTTCTTCTAGACCGTTGCTGCTTAGGAACTTTAGCTTCCAAATTTGGGACTTGTGTCTCCATGTCCTAAACATTCTCTGTAGTTATCTCTTTGGTCCCTTCTCATCCTCTTCTCTTCCCTTTGATCCCTCACCCTATTCTTCTATGTTCTTTGGAAGTGTAGGAGAATTAGGTGCGCTTTCTTTTGACTCTTCCACCTCCTCATTTAACTTCAGTTTCCTCCTTCTTTACTCCGGTTAACTCTTTTTGTGGGGAGATTCTGGGTGATCTACACACCGTGGTTGGAGTAGCACCTTGGGTCCTGGTTCTCCGAAACACCTTCTTAAATCTATGCTCCCCTTGGATTGCATTCAAGTCCTCATCATCCCCCTCTTGATTGAGGTGGTGTAATGGTGCGCTTAGCTTCACCCTTATTTGTAGGATGTCTCCTACCTCTATGCTCCAAACCACCACTATCTTTGCGCTCCTCCTCCTCATCCTCCACTTCAATTGGCTCTATGGGCTTAGGCACTAGGATGTTCTCCATTGTATGCTTTCCCTTTGGTGGTGTTGGAAGTGTGAAATCACCTTCCACATACTTGTTATTCTCCATCTTTGGCTTCAACTAGAGATACACCAATGCTGCCCCCACATCTGCTACAACTAGACTTATTGGCTTAGTATTCAACACCTCCAAAATGATCCTCTTTGTATAAGC
>CM031240.1:680460529-680599588 GCA_018340775.1 Taxus wallichiana var. yunnanensis | reverse complement strand
AAGACTTAGAATGAAATATTGAGGCATGGCTCATGACAAATCAAAAGGAGACACGTGGCAGGGAGAAATTGGAGGCGCGGGCCCATGGAAGAAAAATGGAAAATTTTCCCTTGGTGAAAAAAGGGGTTAAAACATGAAATAAGCCCACGAGAATTTTAGCGATAAAGAGCATGACATGTGTCAAGGACAGAGACGGAGGTGCGGGCCCACGGGAAAAAAGTGAAAATTTTCCAAATTTCCAAAAAGGGGTCAAAATGTGCGAGAATTAAACCATGATCCCAATGGGACCCACCATGTGCCACATGTCATCACCAAATTACAAGGGCGGAGGGATGAAGAAAAAGGTCAATTTTTTCCATTTTTTCAAAAATGTTAAAAACTCAAAAATTGATCCCAATTCATTCCCAAATCATAGTTTGACACGTGGAGGGCCCAGATTGAAGGAGAAAGAGAAAATCAATGGTAAATGTGCATTCTTCAATTTGGCCACCATTTTTTGCTCCAAAAAGTGTGGAAATGTGAATTTTGCATCGTTTTCATCGAATTTTTGGTGAATTCATGTTCTTTGTGCCTGCAAATATCAATGCAAGTGGTTTTAGGGATTAATTTACATATTTGAGGTGTTTTTAAAATAAATTTTTACTCACGCCCATGTAAAACGTAAAATATCAAATTATAAAGTTACAAAATCAGATTTTGGAATGATAAGGATGAAATGATGAAATGAAAGGGGTTTGTATGCTTGGAGAATGAAAAATGTGCCTCCACAATGGATAATGATGAAGGATTTGTAATGATTCACCATTTTAGAAACACCTAGCAACTCTTGTTGCAAATTTGTTAAATGTCCCTATCTGCGAATCATGTTGGAATTTTGTAACAAACTTGATGTTGGGCATATTCTTTTCTTGGGAAAGAAGGATCAAATGTAATTGAAAGTTATATAATGCATGTTTTGAGACATGCAAAAGGTTGGAGAAACTTATTTCATGGGAAAATCTGGGAAGAAGCCCATTCTCTGAGAAACCACCTGAGAACCATTTCTAATTCCTTTTGCATCAGATTTGTATCATGTTGAGTTGGTTTTAGTTGTAAAGCCATCAACAAGCTCTGATATTGTTCTTATAACATTCCCTTGCTAATAGATTTGATCATTTCTGGATTATTTTGTGTTATCTCTTGCAAAATTTGCATGCACTTATGTTCCAAAATGTTTTTAATTTGTGTTTCTTGCTCCTGTTGTAGTCTTGTGTTTGAAAACTCTTTTGATCATACATGGTCTCATTTCTTGTTGATATTTTAGTGGCATCTGCAATCTCACATTCAGAAGAGCTTTCATCTGATAAAGAGATAAACAAATTTAAAATCACTTTACCTTCCTTGAATTTAGAGATTGTTGTAAACCTTTGGGTGCACCTTAGGTCATGATAAAATAGAGATTTCTGGATGCTTTGTTGGTTCATCTGCTTCAAGATTTTGTGGCAGGTTATCAAAGATTGTGTGGAAGAGTGTAGATTTGGGCCTCCATTTGGTGCACATATCCTGGTTGAAGGAGTATCTCAACCCTTTTGAAGCATTCTGCTATGTGGGTCTTACAAATTTCTTGCAAAGGTCCTCAAATAATTTGGAAAATTCTGGTTAGTCTTGTCTAAAATATCCCACCAAAAAATTCATTCAGAATAACTAATCC
Source organism: Taxus wallichiana var. yunnanensis (assembly GCA_018340775.1). NCBI lineage: Eukaryota > Viridiplantae > Streptophyta > Pinopsida > Cupressales > Taxaceae > Taxus > Taxus wallichiana. The sequence goes on along the minus strand of CM031240.1, from coordinate 680,597,898 downwards.
TACCCCATACTACCCTTGCATTGCATTGTGTGTCAACAAAAGAATACAATCCATTTACAAAAATGCACAAAGCAAATCAGGATCACACCATGTCTCTAGCAGCCTCAACCTTGTCTTGAAATCATTTCCATCATTTAGTAGTGGCAACTCTCTGTTGAGTTTGAGTAATGGAAAATTAATCATGTTTTCCCAAGGCCATCTCCATACAATATGCACGTATAAGAATATCTCCACCTCCTTCACAAAACAGAGGTTGTAATATATGTTCTCTTACCTTGGTTGAAAGGCACAACCTAAAATAGTGAGGATTAGATCAAAATCATTTCAAAGTGCTACCCACTTCTTCAAATCTTGAGTGTTAACAAGTTAGATAAATTACTTCCCCACTATAAAATGAAATATAAATCATTTATCTGCCTCTAAGTGTCTTGTAAAATCCACGATGTTGCTCAAGTTGTGAAGAAGATTAAATCTAGGTACCAACACTTCCTATACCAACTATGTGTGTGCCCTTGTAATGTTGTTGCAAACTAAATTGCCTTCTACTTTGGGGTAGTGATTCCTTTCACGTGTCATAGTAGTTCACACTTGTGCACATGCTCTGCAGCATCTTCAATACCCCTATAGTCTGGCAAGTGTAAAGACATCTCAAAAAACACTTGGGGAGGTGGTTGGGGTTCTTATCCTCTCGATTCAGAGCCTTGGTTCCCTCCGGTGTTTCCTCCTCCAGTAGATCCATTGGATCCACCAGGTCTTGTTCCTCCTAACCCCCTAGATCCACCTCCTGTAGTTGGCAAAGGACCATAAGTGGTCACACGTAGTGTTCCCAACATCCCACTAAACTGCACACCAATGATTCGTGATATTGTCCCACTTCCAGTGGTATGTCCCGTGCCACTCCCAGATGCGTTACCCAATCCTTGCATACTTGCACCTTGTCCAAAGATTCCTCCAAGTACAAGAATGGATTGCACAGCCATGGATGTTCCAAACAAGAAATTATATCTCCTGGTGCCGATTGGTTACTCCCACCAATACCAACTGGGTTAACAATACTTCTCCCTTGATCTGGAAAACCAAGCTCCTGGGTTTGGTCATTGGGTGGGTTTAGATGTGCTCGACATCACTTCTTTCTCCATCTAACAAACTCTTATTAGAAGTTGAAGGGTCCTCTCTCCCATGCTTTCCAAGATGGGATAGCATAGATCGCTCGGTTTCATGTCCTCTGGATGAACCTCAACTCCTTCCCGCAAAATCTTCCTCCATAGATCCATCACACTTACTGACCTCATGCTATCTAATCATCTCCCTTTCAAGCTTTATTATACTTGAGTCGTCTCTCCTCCCTTTCCTTCTCATCCTTAATGTCTACCATCTTCCTCTACCATAGCTTCCTCTCTAAGAGCTCAAAGAAGCTTATCCACCATGGGAAATGCTTCTAAACTCAAAATAATCACCAAGTGTTTCATAGCCAAAGGAATAGCATGCAAAAATGATCCTCTAGGCTCCCTTAGAAACTCAAACTCAGCAACTTCTGGGAAATAATATGTAGAAATGGCATATTCAAGAGTATAACTGGTCAAGACTCTCTTCCACTAGTGATCAACAACACGTATCCAAGTCAAATGTGCATCCTACTGACCTCATAGTCATCTCAGTCCATACGCGCGATCTATAGTACCAACTTCATCTAGATGCGTATCCCGAAAGCCATTCATATAGTTCTCTTTGGGAAGTAACAAAATAATGTCTCATATAACTCATGGTATAGGTTCTCTTCTACCCATCTACGTGCATTGAACTCATGTACAGTGTTGAATCTTTGAGAAAACTCATCCTCCGTGCTTTTGAACCATCCTTCAACAATTTCTAAGGTCAAATGCTCTGTCATCACACATTACAAGGATAAAGGTGCATGTCATTTCTCACAACAACTTTGAAAAGAGGTCCCGACAATAGAACTAAGATGTAGTCATATTTTATACCTCTTAGACCAATAGTCTAATCCCATGTGTGTCGCCCTATCACCCAGTGGGTGTTGGGCACTCACCCAAGAAAACGTGGGCACCGAGTCTCTCCTTTATGTGATTTTTATGAGAATGTATCATCTTATAACATATGTTCAAATGGAAATGAAAAAAAGAACCATGTCATATCCTAGAACGAGTTGTTATCTTATTGCATCTAGACAAGAGAAATAACAAGCGCATAAGGAAATGGTTCATACCGAAAGGAAATACATAAGTAGTATACTTCCAAACATAGATGATTTATAAAAGAGAATTGTATTCATATTAACATATTCAATAACCACATTACAATCCCTTGAGGTCATGATAGATCCTTATCTAACTGTGCAGAGAAAATTCATGCATCAGAGCCATAGTATGCTCATCATATTACAAAGAAGAATAAAAACTCATCCCCTAAATGTTACAGAGTTCTTCAAATCCCTAACCCATAACATCCCCAATCAATTTCTATAGGGCTTCACCTCTCTTTTCTCTCCTCCACATTCTCCATACACTCTCTATACCATATCTCTATCTACTCTTTTTGCTTCCAACGGGCACTTGTATTTATAACCTTGGTACCCACCACCATGCCTTCAGAAGTTACAGATTGGTTGCCAAGTGTCGAGGTGGTCCTCCATAGAAGCATGCCTTCTCATATCCAAGCTCTCCACTCTTTGCAATGATGTCTTCTAGAACCTTCCATCGCATGCCTAGAATATTCCCTTTTTGATCCCACAGTCGTTAGGCTGGCACCTTATCCACAAGGGTCATGCTTTTCTCATGTGTTGCTTGGGATACCGAATGTGGCTAAGTACAAAACCTATTTTTCCTTGCACATGCGCATTGTGTTACAGAAACCTTATCATAACCCTTCCCTACATGCCTTCAACCCACACGCCCTTCTTCAACTAGGTCCCACGTGCCCACGTGCCCTCTTGTACTTAGCTGATATTTTGAGGCCCAACAAAGGATTTAAGTTTGACAATGAAGGATTCTTAAGATATGGTAATAGACTTTTTTTTCCTTTGAGAAATGACTTAAGAATAAAAGTTATGAAATGATGATCCTTATTCCAAATATCCCAGAGTGACAAAATTGTTGGATGATGTAAAACAACAATATTTCTGGAAAGGAATGAAGAAAGACATGACAAACTATGTTTCTCATTTTCTTGAATGTCACCATGTTAAGGTAGAGTACATGCACCCTACTAATCTGATATACCCTCACAATATTCCGCATTAAAATGGCAAGATTAGTATTGATTTTATGCAAATACTACCAATGTCTAAAAATAAGCATGACAAGATTTTAGTTGTAGTTGAAAATTTTAAAAAAGTGTCTCACTTCATACTTTGGGTAATATAAAATATGATTCACTGTACTTGTTAAACTGTTTGTGAATGAAAAATTTAGATAACACGAGTTTTGGAATCGATAATTTTTAGTAGGGATTCTAGGATGACCTCTTAATTTTGGAAAACCTTAAACTCGCTTTGGGAACAAAACTACACTTTTGTTCAATGTACCATCTGAAACAGATGGTCAAATCAAAAGATTCAACCAGGTTATAGATTATATGCTCAAAATGCTTTTGCATGGACCAACATTACTGAGATGAGAAGAATACCTTCTATTGGTTGAATTTACCTATAACAAAACTTATCATTCTTTATTGAAAATGTCACAAATTGAAGTGTTGTATGGGAGAAAGTGTTGAACTCCTATCAATTGGGATAGTATTGAAGATAGAGATGTAGTAGGTCTTGAAATATTAATAGAAATGGAAAATCAAGTGAAGCTCATTTGCAAACGATTGAAGGAAGTTGCTGATAGGCAGAAAAGCTACTCATATTTGAAAAGAGTTGACATAAAATTTGAGCTTGGAGATAAAGTTTTCTTGAGGGTTAAACCCAAAAAGAGCTCAATCACATTTGGTAATATCACCTATATATGTGGGATCAATCAAAATACTCGAATTCATAAGCTCGATTGCATACCGATTAGCATTTCCTCCTAGATTTTCTAGTATGCATGATGTTTTTCATATTTAATTTCTTAAAAGTATGTTTCGAGATGTAATCAATGTCTAAAATTGGAACTCTTTACAAGTTCGGGATTCGGGAATTGTCATAGTTGAACCTATTAGAGTGCTAGAAACTAACATGTTACATCTCATAAATCGAGATATTTCTTAACACGAGGTCTAATGGGACCAATATTATGAAGAAATTGAAACTTGGGAGAATAAAAACAATGCTTTCTTATATGTTCAATGATGAATAACCTTATTTGACTCTCATATGATATATTTGATATTATTTCATAATTTGATTGACTTAATGTTGGTTGGATATTTTGTCAAAGACAAAATATGTGGTTCAACCATAGTACATTAGAAAAATTTCCTTCTCAAATAAAGGGGAGGTCCCTTGTTTATTACTAATCTAAACCACACCAAAGATATGTACAATATTCACATTATCTAAACATCGGGGTTCGGATCTCATCCTAGTAGAGTTATCCTTTTAGAAGTGAATACAAGTAATTAGAAGGAGAGAAGAGAGAGAAGGAGGAAGTTTATTAGAATACGAAAAGAACACATATAAAATGTTCTTTCTTTAAAGAAAACATAGATCAAAAGATAATCACACGTGATTTAAATTGTAATAACTTGCGAGAATATTTGATAAACTAGATATTTAAAGCAAAGAATAATTTAAAGCATTGAACATAAGAAAAATACCTCAAATATCAAAGATATTTCCACAACACAAAGTTTGCAATAAATATATTTTATATTCTTCAACGATTAAAAGGAAACACAAAGTCTTTCTTTTTTTCAACTCTAAGCTCTATGTCATACCAAAATATCCAACCCTTTGCAATGTCACAACATTTCACATTTATAGAGAAGGGGAGGAGAAAAATAAGGGAACAATTGGATCAACATACTAAAAATAGTAAATATGAATTTAAGAGTTTCTTTGATTGGTTCTTACAAAAAGACCTAGTCAAACTTGCATATTTAGAGTATGTCAAAACAATTTTGAAAAAGACATGTCGAATGAAAATAAAAATGACATGATAAGTCCATCACTCGACTTTTCTTTCTCCTCCTCCTATTTAGATTGTTTAGATCATAATTCTTGAAACTTCTGGATCATCTCTTGGGATTCCTCTTCATCCGGCATGCGGGAGTAATGATTTAGTACCTTGCAGGTTTCATATGTATTTCCAATATTCCTTGGAAGCTTATGATATTTCTTGATATACTTAGCCAAGTTACTAAGAACACTTTCATAGAGAATCATCTTGTCAATAGCTCCCAAACCAAAGTCTTCTTCTACTGTCGATTCCTTCTCAATCAGCTCCTGAAAGTCCTTGAATAATTCATCCACAAGAAAAATATTCAAACCATCATCCAAAACTTTCACAAGGATTTTTGACAATTCATCATTGATATCATTAGTGGCATCAACCGCTTCTTCTCTGGATTGTTGGATTTTTCTACAAGCCTCTTGAAGGATTTTGACCCAAAATTCAATTACTTTGCAAAACTCAAAATTATTTTCGATGTCTTCCACAACTCCTTTAATAAATATCTTCAAATGAATATTTTTAAGCTCACTGAGAGCTTCCAAATTTAGATCTAAATTACCATTTTCTTCTATAAGTTCATCTTTTAGTTTATCAACCTCCTTTCTAGCCTTTTCCAATGCATTGAATGCATTTACCACATCATTAATTAGCCTTTTTCCTTGTATTAGGAGACACTGAATCCAATCATAAACAACCCTACCCTTCTAATTAATTTTCTCCATTTTGGGTAGGATGAGAAATCAAAACAGATTGGAGAAAGGGTAGGAGATGAGATCTAGATATGCGTAGGTTTAGAAATATTGAGCAAGCCATCTATTAATTTTTCAAATATTTCTTTCAGTTCATCTTTGGAGGCCTTAGTATCCCTAAGTTTCTTGTAAAGGTTATCCATAGCAACCTACGTATATTGTTGAGCACCTTTAGTAGTGACTTTTCCAATACCAATCTTTGTAATTTGATAGTCCATGAACCATAATGTATTCTTTGGTTTTATCCACGGCATACATATCTATCTTCTAAAACCTTTGACCACGTGCATCAAATAAGATTTGTGAGATGGTTTTAGGTTTCTTGACTTGATCGGGAAAATGTCACCGGCTTTAAATAATTACAATTGAAAGCCTCGGGAGGAACAACTATTTTCCTCTTCTTTAGAGTTTGACTAGTTGACCAAGATGGAACTGAAGAGGAAGGTGCCTCTAGAGGAGGAGCTGTAATCATCAATGTGGAACTTGGAGGAGTGAGAAAAGTAGTAACCAAAGATGGAGGGGTGGAAAGAATTGATGGTAACAATGGCGAGAGAGATAGTGTAGGATGAAGGGAATTGCAAATAGAATTCCATAAGTGACTATTGGAAAACTCAAAGTCAATCCTATTTGACTTGAAAGAGGGGACATGGATGAGAAAACATTTTCCATGAAATATACAACCGTTAGTGATGAAGGGGAAGGTGGTGAGGAAGGAGAAGAAAGAGTAACGGATGCAGATTTTTTGGGATCTGCGCAAGATAGAATGTAGAGGAGAAGAAGGAATGTGAGGAGGAGAGGAAATGAAAGAGGATACACGGGGGTCGTTGAGTTACCACAAGAATCAAGGAAGTGGAAAAGAGGGAGAGGCAATGGGCTAGTCAACTACAATGCTCACTAGGTGTCTCTTGGGTGATCGATGGAGAAAGAGAGTCAAACACAAAATGATGAAGTAGGAACAATGATGACAAAGGATGGGACCTAGCTTCACCATGAAAAAACTCAAATTTTACCTTTTTAGATGGGATTCCACCTTTATCCTTTTCCCCAAGAGAGGGGCCCACTTCTTACATAGATGTGACAGGATGTTTCGGGAAATTGGAATCCTTGGGTTGAATACCCCTTAAATATAACCATGCATTAGTGTAAATGAGGGTTTGGGTGGTCATGTCTTGGATAGAAACCGATTCTTTTATTAACTAGTTGATTGGGGGAACCCCCCGCATTGTCACCATCCATCTACTCATACATAGGTTTGACAACACTTTCATTATCAACCACATCCTCAAAAAAATCAACAAGATCTAACATCCTGATTTCATCCAGGTTCAATCTACTATTTTCCTTCCACCTTATTACTACTTCATCCCTATAATCAATCCAAATGTCCTCAAGGTCTAGAACATGAAGTTGAAAAGTCTAGTGATCTTTAAGAACACCTTGATAATTAAAAATGGGTCGCGGTGGTGGTGGTCTTCTTGAACTTATCTTGCATTTCATTGACCACATTTTTGGCTTTGATAATGGAAGAACAAGTGTATCTTCCAATAGATATAGGAAAGGAAACGACATCTTTGTGTTTTCTCTGTTGGAACTTGTGGAAATCCAAGAGCTTCCGAACCAATTCCATGAGGATCCACTTATCGCTTGGATACCTAGGAAGATGCATGGGTGATCCTTGGAATATTACTGCAACCCGTAAATAGGTGAATTTCCTAAATTAAAAAATATGCAACCCCATTTTGATACCACACTCCATGTAGCATATGAGACAATTCTATTCAAAAATAATGTTCCAATCTGCGAGATGTATTCATAGAAGAAATCATTGTTAACCCTTATAAAATTTGTTTGGATTCCCTTTAGGGACAATTAAGGATAAAACATGTAGGATAGAACATGTAGATATGATCAAAGGACCAACTACCCTTTGGGTCCAATCTATGATAATTCCTCATTTCCACCGCAACATAAGTAACATATGACATCATGTAGAACTTACCCGTAGATAAGACTTCTTTCATTTAGGTGTCAATAGTGTCATTGATAAATGTTCCCCAATCAAAGAATTGTTCATTCTTCTTGATGATGTTGATGAACTAGAACATCATTCGTTACATTCCTTGGCATCATGGAGCCCAAAAACTCTGCTTGAAAAAGTGTGATGATGTCACTGATCTCTAAGATAAAGTCACTCCTAGGGATTATTTTTGGAACCTAGACACAAAAGGCTTAGGCTTGATTAGGTACTTTTTGTTGACATGTTTGATACAATTATCTAGCTCATCATCCCAAGCTTGTTGGGATGATTGAGGGTTCACCTCAACATATTAATCAAATTTGGGAAGATTTAGGAGCTCATTGAAATAATCAATATTAAGCTTGATGATGACTTCACCTATTTGATTTTGGATTGACCTTGAATCTAAGTCATAATGGCTAGCACATGCAAGAATAAACTCAAGACACTAGGTAGAAATGGGGAAAGTAACAACCAAAGGTAGCCCACTTGCACAAAGGGACTACATACATGAATTTTGTGAAGAACTTTGTGCTCTACTCTAAAATTCATCCATGTCTACATGCCCTAACTCTATATCTCTGATATCAAAATTGGAGTCAATGCTAGATGGGGGCATAATTAACTGATATTTTTACTTCATCTCTTTAGATCCTTGCTTCTTCCCCTTGCCCTTTCCTGAATCAAACATGAGGAACCAAAAGGGATATCTCCAAAGACATCGAAAAATCCTTGAGTTGAATTTAGGTTTTCCTCCGGTAATGCACCTTGAAAATTCCAACACACTTTCGGGGTTTTGAACCTGTTGGTCAACCCAAAAACTCAAATACTTGCATGAATTGAACCTTTCTCGACATATTTGAAAACTTAATACATTTGTCAAAACTTTGACCATGTTCGGTAGGTGGGAAAACCCCGACACATTGTGGAAAATATGGCTTGTCGATAGGTGAGGAAATCAAACACTGTGGAACTTTGAACTTGCTCGAAAGAGAAAACCACAAAGTAATTTGTCGAGAAAATCACCATGTTCTAACATGTATAAAACTCAAAACACTTTTTTAGGCACAAATTCACTAAGTGATCATTTTTAGTTTGTTATTCTTGAAGCCCTTATAAAAATGAGCAATCAAGGAACCTAAAAAGACTCTTACCGATGAGGGTCATCAATCCTCACCATTAATAATGTCAATCCCGGTTGGTGTCTAAGGTTGTATGCATTAAGAGAAGAATATCTTGAAACTATCTCCCTTAAACACAATCCAAACTTGCATAAATTGACAAAGCACACATGTGAAATTTAAATGCACACTTCCAGAAATGTAAACACACTTGTATAAAGGAAATCACACTTGCAGAATAAGAGTGAAAATATGAAGTGTGTGACTAGGGTGACCTACGAACTAGAGTAGGAGTACACGCGCATAGGGAGGTTTCATTGGAGTACGTCATCTTGTGGAATGGTTTTCTAGGTTAGGGTCTCATAGCTAGGGCATGGGAGTATAAGGATTCTTTCAAATTTGAGCCACATATTTGAGCGAGTGGAGAGGATCAAGGAAGAGTTGTTTTAACTTTGATAAGAAGATGGCACCAAAGAAGGAAACTATTTTACCTAAGAAGGGAAATGGAAAAGGAAAATAAACTGCCACCACCAGTTTCAATGAGTAATGGTATGCAGAGATGCAATACCCAAATGGAGTGTTACTTGGGAGAGAATGGGTATCCCATGTAAGGAATATGGTCATGAGAAACTATAATCATCTCACAAGTACCACGAAAAAGGAAATGGTGCTAAACTAGTTCATCCAATAGAGAAGAGGACACCAGAGGGGATACCAATATACAGTGATGAGGTGAAGGTAAAATTGGAGAAGGTCAAGTTACTGCAACTATTTGAGTTTCCCTATTTTAGCAAGCTTGAGCAGTTATACCAATGGTTGATGTTGTGCGTGCATGAGGACCACTTCTACTTTGCGGGCCACAAAATGCGCATAACTCCCCAACTCATCTCCAAGTTTACCGGCCTTATCTACAAAGGAGATTCATTAGATGATGACTTAGAGGATAAAGAGGCTATTAAGAAGACCGTGGAGGAGTATGATTATAAAAAGGGTTCGCATTACTTCAATATCTTAGATATCCTTGACCTGTAATGAGATTGTTTGTGTGCTTGGTATCCAAGTTGAATGGGCAAGAAAGGTGCACACAAATAAACAAGGTGTGGTTGGATGTATGTCGAAAAATTTCAGAAGGGAACATCTATAACCTATCACCTACATTGAAGAAGAGATCATCAGTGTTGTGCAAGAAGGAGATAAGATTATGTTTGGAAATGTTCTTCTCACCATCATCTTCTCAAAAATTAGAGTGCCCGATGGGCCAGAGAAGTTTGTATGGGAGTATCTAGATGAAGACCCTCCCCCACAAATATGTTTTAGAAATACACATGTGATACCATGACAACCACCCACAAGATGTGCTTGGAGAAATGGTACAAGAGAATGCGCGACGCATTTGGGGCTGAGTGGAGGATACCATAACAGTTTCCAACACTAGTAGATGAAGAATCTAAGTTTGTTATCTATCAACACTTCGCATTGGCGAGTTCACTCTGTCGATGGGACCAAGAGTCCATGGTGCAAACTATCTTTCTCTTTCACCGTGTAATATTTCTAGCGGGGTCAACCACTTCAAGGAAGCTAAAATACTAATGTTCGACGTTAGCAAGGTAGACTAGGACCACTATAATTTTTAAGGAAGCTCATATACCCCAAAAATTGTGCTTATGTGGATAAGTATGTGTCCCATGACGTGCGCATGACAAAACCCTTAACAATGCCAATTAGTGGAAGGATCGCGGCAAAGAAGAGTATTATTGCGCATTAGGCCCAGGTATGAAAAAGGCACTTACTTGGAGAATGATTTATCCATCCCAGAGGATCCCACTAGTAGGAAGAAGGTCGCGCCAAAGAAGAGAGAAAGGGAGGAGACCCTAGAGAAAGAGGCACCCAAGAAGTGTTGGCTAGATTTTTTCATAGCTAAAAACCTAGGCTATCATGAGATAAATCTCCCTCATTTACCGATGAGGCTCCCATGTAAGATTTTGTCAGTTATATATATCCTAATATCTATTTGTGGGTATTACTTTAACCGTGTAGCTTATGAACCATAGTTATATGATTTTGTAGTAAGTAAGCAAATCGTAAAAGAAAGGACAAATCTACATAAGAGGAAAATAATAGGAAACGGAAGAAATTAGAGAGGATGTGCAACCCAAGCAATATTTCTGATTTGATTGCATGCACATAAATTAAAACAAATAGATCATTAAGCACGAGAATCCAAAGCATAGAAAACCTTCGATCTAGATCTAAAATAACACAGTTTATGAACAGATCTAGAAAGAAAGTAAGAAGCAAAATGCACTGTTGACACAAAGTTCTCCAGAAATCTCATCTATATTCCTGCTTACAGAAATCAGGGGTTTCAGCTCAAAGTCTGGAACACAAGAATGCTGATTACAAATTCTGATCCTTTAACCCATAGGTTCTTCCTCTACTTATAGCATGTAGAGGGGAAATTACAAATGGGAGACTATAACTGAACTAGAACATAAACAAGAAGTAAAAAGAACATCTGGCAATCATCTTCCCCTAATTCCTCTCTTAATGACATGCATCAGGAGTTCAAGCTAAAATTGTGCACATCTGTCACTTAACTCAAAGAATCATTCCAAATAACTTAAAGTAATGGTTTTCAAACCAATAACTTTTAAGTTTACAATTACATCCGGGAACATAAGAAATAAGAGAAGAAAGAAAAGAAGAAGGAAGATCTATCAGTTGTAACTTCTACACTTTCTTTTTGTTTTGATACTGAATATACTTTTCGAACATATAGTTCAACAATTTCCCATCCGCTTTAGCCACAACTTCTTTCTCTATCTTGAATTGCAGCAATCCTTCACTCAAAACTTCGATGCTTGCTTCCACCTCCTTCAAACTAGGCCCGAACTTCTTAATGTCTGATTGCAGCATTACCAGCTTACTGATTGAATTCATCGTGAAAGGCCTAACAGCTTCATCAATCCTCTCTTGAATCATCAGAAGAGAGCCTTCCAGGGAATCAGGCACTTTGTTGGGAATGGTCCTTATGAATGAAGAAACGTTCCCAACCACTTCCTCATTGGTGAAAGCAATTACATTGCTTGACAGTGACGATGCCATATCCTCGAGCACCCACATTCTTTTCAACATAATTCTGAAGATTTCCAAGCGGAAAGAGACTGTGAATTCAAGTTGCTTCCCCTTTTCAACCGATCCATCAGGCACAATTTGTTCTGCAATCAAAACCTCCTTCGACAACTTATTTATCTCGACCAAAGTGCCCAGGTTACTTTCAGCCATTGTATTCATATCTACTATGCTTGTCACCAGTTGCTTTAGCTGAACTAATGCATCCTTCATAACCTTTAGATGAACTGGCACCTCCCTGAGTTGTACAAAAGCTTGGCGAATGATTAGGCTCTTCCATTCGTCGATAGCTCTAACTTGGTTACCTGCATTTTCCACTTCCTACATCAGATGATCACTTGTGCTGAAATTGGTTGAGAGAAAGGTTTGGCAACCTTAGCAATGATCTCGCACAACTGGGAAACCTGCTTTTGAAGTTCATCTTTTTCTGCCTTCTCTTTGTCAAGCTTAAGGAATAAAGCATTTATCAGTGTCTGCGTGTCTTGCTTTAATCCTTCAGTAGTGGTTTGACCTATCGGCACTTTGGTCACTGTTATATCTGTTATCGTAAGCTCACTCTTCTGCTTTCCTTCTGTCAGAACTGATACCTCAGAAACTTTTGCCCTGATTCTTCAATAATCAACCTTGAAGTCACCTTAGCAACTTTAGGTCTTCTATCTTTTCACCCAAACTCAGGAGTAGTTGCAAGTCATGTTCCTCCAAGTTGATCTCCTCTCTAGCTTCTGAAGACTGACTGTGAGGCCAACCACTTTGAGAAATTACTTCTCGGAGAATGAGAAGTCATTGAATGCACCACCATCTCATGCTCTAGTTCCTCTCCATCCAAAATTGCTACAGTGTTGTGACTGTCATCTTCTGAATTGTCCAAAGACAATGCTCTTTCAAATTCTACCATCTGCAACTTTAGCGTTTCTTCAGGAAGAGGTGAAGATCGGAGTGGCTGAGGAGAGAACACAAATGTTTCCGGATTCAATGGAGGAATGGCAATATCTTGTTGAGGTTTAAAGGCAGGTGAAGTGTTGTGAGTTGACGCTGGAGAAGTCAGAACTAGCACCATAGCCATAGAAGTGACCTTTTCCTGTGTATGAGACTTCTTTTGCACTTTAAGCTTTTCAGGCCTTCTGCTTGCTTTCTCCCTCATGCTTCCTTTTGATGGAGTCTCCTACACTGAGGTTTCCTGTGATCTGATTCATCAAAGCTTCATCAAGGCAATATCCCTTTGTAAGCAACCAGTTCGAGGTATTGACCAGAACTGCAGCAGATCTTTCCTCGATCGTGTGGCAGCTACCAATGTTCTCCTGAAGAGTAGCTCTATCCCCTCCCATCTGGTGGTATGAGTCAAGTAACACGACCCATCGTCTATGAGATCCGCAAGTATCCATGCTAATCCATAATCAAACACTTGTCGCGCCGATAATGCATTGAAGTCTTTCTTTCTGACTTCGTACTCGCTTCTGCACTTCATCCAGAAGTCTTCTAACGAAGGCACATGCGAGTATTCCTAGGAGATTGTCTTCCTTGCTACCCCATATGGATCGAAGTTCAGCCGTGCTGGGAAGAACTCATGCTCACACTCAGAGAACATCTCAACTTCAATTCCTCTAGCTTTGTGAATGCTCTGCAAATCTGTAATAGCCCACTGTGATCGGAAAGAAGCCTGTAGACTTGTGCCACTTTGATTGTAGGTCATGCATCTCCACGAGCTATCTACACAACTCCATGATGACCAATTTTTCACTTGGATATCTGGGAAACTTGACTGGTTCTCCTGAAAATCTGGTTACCCTGAGGTATGTAAAGTCTGCAAACTGGATGAAGATACAGCCATGCTGGGATACAACTTCCCAAGCTTCCTTGCTCACCCTGTTGGTCTTCAGATCACTATTCAACTTGCAAATGAATTCGTAGAAGAATCCATCGTTGACCACCTTGTAATATTTATTGCATTCAGGCACAGACAGTTGTGGGTAGCACTCAAAAATAGGATCCTTTGAAAGTACGCCCCATCTATCCAGCTTGGAAAAGATACCTGCGAGGTAGCATATACCAGGTAGGAAGTCATCTTGAAGTTGTATGTCCGCCTCACACTTCGGAGCTGCTCACCGATGTTGTCACTGATGATCTCTACCCAATTGATTATTGAATCTGCTTTGTTGATCTCAATGGTCCTGATGAAGGCATACATCCATGAGCGGAAGTTGTGAGTGTTAGCTTCTCCATTTATCCTACATAGCAATTTGGTAATATCATCCACTTCCTGCACTAGATTGGATCGTGGAAGAGTCCTTGGAACTTCGATGGAGATCTGGGCTTCTTCATATACCTGTTGTTCATTATGCCCACACAGTCTACTTTGTGCTTCTCCCATTTGTTGTCGGCGTCCAACATGCTTGATTGTAGTCACCACCGGTCGTGTTGGAATCTTCAGACAATAATTGATAAATTGTGCGTCCAGCATATTATTGTCTTTCCCGACATCCCAGATTGATCTGGATAGTGGATGATATGACCTTGCACATTCCATGATGAATTCAGAAACTAAGCTGTGACTGGGAATGCTGAAGCTTGAATGATTCCACTGCTCTTTACTACCCGCATGAGAGATGTCTTTCCAGCCCTGGATCTGTCAATCAATTCAGAGAGGGGTTCGGGCCTAGATCTGTATCACCAATATCAACAAATCTAGAAGCAATGCATGGTTCTTGATCCTTCTCTTTCATCCCGCTTTATCATGGTCGAAGTAATCTTTATGCGAGCCACTGCTTTTTTTATTACGCTCGAATTCTTTGCGAATGGTGCGAGATCTGGGAATTTCTTCAGATTCAGAAGATATATTCAATGCATCTGACATTGATTTGAGCTCCCTTTCACTTATATAAGCACCATAATGAATACCTAAAATTAACTCAGACAAAGACGAAATCCAAAGCATGAACACTTGAGTTTTATCACAAAAATCTACATATAAATATCGCTACCCTAAAATTTGAGGCTTTGCTTGCATGCAAAGCAAGCATAAATATTTTTAACTTCACCTAGGCACTTATACCAATATGTAGATAATTAACCAAGCTTAAATCAAGCTCCTCCAACCCTAGGCGCCAAACTTTGAAGCTTTTCGGCAATGAAAAACATTTTTATGCAAAAATCCTCCTTCCTTGGGCGCCAAAACTATCCGGGCTGCAATCCTCTACTAAAAGAATTAATTACATCTTCATTATGGCAGCCCATGCTTATATAACTCTTAGCATTCTATTTTTAATAATTGCCCCTCCTATTCCTAGCAATTAATTAATAAACAATGATGTTTATTCACCCAAATTGGGCGCCTATTTTTGCATGTTGTTGGCTGCCATTAAATAAATAAATTTAATTTATTTTTAGCCTTCTTCTTTCAGTTCTCTTTGACTTCACATCATGCATTGACCTTCTATTTCTCCATGGCACCAAAGTTAGGAATAAAAGCTATTAATAAATGCCACAAAAAGCATTATTTAATCACCAAATGGGTCACACTTTTTAGCATGTTCCAAGCAGCCATTAAATAAATTAATTTAATTTATTTTTAGCCTTCTTCCTTCAGTCTTCTTTGACTTCACATCATGCATTGACTTTCCATCATCCCTGGCGCCAAAATTAGGAAGGAAAACTATTAATAAATTGCATTAGAGTTATTATTTAATGCCCAAAGGGGTCGCACTTTTTAGCATGGGTGATTTCTAAATTTAAGAAGTCAACTTTGATGGGATTATTCACCCTGCACTGCAGCTCCAAAAATCCCTTCATTCACTTAAGCTGTTTGACTTCCATAATGGGAATTTTTACCCTGCAAGGCAGGTAATAAATTCCCGTCGGTGCTTTAAGTGATTTTTCTTTATTTTACAATGGGAATTTTTACCCTACAAGGTAGGTAAGAAATTCCCACCTACCTGCCACCTCTAATTTTCCCATCGCAACTTAAGTGACTTTGACTTCATGGGAATTTTCACCCTGCAAGGTAGGTAATAAATTCCCACCTGCCTGTTGCTACCAAAAATCCCACTGCAGCTTAAACCTATTCATTCTCAAAAAGTGTGACTTGCCTGGGAGAGGCTTTTTGTGCATGACTTCGTCATTTTTATTAGAAGCTTGCATTTTGAGGCTGATTCCTTCTAGCACTGTGTTAGTAGATGATCTCTAGATGCTTCGGCAATTAAACAGACTATACTAGTGAAATAATTGACCTAGGGGAATTTCACAAAGAAACCGAGGAGGAAACCAAAGAAAATGTAAAAGAAACAAATAAAAGTGAAAAATGTTGCCAGAAGTTGCAGACAAAGCTCAGGATTCATTCCTGATGAAAACCCTATTGATATATGTGAATACTGGCATGCGAAACTTCAACAAGGTTCAACCAGAGCACAATTTACTTCAAACGGGGCACTATTTATTTAATAAATAATTAAATAAAAATTTCCCACAAACAAAACTTGGTGGAGGGATAAAATGAGTTTGGGCATCTAGGTATTTGTCAAAATTGGCTCATATGATACACTGGGAATATCCTAACATAATACAAACATCTTCTGGCAATAAAAACACAAAAAGACCTGTTATTTTAAAAAGGACAAAAAAATTTCAAATGGGTAGTCCTAGATTTCAAGGTGAAATCTGGGGACACCAAGAATAAATCACCAAATGAGCGAGAGACAACACAATTTGTGGGCGCGCTAGAGTTAGGCGCCAAGCCAAGCATATACGCACGCAACAAGAAGTCTCCCATCAAAGAGAAGGAAAATACACCTGAGGAAGGGGTGCCAGAATAAGAAGAGTCACCTAGAAAGGAATCACCTGTTGAGGAAGAGGAAGAATCCCTGAAGAAGAAATGGAAGGTAGCGGGAAGGCGGACTCGGAGGAGACAGAGAGCTTGGAGGCCTACATGGGTGAAAGAGATGACGACGAGGATGAAGAGGTTCAAGACCATCCCATGTACAATGTACATAACTCAGAGGAAGAAAGAAGTGAGGGGAAGGGTGGAGAAGAAGAAGCTACTCAAGGAAAAGGGGAGAGTGAAGAAGTAAATACTAAGGATTAGACGACCCACAACCTCACCAAGGAGTAGATAGAAGAGGTATTAGAAAGAGAAGTAGCGGTCATAATAGAGAAGTTAGTGGAGAAAGAAGTGGAGCAAAGCACCGATAAGATACTTAAGGAAATAGAGTAGGGAAGGAGTATGGGAGCATGAGTGAAGAGCCTAACCTAACAGTGAGCTTTCCAAAAGTAACGCGTAGAGAAATATGAATCAACCTTGTAATGCTTGGAAGATTTAACTCACATCCTTACAATGGAAAGGTGGAAACTCATGTTGGAATCAGCAGAGGAAGCACTGGTGCACTAGGAGAAAGAGGAAAACCATAAGGTTGTGGAGATACTCACTCGGTACACCAAGCTCCTCACCTCTATAAGAGCATCACGCAAACAACTAAAGCCGCTTATGATAATTGTGTTGATAGGGATAGAGTAGTAAGCATTCTAGTTGCTACGCATGAGGCAGACCTCAAGGAGTTTCAGGAGAAGAATAAAGGAAATAGGGTAGAGCGGGATAAGATCTTGGTCGAGGTAGAGAAGAAGTCAAAATCCATCGAGACCCTGAGAGGCTTGATCAAAAACCAATTGAAGGAATTATATCCCCAGATCACCCACAGGATGGATGTGCTAGATGACCTCAGCAAGTAGTTGGAAAACATTGTTGATATGTTGAATGCTAAGGGTGATGAACTAGGCTTTGAAGAGGTGAGTGCCTTAGTAGGTGACCTCTGTCAACAAGCGTAGGGTGAGGTGGATTCCTGGGAGAAGATTAAGGCAGATATAAGGAAGGATTTCCCACTCATTCTTTAGCAATAAACAAATTCCTTTTCATTCCTCCATTATTTATTTCTTCCATTTCTCATTCTTCATTCTTTCATTCCTTATTCCAACCATTTAAAATCCTGTCATTCTTTATTTCTTTGGAGAGGATGTTTCCGAGGATAGAGAACAAGCTTAGTGTGGGGTGATGTTGGGCCTCATAATATGACTAAGACCCAAATGGCATGTGCACGCGTGGGACCAAAGTGAAAAGGATTATCATGTGGGGAAAAGCGCATAGGATAGGGGTTTTAGAAGGGTTTAAGAGAAACCATGGCGTGTGCACAAGGCAAAGAAAAGGATTTCAGGATTTACTCATATTTGGTTTTCCAAGAGGCACTTGAGGAAAAACGTGACCCGCTAGGCATGCTAAGTGCATAAGGTGCCACTGACGACTTGTGGTCAAAGAAAGCATATTCCATGCATGGAACTTTCCCGAAAGACATCATTATAGAAAGTATACTCCATTGGAGAACCGCATTGACACTTGCAACCGATCTTCCTCGAAGGAAGGCATGGCGATGGGTGCTAAACCTATTTATAGAGATTCTCGGGTAGAAGAAAAGGGGGATCAAAGAGGACCATTTTGAGAGAGCATCACCATATGGGTCGATAAGGGAAGCTTCAGGATCATCATAGAGAGGATGAAAGGTGAAGCTCTACAGAAATAATAGGAGGTTCTAGGGATTGGGGTTCTCATTAGAGGACTGTAGGAATGTTAGCATATCTAGGGGGATGGGTCTGCTAAATTTTTGTAATAAGAGAGCATAGCTAGAACTATTGATACCTGAGTTAGATCTCTATTGGTCTATTATGGCTCTTGTGAATGTAATGTGGTTATTGAACTATGATCAACATGAATATATGGTTCTGTTCTAAATATATTGTTCATGGGTGTAAACCCTAGTGCATTTTTCTTTATGTTATGGATCAGATCTACTATCGTTAGTGATGTTTCTTTTGTTATCTGAATGGGTATGTTGGTGTAATGACTCATCCTATGCTTTCAAAATGTATGCATGATCATTTACTTTTCTGCACTTAATATGTCATCAATGACAACATCTTCTCACAATGCTCACATAAAGGAGGGGTTTGGCGCTGCATGCACCTTGGGTGAGCGCCCACTGGGTGATAGGTCGGCGCGCAAGGGATTAGAAGGTTATTTTAAGGGCATAAAAATGGCTACATCACACTTAGAATTAATACTTCCGATCTTCCTAAGATTATCATATCCAAGTTACCTCCTTTCTTGTGGCCTCTTTATTGCAAGAAGGAGCCCTCGCCTTCTGTTATCTTCTTAAATACACCATAACCTCCATTAGAGCAGGTGGTTTGTTTAGAGAATAGTTGAATATTGTGCCTGGATGCCTCCATATCCAACTATGATGACGATTACACTTTATATGACCCCCATTTGGCTAGCTATGCCCTAATTCATGATAGGGAAGTCTTACATTACCAAGAGACTCTTCACATGCAATACACTCATAACGTGAATGTCATCCTCATATAAGAGGAATCCTTGAGTGTAGTTGATACTTCTTCCCAACCAAAGCATGATCCTCGATTTTTCCACTTTGGATACACCTCCACACACTAAAATTGACCTAGTTAATCCATTTTCCCTTATAGAAGCGGATGATCAAATTGTTAGTTTTGACCACAAAGTCAATGATCTCATAGGTGATGATCCCATCTATTGTGCCTCAATTACTAAGAAAAAATTACTCCATCGCTTTCATCTTCACCAATTACATCAGCCCTTCCCCACATACTCTCACCAGCCCTCCACATCATGTGAAACTTCCCTCATGGCTCCCTTATGGCTCCTGATCCCCTACACCAATTCATATTGCACATGGCATGAGGTCCTGGGACATGATGTCTCAAATTATAGATCCTATTAACAAGACATGAAGAAGCTCAAAGATGAGGTCAAACGTGACCAAACCAGAAAGGCTACACAACCTTTTGCTTCATCTCCCTTCTTTTATTCTCATCACTAGTATTACACGTATACCGATGATGAATGTTAGGTTATGTGTAGTAAGTGTCAAGCTCCTAAACATCTTCTCGTAATTGGAAGTGTGGGGCCAATTCCTCTTGGAACTAACCACCTTCCTCTCAAACAACTAGACCATAACCTACTTAGGGACTACCACCTCGCCTTGATCCTCGTCCATCTACGAATGATATGCGGTATAGAATTCTCACTTGACTAGAGGAACGGATCAATGAAACTCTATTTTCCACAAGATATGAAGTCCAATGGCAAGTCGTTATTACAAAACATGCCTTAGAGGACCTCATGACTCAAGCTAGAAGTCACATATTATACCAGGTTGACAACATCATCACTGATACCTTGTGATAGTTTTCCCCTTGTGGCTAGTTATCTATAGTTCCTTGATTACATTCCTATCTCCTTCTTGATTCGAGCTCTTGCCTTCTCTTGGATTCTCGACCCCCACTTGGATTTTTTACACATCTCATCATATCTCACTACACCCTCCTAAGCTGACCACCCTACTTGGATATTTTATCTCGTACACTATGGTGATTTAACAAAAAAAAAAATTATGTTAAACCCTAACTATAAAGTCACGTATGAAAAATAAACGCTAAATCATAGATCTAACACAAGAAATAAGCTAGATAAAAATGAAACCCTAAGTGTAAGAGAAGTAATAGAATACTTAATTGATTTCCCAATAAATATTGAAGTGTTCTGGACTAAAAATTGATGAACATGAGGAGGAGATTGTCATTAACCGCACTCGAGAAAATTCTATAATTTCCAAATAAGTTGGGACAAGGGTGCCTAGGTTTTAGGTACCTTTATTGGGAACTTGTGACGATGCAAAGAACTCATAAACTAGTTTTTTTTGTCACACACCATATTAAATGACATAGCATTAAATATTATTCAAACATTATAACATAACATTACAATAAATGAAATAACTTAAACAAATAAATAAGTGAACACATTGACACATGATTTAATGTGGAAAACCCATAAATGGGTAAAAACCACAAAGAATATTCCACTAATATGAGAAACATTTACATTACAATCCAGTAACTCCTCCTCCCTCCTTCTACCCCTTGTTTTACCCGTGATCAATAAAGATTCATGTGATAATTTCTAATACATTTCAAATATGACCCATAGTCATATATAAATAACCCGAAGGGTTATGTCTATTAAGTGATGGGGCACACCTGATTTTAATTAATAATTAGTTAATAAAATAACTAATCAAACCTAATCTATAGTTTATATTTAAATAATAAGAATATAACTATTCTATATTATTTAACTATAAACTAAATATTATGATGCACTTAATATTATAGTTCTAACACTCCCCCTTAATATTAAGTGGGGATCCATATGCCAACATTACTTATTTGTACAACAGATTTACAAATCCATAAACCCTAAAGGTTTAGGCTAGCACATGTACTTTTGAAGGATTTATAACACCTTCATCATGCTCAACTTACCTTTTGGTACAAAAGGATTTGGAATCCATAAATCAGACATATGATTTAGGCTAAGCATGATTTGTGAGACTACATCTCACTTGTTTCTCATGGAAATATTCTTATACCGCATCTCTAGGATCCTTTTATAACACAAGGACCTCCTTTACAAATAGATGCACACATTGGACTGTATTTTCCCCATAAACTCTATCAGTTTACATGTAAAATCTATCAGTTTACTTTAGATCATACAAGATCTTTTACAATGATTTTAAACTAGAGTAGAAGTATAGAGGAAGAGGAGTCAATCAACTGGCCAACCATTAGGAGGTGACATTGCATGCACACTCCCCTCAATGGAAACTCTGAAAGGCCAAGCATTTCACAAAACTTACGAACTTCACAACACACAATGGCTTCGAGAACAATTTTGTAACCTGATCTTGATGATGAGGGTATTGGAGATCTATATCACCATTGAGAACCTTCTCGTGAATAAAGTGCATATGTATCTCGATATGCTTTGTTCTTTGATGTTGAACTAGGATTCTTTGCAAGAGCAATACAACTTTGGCTATCACATAGAAGAGGAGTACTTCCTTTAACTTCCATGTGTATTTCTTCCAACAACCTTTTCAGCCACATGGCTTCTTTTGTTACTTCCATTGCACTTTTGTATTCTACCTCAGTAGAAGAAATGGAAACTATCAGCGATTGCTTTTACTACTCCAAGTAATGGCACTTGCACCAAACTTGAATATATATCCAGTTGTAGATTTACGATCTATCACATCACCAACATGGTCGAATCACAATATCCATGTAAATATGCATTGTTAGATGAAATATAATGTAAACCATAATTAATAGTGCCCTTTACATAACATAAAATTATTTTTGCTAACTTCCAGTGATCTTGATAAGGTTCCTGCATAAACCTTGAAGCAATCCCTACTGCATAAGAAATGTCAAGTCTAGTAATAGTAAGATAAATCAAACTACCTACAAGTTTCCTATATAAAGTAGGATTAGCTTTTTCACATGTAGGTTTAGGATCAAGTTTACATCCTACTTCTATAGGAATAGAAACTAGTTTACAATCAAGCATATTAAATATTTTAAGAAGATTAGTTGCATATTGTGATTGAGATACTACAATAGAATTTTTATCTTGAAATATAGCCATGCCAAAAAATGATGTAATAAACCTAAATCTTGTCATCTCAAAATATTGCATTAATTTCTCTTTAATTTTCATAATTAAAGTGTTAGAATTACTAGTGATTAGTAAATCATCAACATACAATACAATGAGAATAATAACATCTTCTTCAATTTTAACAAATAAATCATTATCAGATGCACAGTTAGAAAAACCAATTTCATTAAAAAACTATTGATTTTAGAATACCAAGCTCTAGGAGCTTGTTTTAAACCATACAAAGATTTTTTTAATTTACAAACATATTTTTCTTTTCCTAGGTTCTTCAAAGCCTTTTGGTTGGGTCATATAAATTTCTTCTTGTAAATCACCATTCAAAAAAACATTTTTACATCCATTTGATGGATTTCCCAACCATACTTGAGCAACTATGGCAATCAAAATCCTTATTGTGCTCATTTTTACAACTGGTGCAAAAGTTTCTACGTAGTCGATACTAGGTTTTTGAGTAAACCCTCGAGCTACAAGTGGATTTGAATTTATCTATACTGCCATCTGATTTATATTTGATTTTGTATAGCCATCTGGATCCACTACACTTCATTTTCAGGAGGAGGGACTAATTCCCATGTTTGATTTTTATTAAAGTAGTGTACTTCATATTTCATAGCATCTTTCCATCTTTCATCAGAAGAGGCTTCTTCAAAGGTTTGGGGTTCAAGTTCATACAAGGTCATCAAGGCATGGTATGTATGATGACTCCTTGTCATTTTCTGAAGGTTACCTAAGTTAGAGTCTTGAATAACAGACTCAACCCATCTAGGTATTTTAGTTACAGAAGTACTAGGGACAATCTCATTATTAACCATAGGTTCTATACTAGTTTCTTCATTACATACATCATTTCACAATTTTCAAATTCATTATTTTCATTTTCATTTAAAACATCATAAGAAATGAAGATGAAGAAGAAGAAAAAAAGGTTTTTCTAAGATTTTAACATTCCTATTTTCTATAACTTCTCTTTTAGAGGGATCAAAGATCCTAAGACCTTTAGTTTTTATACCATATCCTACAAAGATGCATGGAAAATAAGTTTGATCAAGCTTCTTCCATTTTGACTTCTGGAATAAAGAGAGAAGTTGGGCTACCAAAAATTCTTAAATGAGAAACACTGGGTTTTTGGTTTGACCATTTTTCTAAAGGAGTTGAATTTACTAAGGCTTTAGTGGGAACTCTGTTCAAGATATGAATAACAGTGTTCATGGCTTCTACCCAAAGAAACTTAGGAACTTGAGAAAAATGAATCATGGTCCTAGCCATCTCCAAAATAGTGTGGTTTTTTCTTTCCACAATCCCATTCTGCTTGAGGAGAATAGGGAGTGGTTAATTCCCTTTGAATGCCACATTCAATACAAAATGAGTCAAATTCATGACTCACATATTCTCCCCCATTTTCAGTTCTAAGTCTTTTAATTTTAAATTTAGAAGATTTTTCAACTAAAGCTTTAAATTCTTTAAATTTTGACAAGACATCTGATTTATTTTTAATGAAATATGACCAAATCATACGAGATAAATCATCAATAAAAGTGATAGCATACAAGGAACCATTAAGAGAGGGAACTTCTAGTGGTCCTCTAACATCACTATGAACAAGCTCTAAAGGTTCTGAAGAGTTATCATCATGATGACTATGAAAAGGGTTAGCAGATTGCTTACCACGTAAGCAACCTTCACAAGTCTCATGATTTTGGGAAATGGGTGGTAAACCAGTTACTAGGTTTAAATGAGACATGTCATACATACTCCTGAAATTAACATGACCAAGTCTCTCATGCCATAATTACAAATCACTTTTATGAGTTGTCAAACAAGAAGCAAAAGGAAAACCATAAAAATACATATAAACCATCTCTTTGAATGCCTTCAACTATAGTTACATTATGTTCATTTTTAATAAACCATTTATCCTTTAACAATGTAACACTATAGTTATTTTGAGTTAACTGAGAACAAGAAAGCAAATTCATTTTTAAATTTAGGTACTAACAATACATTGTTAATAAACCATTTGCTACTTTTTCTTTTCCGACCATGAACATCAAGAATGGAATGATCTCCTAAATAGATATGTTCATTACATTCACTAAGATCAGATAGAATATCAGACCTAAATGTCATATGCCTAGAAGCACCACTGTCTAATATCCATTCATTCTCTTTTGTAGTAACAAAAGTGGCATACAAAGCAATTAAATTTGATTTTTGGTTTTTTTTTATTCTTGTTCTATTTTGATTTTGATTTTGAACATATTTGTTACCCTTTTGAAATTTAGAATTTGTTCTATTCTTAAATTTGCAATCATCTTTCTTATGTCCAAATTTACCACAATTGTGACATTTTCCATCAAAGCTAACTCTAAGATTTCTAGGTTTCTTATCTTTGCTAGGAGGTTTAGGAGTTTGCTTTGTGTTTTTGTTAAATTTAAAGTTTTTATCTTTTGATTTCTAAGCGAGAAGTGCCTGAGAGGCATTCTCCTTAGAATCAAAATTTGACATTACTTGTTCTTCCTGTATTAGAAGAGCACTTAGGGTTTGCAAATCTAGTATGTCTTGTTCTATTTGGTATTTAGAATTCAAAATTGAAATGAAATTTCTAAATTTTTCATGGATATTTAATTGAACAATAAAATAAAGTAATTTATCATGAATTAAATTACTACCACATCCATCTAATTGTGATTTAATATTTTTACTTTTGCTAAATAATTAATCACTTTTTCATCTCCCTTCATGGGAGTTTTCATAAGCTCTAAAATCAATTTAATAAATTTTGAAAATACGTACCTTCGTGCATTGACTCCAATTGTGCCCAAGCTTCACTAGGGCTTTCAAGGTTTCGATATGAAGCAAAAAGTCATCTTGTACACTACGCAAGATAATCAACATTGCCTCTTGTATTTTCTTTGTTGATATGAGGCAACATTATCAGCAGTTGCATGTCTTCCAGTAGGAGCTCTCTCTGTTCCACTTACAACTACCCACAACTTGAGCCATAAATTCTGCTTTCAATCGATTTTCCAAATGTTGTAGTTGTTTCCATTCAACATCTATGTGATTTTTCAATTACAAACTGATTAGATCCCATTTGTGCATAAAATATGATAACAATTAACAAACAAGGATTAAATAAGAGATCGATAGATAAATCCCCATGTCGTATTTCAATCCTCATAATTGATCTCGATCACTTTTACATCACAAAAGAGAGATCTTGTATAAAAGGAATCTATACATGAAAAAAATTAGAATGATATCAATAAATTGAATCGAAACGTAAGTGAATTTTTTTTTAGTTTCACAATAAATTACAACAAAAAATGTCATATAGAAATGATAATTTTATTATTTTTACAAAAGGTCGTTATATAGAAATGATAATTTTAACGTTAATTACGACAAAAAAGGTGTATATTTTGATTAAAAAAATCTTATAAAATGACTATATAAAAAAATTACACAAAAACTATATATATATAAAAAATTTGGGCTCTTACCCATATAATCAACTTGATATGATCAACTCGGTCGAGCTATATTATTAACTCGGTGAGCTATTTGAATTATTAAACCATATTACTAACCGAATGCCACATATTTATTCAAACTTATATTCAAACTAACTCAAATGCACCAAATTACCACTGCCACATCATAGAATAGACCGTGGTCGAGCCACATATGATATTGACCAAGCCACCAAACAATGCCCACGTGGGGGAAAACAAAATAGTGGGTGGTGTGACCTAAGTCACACCACCAAGATTATATGGGAAGGCTTATAAAGCCTTCCCTATTACTAATCGTCCCCCATGTGGGACTAAGCCCACGCACGGAGACAATGGTGGCGGTCGGAGGAGGGTTCGCGGTAGTAGATGGGCCCACAAGAGGCCATGTGGAGGCACCCTATGAGGTCTATACAAATGGGCAGGCGATGTGCCACTTGGCACAAGAATAGGAGGGGTCATTGTAGGAAGGGGTCACTCCAATAGTTTTAGGGTTAGTTTTAGGTTTAATTTAATATAAGTTTTTATATATTTATATATATATAGTTTTGTAGGTGTATACCATATATATATATATAAATTATAATATATATATTGTAGATATAACTATATATAGTTTTATATATATTTAGATAAAAATAAAATTCCAAATGAATTATTCAAAAAATAAAATAGGATTTCATTTTTCAAAAAAATGTAAAAAGAACAATATTACCAGAGACCATATTTTTCACATGACCAATGAAAAAATTCAAATGGCCTATTTTCCCGAATCTTGTCTCATGTGTACTTTATTTTTCACTTGGAATTTTTACTTGTTTTCTTGAATTCCTGCATACATTATAAACTATACAAAATATTTCAAATATTAATAGTTCTTACCTTGATTTTGTAGGTTGAATAATTTGAATGATTTTTCACTTCGCTATGGAGACTCCAATTAACTTCCACCTATGCAACTAACATTCGAAGAGGGGGAGGGGTTATATAATATTTCACCCCAACTACCTAACTTCCCAACGGTTGCACCCTTTCATTTAATAAGTTAGGTGGTTAGATTAAATTTAATTATCTTGCTCTGGTACCATGTCAGGGCCAAGATATTAAATGACATAACATTAAATATTATTCAAACATTATAATAAATGAAATAACTTAAACAAATAAATAAGTGAACACATTGACACATGATTTAACATGGAAAACCCATAAATGGGTAAAAAAACCACGAAGAATATTCCACTAATATGAGAAACATTTACTTTTACAATCTAGTAACTCCTCCCTCCTTCTACCCCCTGTTTTACCCGTGATCAATAAATATTTACGTGATAATTTCTAATACATTTCAAATATGACCCATAGTCATATATAAATAACCCAAAGGGTTATGTCTATTAAGTGACGGGTCAGTTACACCCAATTTTAATTAATAGTTAGTTAATTTAATAACTAACAAAACCTAATATATAATTTATATTTAAATAATAAGAATATAACTATTCTATATTAAACTTTATGATGCACTTAATATTATAGTCTAACATGTAGTTCTTGTGTGTAGAAATCGTGTCCTCGGAAGCTCTTATGCAAGTTGCACTCGATAACAAGCGATAACTTAATGTACTAATGTAAATAGATGTTTGGATGCCAAAATTAACTTCCCCTCCTATGCGTGTATGCAGAAAATGCAGTCATGTGTCCCTTAAGTGAGTGTTAGATGGATGTTTTGATACTCTTAGAATGCCTTTTGATGCAACCTTAGGTGATGATAATAGATGCTTAGATATTGGTCATTTATTATGGTCACATAGCTTTGTATTTATATGATTCCCTTGTTTGAATTTTGTAATTGAAAACTAAAAGGCTGACCCATAAGAAAACAAGATTCCCAAAAGATAAAAGAGGCCCAAAAGAGGCCGAGGGCACCCGAGAGAAGATGAGGGTGCACAGGGAGCTGGTGTCCAAAGTCAATAAAGATAAAGAAATGAAGATCGATTGGGTTGTAGGGTGTGTAAGACCAAAGAGGAAAAAAAAACATAAAAGAGGCCAAAGATAGATGTCAATTACTAGTTTTCTTACTTAGGAATCATATGAATAGTAGTATGTGATTAGGACCTAGAAATGTACCTAAGTGTATGATTTTGTGTTTACATTTGCCCCCACTTTATGTTGTTGATTGAATACTCAATAACATAAAGTAGATAAGAGATGTGTACCTGATAACCATGTAGATTGATGGTGAAAGCGATCCGAATAAACAAGAAAAAGTGGGGAGTGATAAAAATGAAGCATGGAAGATAAGGAAAACAAAGTGACCCTAAGGGTGAAGTGTATGTGTTTTTCGTGTTTGTACATGTTGTTGTTGTTTTAATTTGTGAAGGGATGCTTCTTGTTGCGTATTAATGATAGACCTAAAAAGAAGAGAAAAAGAGTAATCAAAGTCATGTATTATAAAAACTCTATAAAAGTGTGCAAAAGTATGTAAAAATGTGAAAAAAGTAGTAAAAGAAACGTGTGCACCTAATCCATGACGATTGAAAAGAATAGAAAATGTCCTGAATCACTGTAGAAGAGTGAGTTTTTGGGTGATCTCATGCCAAGAATGAGTTTTTTGGGCGATCTCACGCCAAGTGCAAGTTTTGGGTGATCTCACGCCAAGTGCGAGTTTTTGGGTGATCTCACACCATGACAAAAGAGTGTTGGGGAGAAATGTCTAGTGTTATTCTCCATCCCTAAATACTTCCCAAAATTTATACACCACTACAGATGGTGTGATCCTTCTTTGTTATGTTTTTGATCTAGTTCTATCCAAGTAAAAAAATACAATAGAATGCATTCTGCTTGTTGGAGGACTATGATTATAGTATGAAAACTACTCTATAAACTGTTGAAAATTTGTGTTGATATGAGAAAATAACTGTAATTGCCCCTTGGTCATAGGTTCCCAGGAAAGGTCAGGAGTGCCCAAGAGCTCCTGTATGTATCTGGGTGCTGATGTATGTGCTAAAATGAGGACCCAAGTTAGAATTTGGGTCGTTTTGTGTCTGTAACTCGGTTATGTTCATGTTGTATGCATGCATGTATTTGAAGCTCTAAAGCTACTATATGGAGTGGCTGATTCACCCAATGTATGCCCCCTCATTTGGGGTGCATGTTGTTGGTACCCAAATTTGTTCTTCTTTTAAGTTTGAGCAGCATCGAGATATAGCATGAAGCTTGAAGGCAGATAGATCATGATGTATGTCGTTTTGTAGCCGAGGATGTGATCTAATTGGCACTCAAATTTGTGGAGAGATGGATAGCACTCAAATAGGACTTGATCTTGTCCTTACTGTTTTAGGTTGTGCCTTTCAACCAAGGTAAGAGGACCTATTTTTAACCCTCAAATGGTGAAGGAGATAAGGATATCCCTCAATTTGTGCAAATAGTATGAAAAAGGCCTTGGGAAAATATGATCAACACTCCAAATCTGACTTTCACAAGTTGTCACTTCTAGATTATGGAGATACTTTCAATGCAAGGCAAGGGTTACTAAAGACATTTTGAAATCATGATCTGTAATTCATACTTTAGCAAATGGATTTTGATCTTCTGTGGGTATACAGGTCAAAATGGGGGTAGTATGGGGTAGGATTAGTTGTTTAGAATGGTTTTGGTGGGATATTGACAAGAAAAATTTGACTATGCCAGATCTTTGACAACCTCTTACAACATTTAAACAACTATCAAATAAAATGCTTCAAAACAGTCAGGATGTTCTTTCAACCTAAAGAGATACACAAATGGAGGCTCAGGTTTGCACTCTTCACACAATCTTTGAGACCTCAACACAAAAGCTTGAGTTAAAGGACTCAATTAAACATCAAAATCTCTGATCAAATCATGCCTAAGGTACCCCTAAAGGCTTACAAGCAATCTCTGTCAACAAATGAAGGTGAAGTGATTTTAAATTGCTTATTTTCAATGCCAGATGAAAGCTCTTCTGACAAATGAAATTGCAAATGCCACTAAACTATCAATAAGGATGAGATCTGTGTGATTCCTAAAGATTTCAATGCAAGATTGCAACAAGAACAAGGAAAATTGTTTGCAGACATTTAAAAATGATAACAAACATCATATTGCCCAAAATAACACAGATTAATTCAAAAGCTTGTTAGATTCATTAGCAGGGGAGAGTTTCGGGAACAATCTCAGAGTTTTGTGATGGCTATACACTTGTAACCAACTCAACATGAATGAAGATCTAACACAGAAGACATTAACCAAGTTTTTGGAAGGTTTCTCAGAAGATGAGATTCTCTCAAAATTTGCTCGTGATTTTCAATTTCTGACCTTTTGCATGTCTCAAAACATGCATTATATATCTCTCTATTACATTTGATCCTTATTTCCCAAGAAAATAATATCCTATGGCATCTTAGTTTGTTACAAATTCACTCATGACTTGCAGAAAGGGACATCTAACAGAAAAATGTTCAAAAAGTTGCCAGGTGCCTCAAAAAGGTGAATCATTGCAAAATTCACATCATTATCCATTATGGAGGCACATTTTTCATCTTCAAAGCATGCATACCCCCTTCCTTTCATTATTTCATCCTTATCCCTCCAAAATTTGACTCTGTAACTTTTGGATTTGATATTTCACGTTTTTGCTCGAGCCCGAACAAAATTTCATTTCAAAAGTACCTCAGATCTGCAAATTGAATTTTCAAATTGATTCCATTGATCCTTGAAGGAAAAAATGACATGAATTCACCAAAAATTCGGTGAAAATCGATGCAAAAACACATTTCCACACTTCCTAGAGCAAAAATGGTGGCCAAATTGAAAAATGCACAGTTACCGTTGATTTTCCTTTCTCCCTTCAATTTGAGCCCTCCACGTGTCACAATGCGATTGGAAATGGGTTTGGGATCACTTTTTGATATTTTAACACTTTTGGAAAAATGTAAAAATTTGACATTTTCTCTGCCCCTCCGAGCTTGACACATGTCCCAAGGTGGGCCCCATTGAATCGTGGCTCGATTCTTCACATTTCCACCTTTTTTGGAAAAAGGAAATTTTTCACAATTTTCCCCACGGACCCGCACCTCCACTTCTGTCCTTGACATGTGGCGATCGCTGACTCGTTGCGGGCTTGCATTCCTCCTTTTAAACTTTACTCAACTCCTCAAAAATTTCAAAAGTTTCAAAACTCACCGGCAGCCCACACTCCCCTCTTGCATTGCTTTTGACATGTGTCTCTCCCTCTGATTCATTACAAATCCACACTTGAAATTACCGCTTTAACTCACTTTTCCAAAAAGGTAATATTTCCCTTTTTCCTCCAGCGGTCCGCACTCCCTTCAGCCTCTTATCCTACCACGTGTCCTCTCCTAATTGGCCCGACAGGACCCGCGGCCTTTTTCACAACTTTTGCTCCCTTTCGCCAATAGGAAAAAAATTCTAAGTCCTTCGCCAGCCTTCCATCCCACTTTTGATGAAAACATGACACATGTTCACCTCTGACCTTCCATTCCGCTTTTGATGAAAACATGACACGTGTCCACCTCTGATTCACCGAGGGCCTGCGCTCTGAAGCCGCCACATGTTCCATTCTAATTCATTGTGGGCCCTAGGAATTTTCTTTATACCTTAACTCTTTTTTCCAAAATTCCTTAAGGCACAAAAAGACCCGCTCGTTCGCCTTTACTCTGCTTGCGACACATGTACTTCCTCTGGGACCTGCGGAGCTACGGGGGAAATTTGCACTTTTTCCAAAACACAAAAAATGTTAAGTTTTTCAAGCAGACCCGCCAAACCTTGTCCAACCACAAATGACCACATATGAGAAGATGTTTGAGCTAAAATTTGATGGGCAAAGGATGCATGTATGATCGTCAAAAGACGCAAAAGTTTCAGTGATGACCGTCAAAAACACAGAAAATGCCAGGGATGCCCAAAATCGATTTTTCCTTCGTGGGTGAAGAATTTTTCGATCAAAAGACAAATGGAAATTTTTTTTAGGAAATTTATGACCATGGCAAGGGATATTTGAGGGAAAATATTTATCAAACGAACAATTTCGAGCTCTAAAGGCCGGGAAAACATGAGAAAAATGGCATAGGTGTTTGAACGGGAAAAATTAGGAAAAACACATTTCTCCTTAACAAATTAGGGCAAGGTAATGAGTTTACAAACAATCCAATGCACAAGAATGGAGCTACAACTTCACATCATCGATTTCATGAGGAAAAAACATTTCAGAGCACAAAGAGCAAAGGGGAAACATAGCAAAATAGCAGAGGATCAAAATGGGGGCACCAACACATGCGACATCACTAGGAGAATGTGTCCTAAAGGATAGGATTGGATGTTGATTTGAAACCGATACCCTACGGGGAGGGGAATGTTCATGGTAGAAACCAAGGCACATGCAAACAATATGGCTGGAACATGTGTTAGTAGAAAAAGTGGAAAACATGCTTTAGAAGAGAGTGTAATAAGCAATAGTGCAAACAAAGTAGACCATGAAAAATGGATTTCAAACATGGTACATCACTCATAATGCCGCAAGACAATCAAGGATGAAGAAGATAAAATCATACAAGCAATGAACAAGAAAGACATAAGACATATCCCCCAAACAATAACAAACAATAGAGACAAGAGCAAGTAAACTATCGTAAAACGATGGTGGAAAATAGTTCCTACAAAGAAAATTTTGCACATGAAGCACCTGTTAGCATGTTAGAAAGATAAAAAGTATGTCAATATTTGCATATATCGATATAAATTAGTGTGTTATTAAGAATATGAAGTAGTAAAAAATGAAAAAATATCACCTGTAGTGTGTATGAAAGCGATACCCCAAGAGCCTCGGTGGGACTGGTAAGAGTTAGAGAGCCAAACATCAATGTTAAGGATATGTAAGAAGTTTGTATTCATAACTAGAGAACAAGTGAGCATGCATGTGTATATGATAAAGATAATTACATACTATATATGCTTCTAGCATAGTAAGTGAAGTGTAACATGTGAGTTTAAGAAAACAAGAATAAGTGCAACCAAGATATACGACATGTTGTGAATGAGAGAGGAATGATATGCAATATGAATGTGATAAGAGTAGCATGCCCCTCGAGTATGAGATGAGGTTCATTTATAAAATACCCCTCAACAATCAAGAATGAACCATAGAAAAATATTGCACCATTGGGAAATGGTTTGAATTTGGTGCACTAGAAAGATATGATCAATGAAGCATAGAGCATAAAGTGTGAGTGATGTGGAGATCATTTCAAATTTATACCCTTAGTAATCTAGTATGAATAGTGTAACTAGACTGCATCATAGGGTAATGATAATACAAAGTGTATCAAGATGTGTAATGACTCTTAGAAAGATTAAACATGAAGCATGGGGCGTAAGAGTAGAAATGGTAAACACCGACAATGTTAGAAGATGGGATAGAAGTAAGCATGATGGGAGATAAGTAAGTGTGTGAGAGGTGTAGATCTATGTGGTGATGTGAGAGATACCATGCCATTGTGGGAGAGTGTTATTTGTGTCATGAGAAGAGAGAGGGTCAGCACAATGGTAGGTAGAAGTAACAACATGATCATGCCATGGTGACAGAGTTTGAAATGTGTCTTGGCCATCAGTATAAGGAGTAGTTTGTTTGAAAAAATAAATTGGTGGTAGCTTATGGGGATTAATGGTGCTATAGAATATTTGGGAGGAGACGAGGATGGACTAATTTTGAGAGACGGTTGCATAGTGTGACTTGGTAATGTTATAGAAGACTTGAGAGGAGGAGATGGCGGACCCATTTTGGGAGGTAGTTTCTTAGTTTGACTTGGTAATGTTGTAGATGACTTGAGTGGAGGAGGATTTAGATCAATTTTGAGAGGAGGTTTCTTAAGAGGTTCTTGACTTATATTAGTAATGATGGTATGATTCTCATTAGACAAAGATGAATCAGATTTAGGAACCCAATGAGATGTAGCAATTGAAGATGAAAATGTAGCATTATTTTGTGTACGAATGAGATAAGACCATAATGCTTAAGGTGGCCAATTTGTCGGTGTAGAACATAGCAATCATTTTCATTATGTCCATTTATTCAATGGTAATTACAATATGGATGACATTGATATTTTTCAAGATGATAAGGAGGATAGAAATGAGTATATGGAAAGTTGATCAATTGATGCGTGAGGTTGTAGAGAAGAATATATTTTTCCTGGCATTGAGATCAAACTTGAGAGGTTTCGTAATGGTAAGACTTGAGGTTTACTTGATATGAGCACATGTAGAAGACATAGAATGAGGATGAGAAGAACTAGCATGAGCTTAAGAAGTGTCCTTAAGATGTTAGATTTCAGATTTAAGAGATGTAATCATGGATTTCATATCCTAAAATTTATATTGAAATAAATAATGTAAATCTTGAATGGATTTACAAATAGATTGATTGAAATTAGGACCAAGAGATTCATCAGAAAGACGATCGAAGATAGCACTAACTTGAGCAGGTGGTGTATCAAGAGGGAGGAAGATAAAGTGTACGGATTTTTGGAGATCATATTTACAAGATGGGTGCATTTGAAGTAATTGATATAAGGATACTTGAGGAAATTTAGAATCCATGAAAGAAGAAAATTGAGGATCTAAGATTGTTCGAATGAGAAAGCTTCACCAAAATGATTTAATAAAAATAGAATTTAAGCTAAACCCTAACGTGTAGAGTCATGTATGATAAATAAACACTAAAGCATAGATCTAACACAAGCAATAATCTTGATAAAAATGAAACCCTAGGTTCAAGAGAAGGAATAGAAGACTTATCGATTTCGTAATAAATCTCAAAGTCACCTGGACTAGAAAATTGATCAACAAGAGAAGGATACTATTGCAACCGCACTCAAAAATTTATATAATTTACGGATGAGCTAGGACTAGGGCGCTGGATTGGGACTAGGGTGCCTAAGTGCTAACAACCTTTGTTGGGTGCATGTGACCACAGGGAACATAGAAAGTGGTTTTCACTCGACGTGCAAGTGTCACAAACCTTCACCTTTAGTCACTTGTATGTCATTAGATGGTCGCCAAATTCTCTTGTAACCTACAAAACAAATGATATCCTGTAAAACCCCAAACTACATCAAATATGAAAAAGGAAGATGAAAATGGGGAGTTGGACCAACCCCAGTGGTCACCCGATAGAGTGAACTTACAACCAATCATTACACTACATCTCATAATCCATGTAGTTTTTATGTGTGTGTAGAAATCGTGCCCTAGGAAGCTCTTGTGCAAGATGCACTTGATAACAAGTGATAGCTAGATGTACCAATGTAAATAGATGTGTGGATAACAAAATGAACTTCCCCTCATATGCATGTATGCAAGAAAATGTAGTCACTTGTCCCTTGAGTGAGAGCTAGATGGACACCTTAATGCTCTTAGAATGCCTTTTAGATGCTGACCTTAGATGATGATAATAGATGCTTAGAGTTTGGTCCTTTATTATGGTCACATAGCTTTGTATTTATATGATTCCCTTGTTTGAATTTTGTAATTGAAAACTAAAATTTCAGCCCATAAGAAAGAAATATGTCCAAAAGATAAAAGAGGGCCCAAAAGATGTAAGAAAGATAGAAAGAGGTCGGGCGTCCGAGGGACGAGGGCACACAGGCACCGACATATTGGCTAGGTGTTGGTGTCCATAGTCATTAAAGATAAAGTAATGAAGATCATACTAGGCTATGG
Source organism: Taxus wallichiana var. yunnanensis (assembly GCA_018340775.1). Classification (NCBI taxonomy): domain Eukaryota; kingdom Viridiplantae; phylum Streptophyta; class Pinopsida; order Cupressales; family Taxaceae; genus Taxus; species Taxus wallichiana. The sequence goes on along the minus strand of CM031240.1, from coordinate 680,561,891 downwards.
GGTGTGCAAGACCAAAGAGGAAGCAAGAAAGATGGAAAAAGGCCAAAGATAGATGTCAATTATGAGTTTTCTCACTTGAGAATCATATAAATAGTAGTATGTGATGAGGACATAGAATTGTACCTAATTGCATGATTTTGTGTCTCAGCAGCTGGTTCCTCCTACCAATGGAGTGCCTCGGTCCTTATTCCACATATTATGGCCTTTGTATGCCCCGGTATTTCCCATGGGATTGTCGCAGATATTATGTACATCCGCATTCAAGCTTACGGCCTTGCATGGATTTATTCACCTTGACATCCTATCATTGGATGTCTTGGCCTTTTTCAGCCCCTTGGATTCTTCACATCATGTGGGTTGGATTTATTCTACTTGATTCCCCCTCCCACTTTGAATTTACTTATCTAATGATTATTTGTAAGTACCATGAGTATCATCACACACATGCATATACAAAATAGGAAAGTGATAAGAAAAATACATATATACGCATCCAATGGTCATAATCATATATATATATATATATATTTGTTTTATTCATCGAAAAAAAAATGATACAAAAATTAATTACATGACTCTAGCATGTCTTGATAAGGCTCAAATACCCTCACCTCCTATGGGAGGTCTCTGATTCTTTGAGCTAATGGGTCTTTGTTGGTTTCTCGGAATGTGTGAAATTCTGCCCTAGATCATGCTCTGGAGGCCTCTCCTCTCCATATGATCTCACCGGTTGTGCCTCTAATGTAGTAATCCTCTAATTCACCCTATGGGAATCTATAAGCGGGTTGTCTACTCATGTACCAGGCATCATGTTCTGTAATAAGATCTATAGCATCACATATATGTAGCTTGTAGCCATTAATGCATGTGTATCCATGTACCTCTATAATTTTGTTTTATGCCTCTCCAACCAGACGAAGGCACCCACTAAGTCTCTTTCTAATGGTTCTATTGGATTAGCCATCACTTGTAACATCTCGAACATCTAAAGCTTGAATCCAAGATCTCATGGTGCAAATTCTCTATCAAGAAGTTCATTAACTCAGAAAACCACATACAAAGACACATGTTACTTACAAAATAAGAATCACACAAGAACCATTTCTCAAGAATCATCTAAATAACATAATGTCATGCATACCTAGCTTCTCGGGCCTCTCCATGAAATCTCGTTGTCTCCATGGCCGTCTAATACCTCCTCATCATCAACGCATTGGGTATTTTTTCTTATATATTTTTCCCACCTGTCTTAGGGAACTAGTATCATGTCTCCTCTTCATTGTGGCCTAGGCCTCTGCTTTATGTGTATGGCCATCTGGACCCCAATTGGTGTTAGGTAACCTCCTTCTAGCTTGTGTATCTTATGTTCCCTCGGCCATGTTATTGATTGTCCTACTACTCCCCCTCTGGTGCTAGGACCAGCTCCACCCGCACCTCCGCCCTATGAACCGTGTTAGCAGATCCTCAATTGAATCCCTCCTCTCGAACCACTAACTATTATGATTTGTGGTGGACCCTCAACATCCCCATCATGCGTGTGTTTCCTCCACCATTATCACCTATTACTCATACCCTATGATTCTATAGTTCTTGTACCCTCACATCTCCTCCTACGGCCTCTCTAGCGAGCCAACGTCGATGGGTAGTAATGGTAGTACCACTATGGGCATTGGTCACCAAAATCCTCGGAACCCTAATCACCGAGTGGATCTCCACCCAATACAAATAATACCATGTCACCTCGGTGATGGCCTCTAAGTACTCTACTCTTGGCCAACTTGACCACTCGATCCATGTCCCTGCATGGGGAATCCATATGACATCATCCAAACCCACCCGTGTTAATGGACGAGAATGCTCCAGTGCTCTCACTTTGGCCCATGTGTCGGCGGGAACTCTCAAGACATCCTCTCTACTACTACAACGGTGTCCACGTCGGTCAAAACATGGGAAACCTATCATAAATCCATATCATTGATAAAATAATGGGTCCCACGACCCTCTAACCTCGATGTTTAACCTTGTACAAATCATGTACTAACTACACCCATATGGTGGTGCCCTAACTTAAAAATACTCCATGATATACCACATCTTTGCACACTACTATTAGAAATAATGGGATGGCTCCATCTACTTTTCAAAGACACTATGTGTGCCACAACAATCCCCATAACCACCTTCTGGATAACTTGAATCCTTACGAGAATGCACTGCTTGTGTTGGGTTAGACACACACACATCCCCATCATATGTCTCACTCTCGGTAGCCCATATGGTTAAGGCTTTCTTATTCTGCAAAGCATTAGGTGTCAAATCACAATACATATGGGTTCCTTGATGGATAATCCCAAAATATCATGAACATCCTATAAAGTCAAGGACATCTCAATGGTATCGTTTCCCATCTACTACTAAAAGGTATTGGATATCGTCTCCCATACGACCAAAAACATCTAGATCAAGTCCAGGATCTAAAGGTATCTTGGGCATTTGTATGATGCCCCCAAAACCTCAACCGTGTAATCGGTCACCTTTACAAAAACAATCTAGCAATAAATCCATTAATTTATGTCAAATCAACACTCCTCCACGGGATGATCCTATGATCTCCTGCATGTACAAAACAATAGATAAATAGGTATTGGAACTTTGAAAAATTAATTTGAAATGTAAAATCTAAATCTAAATGTCACATGTGCAAATATCCCTATGGCATTGGCCCCCTAACATATGCCTTTGACCCCTTCAAAAAATGCATTCCTATCCCGATGCCATCTGCCCTCTTAGTTTATGGGGGCCAATGGCATATAGCCAAAAGCGATTTATAACTTTTCAAACCACAAATCACAAAAAATGACAAAGTGAAATTAAAATCCCTCCCAAACCCACATTCATTTTTTCCTAATCTACCCTATGACGTAATTTAGAACAAAAATGATGCACTAATGACTCAAAAAGAAAAAAATAACTAAATGAAACCTAATCTACCCAACAACATCAAATGCAAATGGCTTACATGTGGTCACACACCGCCGTATGCACCGCCTCGTCGTCCCTTGCCACCACCTCATACTCATGTCATGTCGTCATGAAAATATACCCAAATTTGGAAAATAGAGATAACTTCTCTCAAATACAAAAATAGCAATAAACAAATCTCAATCCAAATAACTATATAAACATAAGATTTCTATTCAAATTCAAATCGCAATAACCCTAAACCTTCCAACAACTACCGTTTTTTCTCTCAAGCTCCATAAAATCTATCGTTTGTTGTGTTGTGATCGTAATCTCAAACCATTTGTTTAATCTATTACATGTATACATCCGAAGACTTTTGATTTTCGCATATTTTTTACACCATATCACCATAAAATATTTATGACATCTTGACACTATGACACGACATCCATCCCATGGGCCCCTAGCTAGGTGATTTATGTCTTATTTTACTTGGTGATTCTCAAGTGTTTCCTTTCATTTTTCTTCTCCATGGTTCTTACTGACATTGATCAAGCATGCACATGAAAGGATGAATGACACCATCGGTATGCATTGGTGGGTATATTTAATTTTAGATAGTCCTTTCTTACTTTCAATATTTACTTTCAATTTCAATGTTATGGATTGTTTCATTCCATTGACCACCTCATGTTTTGTTATTGCAACATGTGGTGATCAATGGTTGGGGCATATATATACACCTAATTTTTCATCTTAATCTTTCATACATGTTACTAACAATTCCTTTGTGTAGATAAGGGTCACTGATGCATCTATTTCTTGAGTGGGTGCCTTAAGGGGATTGCCAGAATGGGGTATGACTATTCACATGGTCATTATGGGTTAGAGACAGTACACAGAGAGATGTATCACTATGTGGTCCTAGCTTTAGTTACCTTTGAACTTCTTTTTTATATACATACTAGCACTCCACGACACTTTATTTCATCTATCTCCATCATTAACACCTTTCTCACTTATTTTTTCTTGATCCATGACACATTGCACCATCTTTGGCATTTAGGCATCCTTGGCCAATGCTATCGCCTATGGGCGATTGTGTCGATGTTATATTTACCTTTACCAACACCATCACCCGTGAGCGATGGCATTAGGTATATATACACACCACACTTTGAAATCCATAATGAAGGAAGGAAGTTCACATGAACTAGCCATCAATTATGCTCTTTTACACCATCTTTGAATCTACTTGCTTTTCTCTTGGTTCATCTTGCATTTGAATTAGGATTGGACACTCTTTTTGATTGTTGGATTTATTATACTATTGGGTCATCTATAGTGAGTCTAGGACAAGAATGGTGTTCTCCTTCTCCACCCATAGTGATTCTCTCTCAACATGTTGCTTCTTTGGAGAGATAGATGCGTAAGTGACCACTCTACGGTAATTTCTCTAAATTTCTTTGTTATTTTACATAGATGATTTCATTTCCCTTCCTACTATTGTTCTATGTTTATCTTAGTATTGTATGTACATCAATGTTAATTTGCATAATTCTCTCATATGATTAACTCCTTAGCTTCTATTTCCTTTATTTCAGATTATATTGTGGTAGTGTATATTTTACATGCTTGTCTCATCTCCCTTTGATATATACCTTTCCATAGATTAGTTCATTTCCCTTCCCTATTGTTCTATGTTTATCTTAGTATTGTATGTACATCAATGTTAATTTGCATAATTCTCTCATATGATTAACTCCTTAGCTTCTCTTTCCTTTATTTCAGGTTATATTGTGGTAGTGTATATTTTGCATGCTTGTCTCATCTCCCCTTTGATATATACCTTTCCCCATTAACTAATATCCTAGAAGGGTACTCTCCTCTATCTTGAATGTGCGCCTTGAAAACCCTAGGTTGACCTAGCCTTTGGATATGTTACTGAGCGCTCATTGTAGCCCTTTAAATCAATCAATTGTATGTCAGTCCATGTGTGTATCTCATTTTTTCCTCGCACCCTTATAGAACATAAGACTTAGGAGTGCAAGATGTTGAGACATGTTCTTGGCCCGCCATAAAGTACCCACCTAAACCCCGAAATTCAACAAGATATTAGAGCATAAAAGAATCTAAAATTTCCTAATCAAGAGGGTAGCATATGTGTCAATCTATAGTCTACCCTATGTCCCCATATAGCATATGTCATGTGTGATCCAATGTACTACGATGTCTATCCCTATTTGTACATATCACCCCTAAACTTCGGTCATTTCTCAATCATGTTGTTACCACTTTTAAATACACCCTTTAGAGAGTGGTATGGAATCTCTCCTTTTAATTGAAAAAATGGAAACACTCTTAGGTTGTGGGTGACCTATATGTTAGATTGAGTCTCTAGAGAAGGTTGATTCTCTTAGTGCAACACCTAAGACTAGTTTCTAATCATAAAATACTCTACTCTACTAAATCCACAAGGAAAAGGGAGAGGTAAATAAGGGGAAAAAACTAAAAAGATGGTGATACACCAGACAGTTGAGGATATTTAGACTTGTTTGAACCACACAAATGGACCACATGAACCACACACATGATATACAAATTACAAAGGAAAATTTTAATGCAAAATTGTTTTAGAGAAGGGTTTGAAGTTTGTGACAAAATAAACAAGGAAATAAATGGATTTGAAGGCAATTTGGTGCACTCCACAAAAATATCTTGCATCTAACTTGGTTAAACAAAATCTATGACCTAAAAATTGACATTAAACTACATAAAGACATGGAAATTAAATTTTAAATCAAGGATAAAACAACTATCACGAGATAAAATCAGTTTAAAAATAAGATTTTACACGATATACAGAATGTAGGAAGGTAAAAACAACTCATTTATTGATCCAAGAGGTGAAAAACTAGTACAAATAATCACTCATGACCCCTACTCTTCCACTCGAAGGTTGAATAACTCTAGTACAATGAGCAGAAAGTGCATAGATATTTTTACAATGAATTCCTAGAGTTTTATAGAGAATTGAGAGAGAGAAGGGGGAAAGGAGGAAAAGGGGGAAAATAATAGACATGCAAGTTTGATACTCGAAATAGCGAGAATACGTGAGAGCATGCATTAAGAATGATCACTAAAGTAAAAATCGCGTTCAAAAATATAATTACATGCTCAAAATAGCAAAATTCATGCTCATTAAAATACAACATAATTAAAAATAGATGGGCCATCTGCATGTTTTGTTCTTAAAATTATCAACTTATGCATGCTCTAATTAATTGCCTCTTGCATTATTTAATCTTATTTAAGCTTTTTCGTGTATTAAAACTAGATTTTTGACTTAATACATGAAGCTAAAATAGATTCATGGTCTTCCCATGTTGTGTGTTGCGTGAATTTTCTATTTTTTCCACCTTGTTCCGCTTCTACACAAACCCTCCACGGAGTTAGTTTACTCTTCTTTGTATTATGCGGCTTCCATAGACCTTTGAGGATTTGTTCTCTTTGTTTTATGGAAACTTAATTTTTTTCACATTCATGGAACACTAAATACCACTTTCCTTTGTTATGTGGTATTGGCATACCCATGAAATACTAAAACTTCATTTTCTTTTTAACATGACCTTGTTTGTGTTGTGCGGCTTTATCTCTCGAACCCCTAGCATTACCATGTTAAAAACCTTTTTACGTGGGTTTACCCAAATTCTACGGATAATCCTTGACCTCCACAAACAACCTTAGTTTTCCTTGACATCCGTGGGACACTTAGAAAGATATTCACTTTGTTTTGTGGCTTTAACATACTCGTGGAACACTAGAGATTTGAAACCCTTTATTATGTAGCTTTAACATTCTCTCGAACAACCCATGAGATCACTAAAAATAAACTCCTTTATTCCATGGCATTCATGTCACCTTGAAAACCCACATAACACTAGAAAGCAAAGTTTTCTTTATCTCGTGGCATGCTAAATTCAAACTGATCTAACTTCCTCCCCTTTGGTTTGTGTATTTGTGCTACTACTTTTCTATGCATGAAAGCCTCTATTCTTTTCTCTCATGTTTTTTTCATGGATTTTATATTCACACAAATTCTTCATTCTCAGAGTCTATGGGACATTACTTTCTCTTCTTTTAGTCTGTGGAACATTGAAATCTCTATTGCTTCCTTCCGCATGTCTTATATTCAAATCCATCGATTTTGGAACTTGGATAAGTTGTACAAATAAGCATGGGAGATTATTGCGATAACACATACCTCTTTGTCCCATCTAGAAATTTACAAATTACATCCATATTACAAGGTATCATTTGGGGAAAACAAAAATCGTAACACTATCAACACTAACCCTTCCAAATGTCCCATACCACCCATCCAAGTTAGTAATAGAAGGGATTTATTCTAATTTATTTATTCCCTAAAATAAAACACAACTATGAGCGGGAAACAGAAATCACAACCTTCTTAGGTGTCACATACCACCTAAGGAGATCATTATTATGAGCTCCCGAACTTGGTTTGTTTTCATAAGAATGGGTTTATAAGTGTTTGTAAAATTATTATTCACATCATTCTTGTGTTCTATGTGTTTCTAGTTTCCACAACAATTCATACACGTTCACTAACGATATATAACAAAAATACATTTAATATTTGATGAGTAAACTCAAGATTTTACACAACAAACTTTCTTATTATCATGCACGGAAACACAATACATATATATAGGAATATGCATTCCTAAAAACAAGGAGGTTGTTCAACAACACTCCCACAAATCTCTCCCTCAACTCCTATATATGTAATATGGTTTATAACAATATTACGTTGATCTAATACATTTGTTACTCACGTAACAAACATATATATGCATACCCACAAATATATTGCCAACTAATGTTCACAATAAATAATTCATTTCCTAACATTCCCCCTTAGTGTGAACATGGGAAGAAAGCACATCTCAATAACTAGAAACAGAATCGTATGCCTCCGCATAATTTTAGGTCTACATATTTTTGGCTTGGATCTTGTTGTCTAGATCTTACTACACATGACCAATCTGCTTCACCACAGTGAATCCCATACCAGATGATCACACTTTCATCGATTCACCTACATATGCAAACTCAACAGTTCCCACTTTCACTTCTAGTGAATGCTAGATTTCACCGGCCAATCAATGTTAGAAGTACGACGGTTAGACGATCTATACATCAAAGGATTAGTCCAGTTCAGCTACCCTCCTATACAATTTTTCTCATATTCCAAAATGCACATCCTCCATGTTTCAATCATAGCAAGGGAACAAACCACACACCACTTTAATAAAACAACTAAAATCTGGAAGAAAAAAATTCACATCACATTCTATAAGAATCACAATGTTCTTAATTGTAGCCATTGTTGTCAATTGTTTCCACTCAATCTCAAACAACATAGAAACTACCACTAATTATCGAAGCTTCCCTTGACTTTAGTCATTTCAAGCCTTGAGAATGGAAATGGAACATTGGTGTTATGTTCCCCCAAAATGTGAAATTTACATTTATTCACACAACCAGGAGCACTAAAAACAAATCAAATAAAAATAAAAAAGAGATGCCACCATACGAAATGTGGCCCCATTATTGGTGATTAACGAGAGGCGTTGATCACCCTTTATCCTCTCGTTTCCTCGACCTCCAATGTGAAGCTACTAACTCATTTGAATTTAATCATGGAGCTCAATTATAACTCGGACGTCAAATTCTATCGAAAATGCATCCACGAGGAACTTTTTTTAATTTTTACAACATTTGACAACTCACAAAATGTTGACACTAGATGAATTTTAAACGACCTTGACAACAAGACATTGACACGGATACCACGAATCTAACTATTTTTTGAACTCGACTCTTCTTATAAACTTGACAACAATAAAAGATGATAACTTTATTGACATTTTTAAACTTTATACAAGACATAATTTTAATAAATCAATTAAACAAAGGACTATAATGTCTAAAATAACATTTGACATTTAATGACAATATCTTTTTGACAACCTAGACTCTATTTAGGAGGACAATAGACACAAATTAATGTGACTTCCTCTTATCTTTCTCGAGTATCATTGAATAAGTAATGGAAGGAACTATTACAAAAATTTGAACACTAAAAAATTGACACACCATAAATAATGACTTACTATTCTAAACGACCTTCAAATGGACATGAAGAATCATTCGAGCACACCAGAGGTCTGATAGAATGTGGCAATCTCTAAACAATGAATGCTTAGTAGTCTCCAAAAAGGATAATTGTGAACTCAGAGAGAAGGAAATGTTTTTAAGAATCGAGAACACATTTGGTAGAATGACACGTGGATTTATTTTTTTTTTTATTTTTGGAAAATCCAATGCAAAAGAGTGAGACCATTTGTCGCTAGGTTAACTCAGTATTCACATGCAATACATGTAACTTGGTGGGCAATCGACACTCTCTGAATGCAAACTAAATCAATGACTAGCGAGAGGCAACAAAGATGTTAAGTGCTACCAAAATTCATGGTAGACATGCACAGTGTGGGCCTTCATATGCACTAGGACAGCTTAGATAGGCAATATATGCTTGCACAAAATTTTTAGGCTCCTTGCGTGAACAAAACTCCAAATACTCTCACATGTCGGGGTAAGAGACTTGAATAATTTCCCCTACCGATTCTCAATATTTCATCACTCGATACCAAATGACGAGTAAACTCAAGATTTTACATAACAAAATTTATTATTATCATGCACGAGAAACACAATATATATATATATATATATATATATATATATATATAGAATATGCATTCCTAAAAACAAGGAAGTTGTTCAACAACACTCCCACAAATCTCTCCCTCGACTCCTATATACGTAATATGGTTTATAACAATATTAAGTTAATCTAATACATTTTTACTCACGTAACAAACATATATATCCATACCCACAAATATATTACCAACTAATGTCCACAATAAATAATAATCCATTTCTAACAATATTACACTAAATCATAATGAAAAAATACAAGCATTATGTTCTCAATATCCTCTAAGCTCCTAGGTTCCATCTATAATAGACACTCCGCTATCATCTTTCCCAATCGTGGTTTCATGGGTGTGTGTGTGTGTATACACTAATAATACTATTACTACTACTACTATCATCAAAATGAAGGGGCCACAATGCGCAAATACAACCATAAGCACAACATAAAACAAAAATAAAGAACAATTGACTAGCGGACAAAAATGGAAAAAGATCAAACTATCTGCACTTAATAACAACAAAAGATATCCGCACAAAAAGAAAGGTCTATTTCGACATTATGGAAATATCCACATTCATATTGAACATTGTGGCTTCCAAATCTTCCAAAAAACTATGAAATCCTACTCCCCTACATTTGATGACATTAATGGTGCCCATAATTAGTAATTTTTATCTATGAAATTAATTAAACCAAAAACTCTACCTTTTATACCAATCTTAATTAAATATTCTTTTAAAACTTCATACACCTATATTTTTTTAATATTTATATACAAATAATTTTTCTCCGTTTTTTATTATATTTCTTTTTTTTGCTAAGTTTTATTTGTAAGTAGAGAAAGAATGGTTTGTAGGTTCCAAACCCACAACCTTTTCATTGTAATACTAACGTCTGGTTCCATAACTAAAAATATATACTTTTATATAAAATCCATATTTAAATATACCAAGTATAGTTTAAAATAGTATTATCAAATCCTAATTCAAACTCAAATTTTCATGTCTTATGCTTAATGATTTAACCCTTACACCAATATTTGGGAAAACTAACTAACAACATGTTTTTATTTAAATGGGAAAATAATGAACATGGAACGTATTGCAAGATTCTTGGTTTTAATTTCCTTTTGCTTTAGTCGTCCCTTCCTACTCCCAATTGCACCTCTTCTTAATCTTTCTTATTGAATTTATATGCTTTATAATTTTCTTAACCTTCTACCCTTTACTCTCACACATTACTCAATGAAATCTCTCTCCTCCATCCCCTATAGTCTATTTGAATATGCTTAAATTTATTTTTAACTCCCTTCTCCTCTCCCGCGTGGATTCTGATAACCAATTCCTCCAACTCCCCCGATGCCCCAAATAAATTATCTTTTTCTATTTTTTTAACACCCTCTGAACTCCTAGTTAACTAGCTTTGTTTTTTTATTTCGGGAATGCATTATTCTTCTTGTTCATGAGTTATATTCTCTATGCACAACTTTTGGAGTTTAAATTATAGATTCTCCATTATTAATAATTGAATTCTATTACCTTAACTTACCAACCATATCACTTATCCAAAACTTTGTGTCCTATGATGTGCATAGTTAGTTGTGCTTTTTTATATTTAAAATTCTTATCTTTTATGCTATGTACCCATGGAATGAGGAGTGGAGTTTAGTTATCTAGATGTTACCCCTCTAATTTATTTTAAACATAGACTCCTTTTTCTTTTCTCTCCTACACGTAGTTCTTCAAGGAAGTTTACATCCCTATTTTTATTATAAATTTATTAATTACCTACCTTATGTTTCACCTAATAATGTACTCATTAATTTGAGTTTTAAATCACATAGGCAATATGAACAATTATCTCAAAATTGTAAGTGTACTATTATCGCATATCGACAATAGTTTGATCATGATAATGCACAAGTGAATTTGTGATTCTTAATTACAATATCACTCAACATGGTTAATTGTCACAATGCAACTACCCAACCCCCTATTGCAAAAAGTGACACATTCAAAGAAATTAGACTAAATCACATAAAGGGGTTTTAAAGACCAAACTTACGGTTTAACCAATTTTTCAAGCATTGTCTTACACATATCAATTCTCTCTTGCAATACCCATTACCACATCTTATCTTCTCTCTCTGATGATACCCTTTCTCACATTCTGGGAACACCTACACATGCACAACCAACAATATCCAAGTGCATTATATGTCCAATATAATTAATCAAATTGTTTCACAAAAAAATTACACCTCAACTTGTTATCATGAATGAACAGTAGAACTTATATGCAACATGGATTTTTCTCCAAGTGTGGGACCTTGCAAGTGAGACAAATCTCTAGAGAAGGTTGGTTCCTCTATCTATTCCTAATGTTAAGTTACTCCTATAGCTAGAAACACAACTATCTAATCCTAATCTAAGCATTCATAGGGACTAGGGAGAGAGGGAGATGCATGAAAATTGAAATCCTAAGCTAAAAAGAGGTGATAGCACCAAAAAAGGGGGAAAGACACTCTCAATGAGGGAAAATGGAAATAAATGGAGGAGAGGGAAAATAGTTGTGCCATGCATCACCAAAACTATACTTAATCTTTCCTTGTCACACAATGGACAATAAATTTGGGACTTGAAAAGGATAAAATGCATGCACAACACACCACAAAAGAAATAGAGAGTCAAGATTATAAATAAAAATAAGTTAGGGTAGAGAAACAACCACAAAACCAAATTTTTTCGCTGAAGTATGCACAAACCATTATAATGGAGTGGGAAAAGGTGCAAATCACCTTATAGATCCCAAATCGAGACTTACTGACTCAAAAATACTTTTGTAATCACTTTGACATGGTGCACATGTACTTTTAAAGGTTCTAACCTTTACAAATGTGCACAACTTTCCAATATATAGAAAATGGGAGAGAGAGAGAGAGAGAGGGAGAGAGAGAGAGAAAGAGACGGAAATTTGGATTTCTTTCTTAACCACCAATAACATGCATTAAATCTCTGAAAATAGGCATGGGATCCATGTTAAAACCTTTCGCCACATCATATTCCTTGTTGGAGAAGGTATGGGCACCATTCACCATTAACTCTGGTAATTGAGCTACCTAGAATTGCACTTTTATTGATGGGACTATTTTTCACCTTTTTCATCCCAAAACTTCATTGATTTCTAAATTTCATGATGCAAAAGTGAAATTCATTATGATACCTTTCCAAGATCCCAAGTTTGTCAAATTTGGAGCTACATGGAAGAAGTTATGGCCATGCAAATTTCTACGGCATGAGAGGAACATGACAGAGTTCCATACGGGCCTCGGCAGTGCATCCGCTTTAAATACTTTGGTCTAAGAGTCGGATAAAGCGCACAAGTGAGGAATATAAGGAAGGATAGAACATTCCATGTGTTCCACTTTGGGGGCTTGAGATGTTTGCATGCCTATGTGTTTTCTTAGTGGCGAGAGATTCGGGGTTTGGGTTGGCAGAAATTGTTCCCTGAGTGTTGGTTGTGCCCGACTTATCCGCTTCTCCGACATCTTTGCCCCGTTCCACCTAGCCACTAGTCGGATGATCAACGAACTCTTTGAATGGCGTAGAATTGTTCCATCGGTGTCCTATGACTCCACCTTATCTCGATAACTTTCCTCCTCCCCTTTGGTTGGATTTTGTGGCGAATCATGGAACATGAGGAACATAGGAATAGTTCCTCCTATTCCTCTAAAGGAAAACTTGGTTATTTTTGCCTAATTGGCCCCTTTTTCTTCATTATAGCTAAGTCCCTGACAAAGGAGGTTAGAAAGATGGAGAACAAGGTCCCAAAATATGAATTTTTTTCCAATACTATGGTATTTTCCTATGTTTGATCTATGACAACACTTCCTAAGAAAATTGTTTGCCCAAAATCCAGTCAAGTCTTTCCTAAAACATCCAAAAGATCTTGGGGGTGATTTTGGGATAACAATTTATTGACTTAATGGGTAATCTTGCCTAATAGGTGGAGATTAGTGGCCTTGAATCATCCATTAGTCATGGAGGCGGCTGAAAAACTTCAAGACCGATCTAAAACTCAAAAAAATAACTGAATCTACATAAGGCAATCGCCTTGAATAAACTTGTTACGGCTGAATTGATCCTCTAATCATGATATTCTCTCTAAATTAAAATTTAATGAGAGTTTCAAATTGTCTTCAAATTGATTTACCACCACATTCTCCTAAAATCCATGAATAAAGTTTTAGCAATACTTCTCTCAACATCTTAAATGCTTGCAGGATGGTCTAAACTATGTTATATTGTTTCTTAACTCATCCTTATCACTTTCCCACACTATCTGAAACATGTATTATTGATTCCTCCATGAACTATTATTTAATGGAAAATTCCACCCGAAAGTAACGAGAACATTTTGCAAAGCACTAAGGGAAAGGAAACTACACTAACAACAAGACAATGTGTAGGAGAGCACTTGGAGGAATTGAAAACTAATCTACTATGTACAAGGTAGGGCCTTTTTCATTTCTTCAATAATAATTTTTGATCCAAAACTCATGATTCTTGGGATTAAATGACAGAATAACAATTGTGCGATTTAAACAAAAACTATCTCTCGAAACGAGATGTATATTTCTCGAATATTGTGAATACAATAGCTATCTCTACAAGGAGATGTTTGATCTTCCTTGTAGATTACATATACTTATATACAACATTTATTAATATTAGGAGACATATAGAATAATTTGGAAGGTCTCCAATCTCAATGGAGATGAGGTGGATCGCCTTACATGAATTCCATATGCAGAATTTCACCAAATTACTATTTTTAGACAACACTTTGCAAAATTACATTTTGAGGCCTTTAGAATCAGATTTCTAAGGTCAAAATTTTCCAAACAAATTTCACACCCTTTTACCATATTCTACATGTTCCAAGCTTTCACGCCGCATTTTGAATGAAGTCACTGGAGCTATAGTGAAAAATTTATAACTCCTAAAGTTGCCCCACTAGAATTAATGCCTGGGTTGTTGTCTGGATCATTCTTCCCTCCTTCAAAAGCAATGGTCCCCATTGTGCCAAGGAGTCCCATCAAGTGCAAAAAAATTTGTTTATCTTGTACATGGTGAGACACTCACCTTGATGACTAATATTTCCTTTCTTGATCACCCGATAGAGTTGAATAGGACATCCTCTAGTGGTCTTTGTCCAAGTGTCCACAATCTGATCTTCTTCAACTAGAGAAAATATTTCTGGGTTGAGTTCGGATATGTCTAACTATTCTGTTATGACTAAGGTGTCCAAAAGAGGTGGGTGATATGGTTTGAGGAGTTCCACATTGAATATAGGATGCAGACCAAGGTAGGGTGGAAGATTCAACTCGAAAGAATTTTCACCTACTTGTTTGGTGAGAGTGTAAGGACCATACCATAGAGGTCAAATTTTCCTGTGTGGACCTGCAAGCCTTTCCTTTTGAAGCCACAACTAGACCTTATCACCAACCTTGAAATGATGTGGAACCTTGTGTTGATCATGGAATTTTTATACTTTTCCTTCATCTTCTCAGTAAAATATTAAGGACTTGCTTTCTTGAGTATACCGAATATGTTCAACAAACCTTGTTTCCTTTTTTGCTTCATTTTTCCATGAGGTGTGTATTCCATTATATGCACCATAATGCATACATCAATGGGTTTCATAGGCTGGAATCCGTAAAAAACTTGAAATGGATTTTGCTTGGTGAAGTTGTGTAGTCCCCGATTGTATCCATGTTGTATGTAGGTCGGGCCGCATCCCATGTATGTGGGTGTTTGGAGTGATACATACAGATCATGTAGACAATTAGGCGGTTTACCACCTCTATTTGTCCATCTCGTCTATGGGTGGAAGGATTTGGAACTCGTCGAACTTAGTTTCCATCATTCCCCATAGGGCGGACTATAAAATGCTCAAGAACTTGTTGTCCCTATCAGAAAAAATAGATTTGGGAAGCCCAAAGGTGATCCATACATGATTAAAATAGAGTTTAGTAGTTTTTTCAATAGAAATATTTTTCTTACAAGCAATCATTATAGCCATTTTATAAAATCGATCAACTACAACAAAAACACAATCATTTCCATGTTTTGAAGTTGGAAAACTTGAGAGTAATTCCATTGAGATGGAGGCCCTCAAGAAGAAATGGTCCCCATTGCGCCAGGAGTCTCATTAAGTGTGAAAATTGTTTATTTATTTTTATGTGGTGATCCACTCACCTTGAAGATTGATATTTCATTTCTTGATCACCTGATAGAGTTGAATAGGAAGTCATCTAGTGGTCTTGGTCTAATTTTCCATAGTGTAATCTTCTTCAACTAGAGAAGAGATTTCTAGGTTGAGTTCGGATATGTCCAACTGTTATGCTATGACTAAGGTGTCTAAAAGAGGTGGGTGATATGGTTTGAGGAGGTCCACATTGAAGATAGGATGTAGACCAAGGTAGGGTGGAAGATTCAACTCGAAAGAATTTTCACCTACTTATTTGGCGAGACTGTAAGGACCATACCATAAAGGTCAAATTTTCCTATGTTGACCTATAAGCCTTTCCTTTTGAAGCCACACCTAGACCTTAACAACAACCTTGAAATGATGTGGAACCTTGTGCTTATCATGACATTGTTTATAATTTTCATTCATCTTCTATATAATATCATGGAACTACTGTTGAGTATACTAAATCTATTTAACAAACCTTGTGGCCTTTTACTCGCTTCAATTTTCCATGAGGTGTGTATCCCATTATATGCACTTGAATGCATACATCAATGGGTGTCATAGGCTAAAGCTACATCCATAACAAACTTGAAATGAAACTGTGTTTGGTGGAGTTGTGTAGTGTCGATTATATCCATGTTGTATGTAGGAAATGCCTCATCCCATGTATGTGGGTGTTGGGAGTAATACATACAAATCATGTGGACAATTAGATGGTTTACCACCATTGTGTGTCTATTATTTTATGGGTGGAAGGATGTATAATTCATCAACTTAATGTCCATCATTCCCATAGGGTGGACTAGAAGATGCTCAAGAACTTGTTGTCCTTATCAGAAACAATAGACTTGGGAATCCTAAAGGTGATCCATACATGACTAAAATAGATTTTAGCAGTTTCTTCGATAGAAATATTTTTCTTACTATCAATTATTATAGCCATTTTAGAAAAATGATCTACTACAACAAAAACAAAATCATTTCCATGTTTTGAAGTTGGAAAACCGAGAGAAAGTTAATTGAGATGGAGTCCCAAGGCTTGGTTGGTTCCGAGAAATGGCATATATAATCATTGTTTCTTATTAGTTGGTTTAGTAATTGCCTGAGGGGTGCAATATTTGATGTACTTAACCACATCGTTCCATAGGTTGGGCCAATAAAATTTATTTGAATTATTGTTAGTGTTTTATCCACACCTAAGTCTCTAGATGTCTTGTTAAAGTGTTCTTCATATATCATATTTTGTTGTTCACTAGATGGAACATATATGTGTCCCATGTGGCATATAAGGTTATCTGTAGTATAAATTAGGTAACTTCTTTCCTCCTCGAAGGGTCTCGATATGAATCAAAAATTCAGGATCCATATCATACAATGTGCACCAACTAGAAGTCTCATGTCTCAGTAGAGATCAATGATAAATGTGAAGGTTGTAATTGGAGTGCGGATCGGAAATCTGCTACTAAATTGCCACTTCCTTCTTATGTTTTATTATCAGGTGGAACTATTGTAGGTATGTGGCCCACTTATGGTGTCTTTCATTCCTTAGCTTGCTCTACATCTGAAGAAAATCCAATGGTGTGTGGTTTGTATAGATGTCATCTCCTTTCCCAAAATGTAGTGTTTCCATTGCTTGCGAGCTTGACAATGACATAAATCTCCTTATCATATGTTGGGTACTTCTTGATTGTTTCATCGAATGTTTCACTATGATATGCAATAGGGTGTCCATGTTTCATGATAATAGATCCCATGGCATACTTAGATGTGTCAATCATCAATTCAAAATTTTGATGCAAGTCAAGTAACGGCGAGAATAAGGTCCAATCATTATCTTTATTTCAAAATTTTGAATGCTCTCTATCGCACCTCCCCCATCAAAATGTAACCTTGTTTCCTCCTTTAGTCACTCGGTTTAGTAGCTAAGAAATATGTGAATACCCCAAGACAAACCGGCGATAGAAATTGACAAGGCCCAAGAAGCTACGGAGTTCTCTCGAGTTTTGGAATAGGAAATTTCAAAATAACCTGGATCTTATCCTTCTATGTTTTATTTCCTTGTGACTCCATCTGCTTTCAACCCTAGCCTCAGTCTAGCCTTCCTTATCATTTTTCCCCCTCATAGGTTGGTTCTTTGTATTTCTCTTTCTATGTTTTTGTTCAATCTTGATCGTGAACTTGTATGCCTCACTCGAGGGTATGAAATTAAAAGAGGTCCATGTCCTCCCATATGTACCATTGTAGGACATTGTGATATTTGAGGATCTTCGATGTTTTGTGTCTTGAATGCCCAATATTGCAGACAGAGAATGAAAATATCAGTATAATATTGAACTGATTGGTCCTTACCTTGGTGGAGTTGTTGCCACTTTGTATGTACAGATCATCATAGGCTCCAACATATTCCTTAATGGCATCCAAAAATCATCCCAAGTGGGATCCTCTATAATTCCCAGTTCATCCCTATTCACCCATTCTTATACAACCCCACCAATTTTTGACAAAAACAACGATTTCAAGAGTAAATGTTATCTTTTCTCTATCAGAAATTTATCAACAAAAAATAGGAGGATAATTAGTCCAACTAATTATCTACTACATCGAAATTTATTTTACCCTAAAAATAGGAATATTAAAATTTACTTGAACCTAGAAGGGTGTCGAGGCACTTTGAAGGGTTGGATCGCGAGAGGAGGTAGGATTTCCAATTTGTAGATGTTAAAGGATATGGGTGAATTATTTTAACATCTCCTCCTTTTACTCCATGATATCTTCATTAACCATTTTCTTGATAGAATCATTTTTATCGGTATTCTCTGCCATTTTAGGTCTCCCCGAACGAGTAGTCAAATATTTTGAAGGATCTTGTGTGGACCACCCAATCTTCTTACATCCCGACCTCGTCACTGCGGTAATCATACACTCTCAAGACAATTTATCTTCGATCTGACTAATCCAAAACTCGTGGGTTTTGGGATTAAAGGAAAGAATAACAATTGTGTTAGATGTAAACAAAAAATATCTCTAAAAAGATATGTATATTGCTTAGAAGATTGTGAATACAATAGCTATCTCTGCAAGGAGATGTCTGATCTTCCTTGTGGGTTACATATACTTATATACTACTTTTATAAATATTAGGAGACATCTAGAATAATTTGGAAGGTCACCAATCTTGAGGGATATGAGGTGGTTCACCTTCCGTGAATTACATATGCAGATTTTTGTAAAATTACTATTTTTAGACAACACTACAAAATATGCATTTTGAGGCCTTTAGAAGAGGATTTCGGGGTCAAACTTTGCTGAAAAAATTTATACACCCTTTCACCGTATTCTACATGTTCCAGATTTCTAAGGCATTTTTAATTAACTAAATCAGAGCTACGATGCCAAAGTTATGACTCCCAAAATTTTTCCCACTAGAATTGATGTCTAGGTTGTTGTCTAGATCAATGTTTGAGATAAATCCCATTTACTAGGATCTAAACCTCCTTTCCATCCAATTTTGACAATTGGAAAGAATTGTTTGACTTGTAGCTTGAAATCACATAGGGGCCACTCCAAATTGTATCAAACTTTGAGTTCCTTCCTAGTTTAGCTCTGTCTACATCCCACTTTAGGACTAGATCTCCTTCTTGGAAACTCCTAGCCATTGCTTTCTTGTCAAAACATTTTTTAATTTGAGTTTGATCCTTTTCCATTGTTTGCATTGCTTGGTTTCTCAACTCTTCTAGCTCTATGAGCTTTGAATATCTAATTCCCATGACTTTAACCTCAAACATTTCCATCTATTTGATGAGCTCTAATGTTAGTAATTCAAGAGATATTGGAAGCCTTGCTTCCTTACCATAAACCAATTTATAGGGGAGCTTCCCATTGACCTTTTGGGAGTGACCTATCATCCCATAAGGATGATTTTAGTCTTATATTCCATGTTCTTTTATTTTCATCCAAGGTCCTCCTTATGATTCTCAAAAGATTCTTGTTAGTTGATTCAACTTAGCCATTACCTTAGGGGTAATAGTTTGAAGAGGTGCTCAAGTAGATATCATTCTTAATAGCCCAATCAGATATATTTGTGCCAAGGAATTCCAAATCATTATCGAGATGATCGTGGAAGGAACACCAAACCTAGTCACAATGCCTTCATAGAAGTCTAGGATGTTGGCCTCATTTGCTTCCTTCAATGTAATTATCTCTATCCATTTGGTGAAGTAATCTGTAGATGTCAAAAAATCCACTTGTGACCCAAGTTATAATGTGGATTGATTACTCTAATAAAATCCAATCCCCATTACATGAACAGTTGATTTACAGAAATGGGGTGGAGTGGAAGATCTTCTAGTATTTCTTTACTTGTAAAGAAGGCACACCTTTTACATTTTTTAACCCATGCATGGTAGTCTTTGAAGAGATTGGGCCAATAATAACCACCCTTCATGATCTTGAGAGATGTTTTCTTGGAGAAAAGTGCCCTCTTGCTTCTCCATTATGGAACTCATGCAACACTTTCTCAATTTGGTTTTCCTTAATGCATCTCAAGAGAACACCATTCACATCTTTTCTAAATAGGATGCCATCAATAAGCACATAGGGAATGGACTAGAGTCTGAAATACCTTCTTTTGGCCTTGCTCAAGGTTTGAGGACATTGGCCTATTTAGAGGAAATGCACTATATCATGGTCCAACAAGGAGTAAGCAAGGCATCAGTTGATTGTTCTTGATCATGTTTGAGCATGAGGACAACATCTTCTTGATCGGCTGATCTAAACCAAAGTTTCTCACACACAACCCTTTTCCTGAACTAACTTAGTCACCTTGATATCAATATCATACTCCATTACCTTGGTTATCCAACCAGCTATTTTCTCATTTAGATCCTTGTTTAAAATAAAGTCTTTCACCTAGAATGAGATACCATGAGGTGAATCTTATTATTGGATACCAAATGTTTGAATTTTTTCAAACCTCTTATAAAATCCAATCATGTTCTAAATAAATGAATATATCACCTCATAGTCTTCTAGAAACTAGCTAAAGAATGCAATTGGTTATTCTTGACCTTCATTGTTTGTTTGCACCAAAGATGGCGGATATTGTGTCTGTGCCCCCAAAAGTGTACAAGGTGAAATCTTTAGTAAAATCAAGGTTGATGAGAGTTGGGGCATGTGTAATTGCCTTAATGGCTTTAAATATTCTCTTTCCTTCAGTATTCCACTTGAATGCCATGTTCTTCTTTAGAATTAATGGCAATGACTTGACAAGGTTGGAATTTTTGGAAAACCCACTTGAAAAAGTTTATTCTCCCTAATAATATTTGGAGTCCCTTCTTGTGATTGGATAAGGGAAATGCTAGTATAGCATAAATCTTTCTAGATCGATAAATAATCCTTATTTAGAAACAATATGTCGAAGGAGCTTACATTCATGAGCTAGAATATGCACTTCTTATGGTTGAGAGAGACTCCAAATTTCCTACATCTTTCAAATACCTTCTGAGATGGAGTAGATGATAACTTATAAAACTGGTGATATCATCAAGGTAGACAAGAACAATATTATTAATCAACCCTTTGAATTTTATGTCCATGTCCCTTTGAAAGTTACTCCTATGTTAGATAAACCAAATGGCATCTTCCTATAGGAGTAGGTTCCCCATTTTTGTAAAAAAATTATCTTGAATTGGTCTTCATTTTTCACCATAATCTAATTATATCCTTGAGTAACCATCAAATAGATAAAACTTATTTGACCCATATTTGCAAATTATTCCATAAAAGGCAATGGTAATGATCCTTAAGGAATCCTTGTTTAAATCTCTAAAATCAACACATAACCTCTGATTTCTCCATTCCTTTTCCATACTGGAACTAAGTTAGCAACCCATGATGAGTGTTTAATGGGAAAATATATATTTGTCTCAATCAGTTATTTAGTTCCTTCTTCATCAGAGGTTCAATGCATATATTGATAGGTTGTTATTTATACCTTATGGGATTGGCCATTTGATCTAGTTTAATGGTGTGTTGGGATAGATTAGGATCAAAACCTCTAATATCTTGATAACCCCAAGAAAAAATATCAGCAAAATCTTGGAAAAGTTATACAAAAGCATGCTTCTCTTGTGGGGTACTCACCTTGCCAATTTTAAGCAATTTTTCCTTGTCAACTGAGATGGGTTCATAATCTTCACCCTTGAATGTCATTTTTCCTTTTCCTTTCTAAGATTATCATCTAGAGTTGAATATGGATTCCAAAGTCACTAGGCCTTTGGGAAATTTATTTGATCTAAGTTGGATAATTTGGTCTCCATATTACTACTCTAATTTATCATGATTCCTTGAAGAAAACTCAACCTCTTCTCTAATAAAATTCACAATATGTTGATCACTCTCAAACACTTGCCAATTGGTGTCATTTTTTGGTATGACAAGCCTCACCACTACCTTGATATGTGGTTGCAATTTGTCTCTCTTAACATTCTCAACAACGTCAAACCTTTCTCCAACTGTAGCCATCCTATCAACAGCTTCATTACTTTTCCTTGGAATGGCATGGATATTGAAGGCTTCAAAATCCTCCAAAAGGTCCCATACTCTATGTTTGTAAGCTCTTAGCAAGTCATTCTTAGCTACATTTGATCCTCTGACTTGGTTTATAATCAATTCACTATCTCCAAAAGTCTATAATTTTTTTATGTTCTTCTTTCTTGTCCATTGCAAGCCATGGATGAGGGATTCATATTTTGTTGTGTTATTGGAGAATCTAAAATAAATATGAAATAGGAATAATACTTCATTCCATTAGGAGATACAAGGACTACAACACCTCCTACCCATTGGTGGCCCATTGTTTGCTTCTTGATCCATCAAAAAACATCTTCCAAATGCCATCCTCCTCTTCATCATTTGATTTGACAACACTAGGCATAGGTGAATCATCCTCATGTAGACAATAAATAAATACCAAGTCCATCTTCTTCAATCTTGCTAATATGGATAAAAACATGATGTTCATTCCCCACTCATCAAGTAACAAATCAAGAATGCTATCAATATAAGTATTTGCATCTTGGGTGCTGAGGATAATCTTCTTGATCAAAAATGGTATAATTTACATTGATGGGGCTAGGCACATAAGGCTCTATATGATATGTAAAAATTGGTTCATATTTGATGGTAGCCTTAGTTCCATACCTGGTTCTGAAGAGCATATGAGACCAATCAGATGATAGATATCCTCACTAAAAGTGGTGAAGTCTCTAGATAGACATAGAGAAAAGAATGAAGGTAGATCAATTATGAAGATATCTTGGGGAATAGAAAATTTGGGGCATGAATGCAACATGAGGCCTAAAATTTGATAACCCCAATAGTCCCCATTGTTGTTCCATCTAGATGTACCACTCCTTTAGAAAGAGACTCATATTTGAGACCTAGTTGGTCTACATTTGCTTAGGCATTACTAAACTAATTGCCCTTAAGTCAATCATGTAATTAGGAATAAATGATTACCATTGATTAAAGATACATAGAAAGGAGGAATTTCATGTTCTTGTTTATCTGATCCTCCTTTTATTTTATTGCATTAGTAAGAATAAATTTGGCTTGTTCCTTGGGTGACTCACTTGGAATGGACAAATAGGAAATAATTGCTTAAGAGAGGTCTCTTTGTCCTGCAATTTCCAAGGATTCCCACATTGAGATACTCACATGGGTCTTCTTCATCTGTTCAAGGATTTTGAAGGAATTTGAATTATATTTTTATTGGACCTTACTTTTTCTCTGACCATCATTTATTACATTTGGGTTGATGTAGAAGGACCTTTGGGCTGCCCTTGCATTTTAGAGGTTGGATTTAGACTGCTCTCCTTTTGGAGTGTTAGCGCAGGTTGAGAAGGCCCTACATCTGTTGATTGCCCCTCTTCCATAGCTCTTCTCTTAGCTATAGTATTGTAGCCACACCTTGAGGAGAAGTTTTATTCACTGCACAAAATTCATCTACTTTCCAATTCACAAGTGAAGTATCACTTGGTGGCATCTCTTGAGTAACTAATTATTGTTTATTTTCCTCTGTGGGTGCATCTTGAGAGATAGATGCATTTTGCACCATCAAGGCTTGGTTTAAAATGCCATTGGGGCATGTTGTTTGGTTATGGGGAAGATTGCAAGGGAAACACCACTCATAATATTGCACTAGGTTGTTTTGAACAGAACAAGGCTTTAGATGAGTTAGTTGTATTAGGATTATACTATTGAATGGCCTTACATGAGGAAATTTATTTTGTAATTGTGTATTTGCTTAGTATGGTGCCTTGTTTGGCTAATAAAGTGATTTTTTTGTTGGTATGGAGGTTTATATGCCTGATTTAAAGGTTGGGAAGCCCCAGAAATTATGAGTTTGTTGTGTTTTTAAAGTTACTAATTCATTTCAAAACTTTTGTAATTACTACATGACTTCTTGAAACTCGTTTAAAAGGATTGTAGGGATGCATGATTGATTTAAACTTTGTCTTCTTAAAGATAGAATGGGATTTAATTCAGATTTTGATGGGGTTTATATGTTTATATCTCTAGAAAAATAGGCATTGGAGGTTTATGTGCGAGATTCCTATCCTGAATGAGGTTTTTTTCTGCTCTAATAGCAATTACCTAGGTGTCTCAGTAAGGTTACACCACCATGGATTGAATCATGATAGAGATATCATTGTTTAAAGTTCTTAAGTAATAGAGAAAATCATAGTGTGGTGTAGGCCTTACCATTAATGGGATTTGATCCCAGGTCTTCTGAAATATGATGTTGAAATCAACCATTTGCTCATTGGGAGCTCTCTTTGTTGTTGTTAGTCTCTCCACAAAATATATATGGATGACTTATCCTCAAAATGATTACAAAGAGCAGTTCCAAGTTCATCCCAATTATGAATTGAAGCAGGTCTCAAACTCTTGTACCATTGAAGTGTCTTTCCTTTGAATGATGAAGCCAAGAGTTTAACTGCTACATCATCTTCAGTAACAAAATGGACTGAGAAAACATTGGCAACGTCTTGGATATGATCAGCTGGGGTAGTGTGGTTTTCACCAGTGAAGAAGGGAATACTTTTGAGGGTAGACACTGGTATGTCATGTTGGGCATTTAGAGCCAAAGGACTACCACCATTGAAACTGATAAAAGGCAAATTTCTTTGGAGTGTCATAAAAGGGATGGGTCTTAAAACCCTAGAGGAAAACAAAAAGGCCTACCAAGAGGGGGAGTGGAAAGAGTTCTATTGGAAGTGTGATGATCTTTAGACTACTCTTCCCCTTCTCCTTCTCCTTGGCGATAGCTATAAGTAGTCAAAAGGCTCTTCTCTAGCTATATTTCACCTTGTCTAAATCCTTCTCATAAGAAATAAACAATTTTTATATGAAACCAGTGGATTAAATGTTTGAGAGTCCGTCATATGTCCTTTTTCTATAGCCTCCGAAGGTCGATAATCACCGCTAAACAAACCAAAAACTTAGTGAAGTAACAAGAAAACTCAATGTGGTCCCACTAGGCATATCAAAAAAGCTGTTATCATAAAAAAGTTACATCCTTTTCTTATTATCATGAATAG
Organism: Taxus wallichiana var. yunnanensis; assembly: GCA_018340775.1. Lineage (NCBI taxonomy): Eukaryota > Viridiplantae > Streptophyta > Pinopsida > Cupressales > Taxaceae > Taxus > Taxus wallichiana. The sequence goes on along the minus strand of CM031240.1, from coordinate 680,536,256 downwards.
ACAACATAACTTCTAGGTAACATGGATTTGTCTCCAAGTGTGGGACCTTACAAAGGAGAAAAATATCTAGAGAAATTTTGTTCCTCTACCTATTCCTAATGCTAAGTTACTCCTACAACTAGAAATACAACTATCTAATCCTAATCTAAACATTCACAAGGACCGAGGAGAGAGGAGGATGCATGAAAATTGAAATCCTAAGCTAAGAAAAGGTGATAGCACCAAGAAAAGGGGGAAATACACTCTTAATGAGGGAAAATGGGAATAAAATGGAGGAGAGGGCAAACAATTATGCCACAAACCAAAACAACACTTAATCTTCCCTTTTCACACAATACACAACAAATATGGAACTTGTAAAGGAGAAAATGCATGCACAACACACAACAACAATAATAGAGAGAAAGATTGCAAATAAAACTAAGTCAGGGTAGAGAAACAACCACAAAACCAAATTTTATTGCCTAAAGTATGCACAAACCATTACAATGGAGTGGAAGAAGGCACAAAACACCTTTTAGATCCCAAATCTGAGGCTGAAACTCAAAATACTTTTGTAATCACTTTGACATGGTGCACTTGTATTCTGAGAGGGTCCAACCTTTACAAATGTGCACAACTTGCCAATATATAGAAAATGGGAGAGAGAGGAGGGAAAAGAGAGGGAAACTTGGATTTCTTTCTCAACCACCAACAACATGCATTAAATCTCTAAAAATAGGCATACGGGCCCTATCAAAACCATTCCCCCACATCATATTTCTTACAAGAGAAGGTATGGGCACCATTCACCATTAATTTTGGTAGTTGAGCTACCTGGAACTACACTTTTATTGTTGGGATAGTTTTTACCTTTTCACTCCCAAAAATTCATCAATATCTTAATTTCATGATGCTAAAGTGAATTTCATGATGTTACCTTTCCAACAAGCCCAACTTTGTCAATTTTTTTACTACATTGAAGAATTTATGGCCATGCATATTTATGGGGCATGAGAGGAACACGATGGAGTTCCATATGGGCCTCGAAAAACAACTTTAAATAATTTGGTATAAGGGTCGGGTAAAGTACACAGACGGGGAATAGGAAGATGGGCGGAACATTCAATGTGTTCCACTTTGGGCCTTACATTTCCACATGCCTATGTGTTTACTTAGTGGGTGGATAATCAGGTTTTGGGTTGAAGTAAAGAATTGTTCCTCTGAGTATCGGTTGTGCTCAACTTATCCATTTTTGTGACATCTCTTCCCTATTCCACCTAGCCACTAGTCACTAATTGGAAAATTGTTTCAACCGCAAAACTATTCCATCGATGCCCTCCGACTTTGCCTTGTCGATAACTCCCCCTTTTGGTTGGCTTTCGCGGTGAATCGAGGAATAGGAGGACTAAAGGAATAGTTCCTTATGTTCCTCCAGGTTGAATTTTCTTATTCTTCCCTAATTGACCCCATTTTCTTGATATGGATATTTCCTTGACACGAGAGCTTGGAAAGATGGAGAACAAGGTCCCAAAACATGAATTTTGTCCCAAGTCTATGATATTTTCCTAATTTTCCAATACTTGCCATGTTTGATCCATGACAACACTCGCTTTCGAGAACATGGTTTCCCCAAAATCCATTCAAATCCTTCCTAAACATCCAAAAGATCATGGAGGTGATTTTGGGATAAGCTAAGACTTTAAATAAATCATAAACAACATATTAACATTAACAAAAGAATCAATAAACATCCAATATCCATCTAGTGTCTATTCAATTACTAAAAATAAATGTTTTAATCCAAAACACATCATAATGTTAATCAAGCAAATCTAATCAGTAATAATATGTTGTATCTACGGTGGCCACTACCACCCAATTCTCAAAATGTTCCAAAATAATAAATGCATAGTTTCGAGATACAACAGTTTGAGTGGTAAAAGAAGATACATGTGAACCATGAGGAGTATAAATGGGTTCTATGGTGACCATTGTGGTTATGGGGATAGGCATAGAGATATTGGGTATTTATTGTGAGGTTTCCTAAAGAGGTAGACACCACAGTAGAAATAACATATGTCTATGTATGTGATAATGAAACATGTTGAAGGCTGATCTTAGGTAATATAAAGTAAAAGATCAATGTTAATATTGTTGTCTTATAAAAATTGGCTGAATTATTGGGCATCATCATCGAGAATACATTAATCATGGTAGTTAGTGTGAGAATTAGAACCTTCACCTTGGGCATGATTAGTGTGAAGAGTGTAAACAACATTGCGAAAGGACGTTAACAACAATAATAGATAGAGAGTGGGAGCCATACTAATGATAGGTTGTGGTGAGGATGAAATAGGAGGATCAATGATATTGGGATTATTTATTGGGAGGAAAGATTGAAGATATTCTAGGGATGGGTTAGGATTAACATAAAGAAGGGAAATGAAAGCAGCTTCAAAATCTAGGGTGACACTTAAGATATTCAAACAAAGATAGGGGTTCATCATGAGGAGAAGAAATTATAAAAGTAGTAGGAGAAGATCATATCAATATGCCTATATAAAAGGACCTAAGGATATTATTGATTAAGTAAAGGGTTCGATCAAGAGCGGGTTCACTATCGAGCTTAAATTTGTACCCTCTACTGAAACTAAGTTCGAAATTTTAGTGCAACATTGTTAGAACATGAGTCAATGGGTTACTCATGATATTTCTCTATATTAAAGGGTTGGTTCCCTCTATAAATAGAGAAAAGTACCAATGAATGGAAAGTAAACAAAACAAACTTGCAAACCTTCCTCTAACCTTCCAATACAAACCTCAAGTAGGTTATAAAGACTTCGTCTAAATGGTGAAAAAATATTGTAAATGGAAGAAAAACAATAAACTTGCAAACCTTCCCGCATCTTTTCAAAGTAAACCTCAAGTATATGGGTGCTCTTGAATGGTCTCCAAATGGGGATGCAAATTGCTACGACACAATTGGCTTAAAGAGCTTCTAAATGCAAATTGACAAAGTATACTTGCAAATAATTCAGAGGATTTGGGATAAGATAAGCCTACATTTTATAGAGGCAGAAGTGGTTGGAAGTTGGTTAAAATGGGTTGAATGGACATGCTAAAAATAGCATTGAGGAGGTTGCAGTAGTTCCGGGGCATTTAGGGTAAGTAAATTAATTAATTGCAAAAGTTTCATCCGAAAATTTGGTTGCACATGCAATTCAATTCCCCCACCTTTCTAGAATTCTAGAAGTGTTGTTAACTAGGATATGAGGATGTGGAGTCCAAGTTGATTCCATGTAGGTTCCAAAGTGGTTTTTGAATTTGCACACTTAATTAATTAATAAATTATAATTAACTAACTAGCTAAAGGGGTACTAAGGATTATTTTAATTAATCGAAAGGGTGCAATGTGTATGAATTAATATATTTAATCAATTAATCACAAATGGGTGAATAACAGATGTATTAGGATAAGATGGGAAACATGTGAGTGTAATTTAGGGTGTCTACATTTTCCCCTCTTTAAAGTGTTATTAAAAGTAATAGTTCTTTAAAGATAGTAGACATATGCAGTAGTAAGAGAAAAAAGTGATGAAACATTTGGATGCCCCAATGAGTAGGAAGCACTGAAGCATTTGGATTCCCAATAGAGGATGGTAGAGGAATGCCCCTCAAGTAAGCAAATGGATGAATGTAGCAAGGTGGTGGACAACCGCTTGATAGGAAGAAGACAAGGGATTGAACAAGGATGGGAAAGGATTGTGCTCATGTAGCATGAGCATTATTTGGAGAATAATTTTAGAGAAACCTTATTTTTTTGTTGCATAATAGAGTTATCACCATGATTATGAAATAATCAAGATGGTTAACCTAGATGTGCGTAAACAAACACACACACAAAAAAAAATAAAAAAGGAAACAAACCCAATATACATAGTAGGTGCAAACATCATCAAGGTTATAAAGAACCAAGATGTAATCACACTACTTGCAAGTGGTCCAAAAAGTAAACATCAACAATGCAACACAAAGTCAAAAAAAAGACAATCAATATGCCCCTAATGTGTGCCACAATGATGATTAAGTAGATGCAAATGCTCCCAAAGTGGGAATAAGATCGAAAGGAAGAGTGGAGTTAAAGTGACTCCTTATGAAACTCTTGTTGGATCCATTGTGCAAATGATCAAAGTTGAAATTGCCCCAGAAAGTTATATCGCGAAGGAAAAATAATTTTGTGACTTTCCCCAAGCAGAGTTAGCATATCATGCAAAGGGAAGAAAGTGATAGTTGTAAGATTGGAATGATCACTAGGGTAATAGATAAAGGTATGACATTTATCAAGATTGTATTGAGATGTTGAAAGATTCACTTCAAGGGTTTTCCAATTGTAGGATTTCTATGATAAGTGAATGTTTGTTTGAAAATTTTGTAATTTTTTTGATTTTTTTTTTTGAATTTTTTATTTTTTGGATTTTTTTTTTGAGTTTTGAAAAAGATTTGAAATAAAAATGCAAAAATGCAAACAAACATGAATAAAAAAAAAAAAAAAAACATTCCATGGCTTAAATAAACTAGGAGGAAAAACACAACACGTGTAAATGCACAAAAAACATAAAACAAGCATTGAAAAAAAACCCAATATGAATAGGAAGGAACCACACCAAAGTTATATGTGAACTAAGATGCAAATAAATTTCCTGCAATTGGTCTACAATAAAGGTAAACAAAGTACAAAAAAATAATAAATTGAAAGAAGAAAAAACATCATCACAATGTTGAAAACTGCAATAATACAACACAATGTGCAAAAATGACGTCTAATGACACTCTGAATGTGTTCCACATTGAAGAACTAGACATATTTGAATGCCCCCAAGTGATAGCTTAGAACGCAGAGGATTGGATCAGGCCAAAGAGTGGAGTGATACTTAGATACTCCAAAAGATACTCTTGTCGATCCCATTGAAGTTTGATCTGTATTGGATTAAAATGTAAAATCCAAATGTGCCCCAAGAAAATTTATATTGCAAAAGGGTAAATGATTTCCTCGAGCATAGATATACACCATGGGAAATAAAGATGATTAATGATCATGATCTGGAATGATCATGAAAAGGAGAAATTGTTGAATCGTTTATGGAAAAATATTGAACTTGTTATCTAAGTTTTAAGTTTTGTCAAACATTATTTGAATGTTTTTGATTTTTTATATTTTTTTGATTTTTAAAAATTTTTTGGTTTTTGAACAATTTTATATTGTTTTTGTATTTTGTGAAACATTTTTGAATGTTTTTGGTATTTTACAACTCGGTAAAAAAGGGCACACTACTTGAAAGAAGGTGCAAATAATTAAAAGCATTCCATTCCATTGGTATAAATGTAGATGATAAAATGATAGGTGTTTCACTCCACTCGTGGCTCCACACAACTAGGAAGATGCGAGGGCTCATCACCAGAGCCAAAAAGGACGTGAAAATGAGGTGAATAGTGATATGAAAGTGAAGATAATGGATGTGATGACACAAGGTGTAATAATGATCCATATGAGAAAAATGTAACTCATCTCTAGTCAAGATTATCTAACCGATTCCAAGATGATTCCACTTTATAGGTTTTGACTCAACTTAGATCCATAGATGGCCTACAATTGGAAAAATCTGTTGAAGGAATTGTTGTCTCTCTTTAAACATGAGCAACTAAATTACTTCTGGGATTTTTTTTGATTAAGCACTTTGATTAAGATTTCATAAAGGCTTTATTGATTAATTGTTTTTTTTTTTGTGAAGGACCCCTACATGTTGCCCCATGCCATCAATAAAGGCAAGGGCTCAACACCAAAGACAAAATGTAGGTGAGTAAGGGACTTTCTCCATTCCCAGTCTCATACTACTAGTAAGAAGTATGGGCTTATCACCAAAGACTATGAAGGATGAAAGGTGTAATGATTTTATAATTTTTTTATTTTTAGATTGATTTAATTTTCCTTGTATGTTGATAGTGTGCTTGTTGGGAAGGAACATTCTTCCCCCAAGTCTCAGCCTCATGTAACTAGTAAGGACACAAGGGTTCAACACCATAGATTGAGATGGGCGGTCAAAAGGACCGGTAAAGAAGTTTAGTGTTTTATGTTAAAGAGAGAGCTTATTTGAAAGGAGGAGTTTCCATCAGTAAGCTTTGAGACAAAACCATAGGTGAAAAAGATCTGAAATGGTAAAACCATAACAAAATGAGACACACAATGCCCAATAGAACAAAGGTTAACATGTGTCGTAATAGGTGAAGAAGGTGAATATATGATAATGGTATGATTAAGATATCTTCCAATAGATGGAATGCTTAACATTATTTGTATGCACTTTTCCATTTCCATTGGTAAACAATGCTTTAATACAAGTTTTATTTCTTTTTTATGCTTTTTTAAGTTTTTTAATTTTGGAGGATGAGGATTTGAAATGGACTCATCAAGAAAGAGGTCCATGTTTATTGAATTGAAGGGTCCTAAATATGAGACTTGTGTGGATGAAATCCAAGTCAAGAGAGGGAATCAAAAGATTTGATAAGTCCTTAAAATACGAGACTTGGGTGGACAAAGTCCAAGTCAAAGGAGGAAATCCAAAGATTTGATAAGTCCTAAAATATGAGACTTGGGTAGGAAAAGATCCAAGTCAAAGTCAAAGGAGTGAATCAAAAATTTGATGGGTCTGAAGTACTAGACTTGGGAACATAGGATCCAAGTCAAAGGATGTGTGATTAGATAAGTCTTCGATGAGATCGAGAGACATATGTGATGTTAGAAGAATATTGTCGATGCGGGAATATGTTGAGATTCATATTCACCCATGAGTGAAAGAGTGTGAGGAAAGAAGGATGGATCTCTAGATGTATACCCAGGGTTCCTTATAGGTCCATAGAGAGGAGATATTCAATGTTTCTCCTTCTAGGTTGTGAATTAGTTGATTTGACAAATATTTACAATTAAAGCTTGAAAAGGTTGTATAAGGATATTCCTAGGTATACACACCTCAAGAATGTACTCATGTAGATGTCTTGATAGTAGGAAACATCATTGATGATATTCTTAAGATTGATCATGTGAGGTGTAATGGACATAGAAGGTTGCATTATCTATAAGTGTCCAAGCTTGTTGTGGTTGTATTTCAACAACAAGACTAGAGATGTTAGGTGTAGGATCTGGAATGGAAGAATGGAATCAATCTCAATGGTGTTTGATGATGGACCCTCTTTTATTATGTCAAGGGTTGAAAGAGAGTCTTGGAGAAAATTCAAGCTCTCGTTAGGTGTTAGAAGATTGTTCCAAAATAGGTTCAATGTCTGTTTGGACTAAAGGAAGAAAATCTATAGAAGAAATAGATTGGTTTGAAGGGAGAGATACTTGACCTTCATCATGATCTCATTGAATGTCAATATGTAAAGAAGTGGGACAACGGTCAAATATTCATTCATTTAGAATTGTGAAATTTGACATGTCATCGATTGCGAGAGCTTCGTCATTGAGCTCTATAGAAATGGTTTTGTCATCAATTAAGTCTTGACATAATGATGAAGAGGTGTATAATTATTAGTAGAATGACCATCATGCGATGGTATTCATAATATTTTGATGCATTATACGATGTAGGATTTAGGTTCCCCATTAGAAAAGGGTCTCGTAGGTGGATATTCAATCATGTTAGCCTTTACTAATTGTTGAAAGGCACTAGATAGACTCTCTCTTGAGAGGTGTAAATTGACATTCAATGGTGCAGGAGTAGTGTTGTCAATATATAGAAATGATGGATTTATAATCAATGTTGTTCGAGGATTCACCATGTTTGTGAGATTTTCCCTTTGTATCATGGTTAGGTGGTAGGTCTTAGCCACTATGTCTCCATTGTCAATGAGGTCTTGGATGTAATTGCAAATTTGTTTTGCATTTATCCATTTGATGACCATCATGCGATGAAAATCACAATATGTGTTAGGTCTATACCAACTTGGCTTAGGTTCACCTTTAGGGAAGGGTTGTGTGATAGGATAAGTGACCATATTAGCACTTGCCAACTATTTTAAGATGCTTGAAAGAGATTCCCCCAAAGATGTATATTGTCTTCAATTGTAATCATGAGGAGGAGGAAAGTTTCTCTTTTTGGAATGGTGATAGATGGTTTAGACTTAATCTATTTTAATTGATTTATTCTGTAAGTTTTGCACATTGTGATTATCCATATGACACCATCATTGACAACATTATAGTTGTGGTTGATGTACCTAGGTTTATCATGAGAAGTGCTAGGGTTATTTGTTATTGTTGATGATGATTATGATTGTGCCCATTGTCTTTATAATGAGGCTTGATCAAGCCTTTAGAAATGAGGGCTTTTTTATTTGAGTTCCCTTTTTCGATAACTTCCTCAAAGTTGTTGAGGTAGTGCATCTGCATGTGAAAGGATAACTCATCATTAAGGTTAGGGATGAAGATGTTAACCATTTGTTTTTTAGGATTGAACATGGGAATCGAATTGTGATTCCTCACCATCATTGTAAAAACTATGCAAATCTCTCATTTTTTCATTGTTTGGCATTGCACAAATCCATCATGGTTATTTCAGAATCAAGGTTGAAAGAGAAGTGTTTGATGAACTTCTCAGAAAGGTCCATGAAAGGTAGAGATAGATCCCTTTGGAAGGTGTAAGAACCAGTCCAAAGCTTGTCCACCTAGACTCTTAGGAAGAGGCGTAAGAGAAAGATGTCATTATAAGCCACCTCTTGGCATGCCATGAAAAATTCCTTGACATGATCTCTAGGATCAGTTTTCCCTTGTATTTTCAAATTTAGGCATCTCGAAAGAGCGTGGGAAGGGTATGCGTAAGATGTCCATGTCGAAAGGGTATGGACATAATTCATCAAAATTGAATTGTTTACATTGTTTTTTTTATGCCCAATAGTGTCCTTCATCATTTTCCACTCTTGAGAAAATGGTGAATTAGTTTGTGGGATGAATGGTGATTTATCATTCGTATGATTTTTTGTTTTTTATTGGTCTCAGAATGATTTTTGAATGTGTCATCACTTTTCTTCATGTGTTTGATACCTTTGGTATCATTGTTAGTGATTGTAGAGGATAGATGAGCCAATTTTTTCCATTGCATTGATTTGATCAAACAAGGCTTGGTTGGGATTAGAGGATGAAGCATTAGATTTTCCTTTATTATCAGCATTTGTTTTACTTGGTCCTTCGTTGTCATGTTTTTTGACTCAAATGGTGGTGGACCCTTAGGGGATTTAGGTTGTCCCTTTAAGGATTTCAATTCATCCTCATCAAAGTATAAGGGAAATATTTCTCCCATTGCGAGGAGATGAAGAAGGAATTGGTCTTTGTTTTTTTAAAGTGGTGTCTATGGAAATATTTTAATTTGGTCTTCGTCCTCTTCATTATCCGAGATGATATGGAAAGGATTTCTTTCCTCCCATCAAAAAGGACTATAATCATGATGTCATGTTCCCACCATTGTTGAAAGAGGGGAGGAACAAGAAGAAATGTGATAGAAAACTCAACCCTTAGCAAAGTGAATGCTAATATGGAAGAGGAAGAAGATGAAAAGGCTCAACCCTAGCAAAATGAGTGCTAAGAGGGAAGAAGCGAAAATGGTTAGTTGATTTCCGACTCTTAATCAAAATGAGAGTTAAGAGGAAAGGGACTAGATGAGGTTAGATGTGCTCTACTCGTTAACAAAAATGAATGTTAAGAAGGAAGAGACTTGATGAGGTGAATGTGATCAAATCTTAACAAATGAGTGATAAGAGTGACGAAAGATGTGAAAAGGTTAACTCCTAACACTATGAGTGTTAAGAGAAACAAAAAAGGGGAACTTCACAATACTTAACAAAAGGAATGATGTTAAGGTGGAAGAGAGATTGAAGTGTGAATGTGATCAACTCTAATCAAAATGAGTGATAAGAGTGATGACAAGATGCGAAAAAAGGGAACTCTTAACAAGATAAGTGTTAAGAGAAATGAAGAAGTGGGAGGCTTCGAACACTTAACAAAATGAGTAATGTTAAGGTGGAAGAGACTTAACAAAGTGAACGCGATCAAATCTTAACAAAAATGAGTGATAAGAGTGACAACAAGAGGGTGGACTTCGCAACACTTAACAAAATGAATGATGTTAAGGTGGAAGATGGATTGAAATGTTAGTTTAGATGATTCTTAACAAAATGAGTGTTAAGAAAATATGAAGAGATGTGAAATGACTTCACGACACTTAACAAAATGAATGTGAAGGAGACAAGACTTAACAAGGTGAAGACAAACAACTCTTAGCAAAGTGAATGATAAGAGTGATGAAAAAGGGACTTCACAACACTTTAACAAAATGAATGATGTTAAGGTGGAAGATGGATTGAAATGTTAGTTTAGAATACTCTTAGAAAAATAAGTGCTAAGAAAGATGAAGGAGTTTGAAAGATGTTGCATACCATTTATAAGGTGAATGTAAAGAGGTAAGAGGTGAAAGAAATAAGTTAGTATGCTCAACTTGTGACAAAGTGAATGCGACAAAGAGGAGACTTAAAACACGATGGATGATGCTCAACTCTTAACAAAAATGTGTTAAGGGAAGAGACTTAGGAAATAAAGTGATTAATTTTCTTGAATTTTAACAAGATGAATAGTAAATAGGGAGACTTAAGAAGATGATGAATAATGTCAACTCTTAACAAAAAGTGTAAAGGAAGAGACTTAGGAAGAATGATGATTTTTTTGGACTTTTAACAAGATAAATATTAAAAGGGGAGACTTAAGAAGATGATGAAAGATGTCTATTCTTAACGAAAGTACACTTTGAAAGAGGAGACACAACAAATAAACGGATCACAAAAAGAATGACAAAGTGAATTTCGTCACAAGGAGTGAAGTAATGACGATGAGGAGGTTTGAATCTCAAAAATGGAGATAAGAGACAAGGGGAAGTGATTGATTAATGATCTCAAATTAAATAAAAGTGAATGCTTTAAAGAGAGAAGTGATGAGATAATGAGGATGTTGACAATGCAACAAAGTGATTGTGAAGTATGACAACATAAGATGATGGGGGAGAGATATGAAAGTGGTCGTCAATTCAAAAAAGTGGATGTGAAATGTGACGATGTAAGAGTGATGGAAGCGAGATAGAATAATTTTGTCAATTCAACAAAGTGAATGTGCAATGTGATGACGTAAGAGTGTGGAATCACAACTTGGGTTCATTTAAAACACTCAATTAAAAAACATTATTCAAATAATTTGCACTATAGCGAGGGATGTGGTTTGTCTCACACATTTCGGCAACATTCTCAAGAGCATCGGGAACTCTCAATTTCAAATATTGATAATGATAATGGTGGGTAATCTCAAACATTATAGGGCAATATTGATGTCAAAATTTTCAAATACAAAGTTTTTTCTTCTTAACCAATAAGATTTGATGAAAATAAATCGTAGTAGTCTTGTTCTTGATCTCAAATTAAATGCGATATTGTGTATTTAAGCAAGAAATATTAAAAAACATTATAAATTGAATTACAATGTTGAAATATGTTTTCATGACTTGAACACTAAAAACTTTTATTTGTTCATTTGAAGTTTTTTTGCACCCTTTTAATGAGCATCTTGTATTAGGATTCTATTCTTCAACAAACATCAAGGTAAAATCACTAAGCTTTTATTGTTGTTTTTAGATCAATAGCTTTAAAATATGCTAAAATTGTGAACCATTTACCATTAACTAATATGAAAGTAAATAAAAGAGGACAAAAATTTATATATCATCCAGAAATCTCAGCCATCATTTCTATTGAAGAGGTCTATCTACCAATTTTTTTGTTTATTAACAAACAAACATAAAAAAATTAGATATCTCCATTCAATAAATCAAGTACCTTTAACAAGTCTTTAAACATATCTTCTACAATAATACAACTACTTGCCATGATTTACAGTAAGAGTAGATTTTAAACATTTTTGAACGGTCTCATTACATTAGCTAGGTGCAAAGATTACCCCAAAGATATTCATGTAACTATGCCATAAAAAGATTAATTATGCCTAAGAATATGTTTTCTCAAGTTCGTCATTTGGCACTAAGTTAATTTTTATCCTGCGATAGGAACCTCCAAAATTTGTGTTCCATCGGTAGAGTTTAAATACTAGTTTAGAATTCAAGGTTTACGACCTTACTTCCAAAAATCGATTGAATTTTAGTTGACCTCTATGATTGTGTGTTCATATTGTTGTATCATAATTTTTGAAGGCTTTGTTTTTGATGCGCGCAATTCGGGATGGACGTGGTTGGAGGTTGGCAAGCTCGATAGCCTATGTAAACATAGGTTGCTACTATATTATTGGAGCACTCCTAGAAAGTAGATAGGATATTGTGGTAAAACATTTCGTGTTAATAAGGGGTTAGAAGTGCACATAGTTTTATCAGTAACTCCAATAGCAATATCATCATTATGATTGGATATTTGGCTGGATATACGCCTTCTTCAGCCCCCTTTTCCCCTTGGATATACGCTTGTTCTTAATGCATATAATTGAGTTACAATGTGGTTACCTTCAGAGTGAACTATGGTTCAATGCTTTGGTGGATGTGGTCGGTGTGATATTCTCTTATCTATCTTTTTCACTTTTGTATATTAGTGATTGATTCGGCCACCTTGAGGAGGGGAATGAAATAATGTATGTGGTCTACAATTAAACCGCCATTGAGAAAAAAATAGAGTTGTCCCTAGTGGCTTCTGTCCTCAGCCTGCTGTTGTGCTTTAAGTTGAACCCCACGCTCCACAGAAATATCATCTTAATTCAAAACCTATTTGATGTCATTGCCATTTTTTAACCCTAAGAAGAAAAATTTCGACATACCTCATCCTTGAGGTGGGAATTCTCAAGGCGCAAATGCTGCTCGCTGTAAGACATGTATCCCGCTAAAGAAGGACCTCCGCAGTTTGGACAGATGACAATTGAAACCGCTTCGTGTAGTGCTAGGTTTTCGTTTTGAAGGCTATCATTTTCGACACGTATAATGGCGTTGTATGTATGATCCTGTTGAGCCTGAAACCAGCAGTGAAAAATTTAACACTAAATCATCATCTTAAATTGATCGACGAAACACTAAGCAAAATCTTTGAGTCAAAAATCAAACTTTCATCTGAGTGCGTCGATTTTGAAACCAGAATTTAACTTGTCACGGCTTGAGCATCAAAAAGAAAATCCAGAGCGCCGACGACGATAACAATATGGGAATTAGGAGGAGTGGGGAGCCATGGAAAGAGAACATTCAATTAGGGTTTATGAGCGTATTGAACAAGAGCCTCAATACCCATACTAAAGTGAAGGGTGTTGATAGATCCTCGTCTCTCCATTACTTTTTCTTAGAAGCCTCCAAACAAACCCGTTACCACTACTCTTCTCGATTAGGAAGGAAAAAGGAATGAAAATTATATCAAAACGCAAGGTGAAATATTGATTAAAACCCTAGCTTCACCTCCAAACCCTAGCTCTTATTTTAATCATAATTAAGAGTTCCTTCTAACCTCTTATGAAGTTGGTTGCCCTCCCCTCATGTTCATTTTAAGTTCATTTGATATCTCTTTAGAGATGTTTATTTCAAAATAAATTGAATATTTTACTAACACACATGTGTACCAAAGGAGGTGCAATGTTACATCAATAGTAAAATATGAGGGTTTGTAGAGTTGTCAAGTAATTTCGAGTTGTACTGAAAATTTATATCTGACTTGAGTATCAAGGCAGAAAACATATGTATCCCACAACCAATTGACTATTATGTTAGTGAGAGTGTCACCTCTAGTGTGGCTTCACCCTAAGTGACTCAAGGATTGTAAATTTATCACGGACAACACCAGTCAACTAAGGTAGGATTTATTTTTGACTAAATGTGGATTTTTAGAGTCGTAGAAGCATTTTCAATGTGCACCAAGCCCACAACACCAAGCATATCATAGGTTAGTGGTTGATAACCACATCTATAGGATTTACAATTCATTTTCATTATTCAAAAGCATAGGTTAGTGACCACTAACCACACTTATAGGATTTTGTCATTGAAAACTCTTTGCACAACTCTTTCATCTTTTCTTCATAATACTCTTTGTATAGCTTAGTGGGCATGAGGCTACAACCTTTAGAAAAATCATCATAAAATACTATTTGTATATGTGTGCGATCGTTGTGTTTAAAATATTTATAATCTAATTTCATTATATAAGACTATTTTAAATTGGTTCATTATATTGACAAATTCCTTTGGTGGCGAAAGTAACAAAATGTCAATGATAGACTTGAAATCCTATGTCTTCTTAAATCCAAATAAGGTGTTGGAGTATAGAAATTGAACACATGAATATGGCCTCATGTGTCAATGTGAGTATTTTGACAACAATGTGAGTAGGTCTAAAGTTGTATTTCAAATTATTTATAATTGTTGTTGTGTTCTTGTGAGTTGCAATTGTCATCATATAGAGGCTATATGATATGTGCCTATTACTATCATCCTTACACAACTTGAAATACATAACATTGTTGATTATGAGCCAACCCAAGTTGATGTATTGACTACTCAAATTAGGTGTAGAATTATTTGATATGAGTATTTTGATAACAATGTGATACACTTTTCTTTCCTTCATGTTTTTGTTTTGGGATGGTGGTGCAGTACTTGGATTCCAATCGAAGGGAACATACTTGTTTGGGCACTTCAATATGCAAAAAATATGATTCTTAGTGACTCTACATGCACTGTCATTGCCTTTTATGTAAGAGTAAGCACCATTTATCCCACAATCATGTTCTCCTACTTTTCTCAATGCTTTCTCTACTTGTGTAAAACACATCAAGTTGTGTTATTGTGAGCTGCAATTGTCATCACATAACTTAGAGCATGATGAGATATACTTTGATTTCTTAGGCAACAAGTATGGGCATCCATTCATTCTCCAAACCAATGTGTTTAGTGGAGGGAAAGGAGATAGGAGCAACGTATATACCTCTGGTTTGACCCTACTAAAGATTTCCATTCTTACTTTGTTCTCTAGAACATGCATCAGATTGTGTAAGTACATTTCATTAACTTAGAACAATTATTTTCATTAGAAAACACAATAGATCAATATGTCTAAATTGTTGTTATTCCATATCATGTTTTATGTCCTGATGGAACTAGACTTGGATTTCGATTCTTTGTAGATGATATTCCAATCAGATTCTTCAAGAATAACAAGGACTTGGGAGTTAGATATCCATTCAATCATCCCATGAAGATCTAATCAAGCCTATAAAATTTAGATGATTGGGCTACAAGAGGGGGACTTGAGAAAATAGATTGGAGCAAAGCATCATTTATGGTAGCATACAAGGGATTCCACATTGATGGGTGTGAAGTATCTGTAGATCATTCACATTGTCCAATACTAGGTAGAAGGGGATGGATCGGTAGGCATTTCTTGACTCCCAACTTGACCATCTTGATATTGATCCAGTTGCACCACTTATATTCAACTTGCCACCCATTTCTATAATATATTTGTAATGAGAAAGGAGTCGGTCTTCTTAAAATGTGATAATATTCACAGACCTAGCACTAAATTACTCAACATTTGGCTTCTTCATTGTTCACTCTAGTTCAAGATTCTTGTTATGATTTCAAAGTTACCTTCACGAGATCAAAATTTACCCTTTATGTGTCATTTAATTGTTACAAAGAATACAATTGTGGCACAATGTGTCTTTTGATTGATGTAAACCATATAATCTTGGTTCAATGTATCTCCAAGTGTATTTGACTTTGTTTCTCACAAGCATTTTTCTTGCATTGTGTTAGGGATTACTTCATTTTCTTCCTCATGGAAGTAAGTGACTCATCATTTATATGGAGAATGGAACAATTTACAAGCATAAATTATACTTTCTTTCACAATAATTGAATTTGTGATATACATAGCTCCCAATGATGTTGTGGGATTTTCATGATAAATATGAGATATATTTTATAATAATAAGCAAAGAATAAACTTAAGGCTATGATTGAGATAAGAAAACTTAAATGTCTACCAAATAAAATTACTTCTACCACCTATCTTCAGCAATTTTCAAGTTTAACCCAAAAATAGAATGACCAATTAGCACAAGTTCCATATTTTGCTTCAATAATTTCACTATTATAATATCAAACAAAAAGGTCTATACATTATTTAGTAATAGTGATATGTCAAGTGTTAACAAGGCAGGTGGATTAATTCATAAAAGCTAAGATGAAAAGTGGAATCTTAAAGTTCACTTTCAATAGAGATTAAAAAGAAAATTCAGCCCCTAATAACAAGGTAAGCATGTTAAATCAAATAATCCTAGATGATAAGTGAAATCCACCACTCCCAAGAATCTTGAAGCTCAATTTTCATGGAATTTTGATTTTTTTGAATGCCAAATTTTATGCAATAAAGGTGTTGATAAAATTATAGCTTGGGCCTTGCCAAAATTATGCTTGAAGTTGATATCCTTTATATTATACTTATTTACACAACAACAAAAATACATCTTTGAATCTCTCACCCAACTTTGGTTTAACCAATACCTCATTTTATCTAGTGTTCATGATTCATATTTTGAGAGAATCATAAAAAATAAGGTATATTCTAGGGTGAGTACATAATTTTATTGTAAGTTTGACCAGAAATAAAAATAACACAATGAATAGCATGTTTTGGTTGAGGTCTCATTTCTTCTATATCAGTACCTAACACCATTAACATTTGAGGTTAATGCCAATATCATGGATGCACATAATGACTCTAACATTGAAAGTGTGAGTCCTTACACATGAAAAGTGCGAGTCCTCACACTTTGAAAGTGCAAGCCTCACACTTTGAAAGTGCAAGCCTCACACTTTGAAATGCAAGCCTCACACTTTGAAATTACTTTTGCAGAATTTATTATTAGTTTTAATTTTAATTTTTATCCAACGGGATCATGCCTTATATTAACTAGCAATCGCTAACCTTTCATAATCCCAACAAGATTTTTCCAAATTCATGAAAATCCAAAAATAGCAAAATTCAAATCTAATGTCGTGACATTGGAATCCAATAATAGAGAAATTGGAATCCAATAATAGCGAAATTGGAATCCAATAATAGCAAAATTAGAATCCAATAATAGTGAAATTGGAACTTCATTGAGTCCAATAATGACAATATTGGAATCCAATATTACTAATGGAATCTAGTAATAGTAATAATGGAATCCAGTAGTAACAAAAATGGAATCCATTATACACAAAAAGGTGATAGATTTCTACCAAAACTTGTAATACTAGAGTCTAGATTCACTGGAATATGTCCAAATTTACTGAAATAAGTGTTAAGTAATGATAAAGAACAAACATTATATTTGTTGTGTAGATCAACCAATACACCATGTATATGTACTTGATGAATAGAGATAGGAATAGACAATGTATCAAAAATAAACATGTCATCTATATTAGAGTCATCGAAAGTAATGCATGGTGTAGAAGGAGATATATGAGTAATAGTTCCAATCATAGCATCTAAGGGATGATCATAAGAGGGTGGTGGTGGTACCACACGATGAGCATTATGCACTTCAAAAGTAGATGTATCATTTGTATGCTTAGGGAGTGGATCATTGAAGATTTTTAATTTAGAATTGTTGTTGGTTGGCTTGGAAGATTTAGTGGGCTCATCCCATTCAATGGAATTAGATTCAATAAGATCATAGATAACATGACGAAGCTTGATGCATTTTTTTATGGCATGACCAACACATCGGTGATAATCACAATAGGCTTTGGCATCAAAACTCTTACTTTGAGGCTTGCTCATGTCAACCTCAAATGGTGGAAGGAGAGACACGAAATTACACTCAAGTAATTATTTTAGGAGGACATGGTAAACATGTAAATTGTCTTCGAATGGGTTGTAATTGTAGCTTAGTAGTTTGATTAATGGAATTGATAGTGTCTTTAGGAGGAACATTAGCATCATTGGTTTTTCCTTAAATGTAAATTTTCTTTAAGCTTTAACATGAGATGGATTAGGAGTGCTAGCAACATACTTGATCTTATTCATATGTAATAACTTAGCTTCACGCTCTTTTAGTGTATGACATAGATGGTTAAATGATTTGAATTTTTCAAACATGACCGATTCTTACAAAGGAGGAAGTAGGATTTGTGTAAAAATGTCTTACAAATCACTATAGTTTAGAAGATTATTCATTTTTGTAAGCACGGTCCTATAACACAAGACTTAATCATTGATATGTTCATCAGATCCTTGGCATAACCTAGAAATTTTTGCATAAGAAACCTTATCTCCAATGTTGATAGCAAAGTGGGATAAAAATTGATTTGTCAATGTAGTGAAAGAATGCACAAAATGTGTGGGGAGATCATAGAACCATTGTAATGCAAATTCCTTAAGACTCTTAGGGAATAACTTGGTAAGCAAGATGTCATAAGAGGCATAATCGATGCAAGCCACATGAAATGATTTAATATGTTTTATGGGATCACCTTTTCCATCATATATAGGAAGCTTAGGTGCAATAAAACCAAGAGGCAAAGAGTAAGAGGCCACCTCAGGAGCTAGTGGATTGTGTAATAATTGGGCCGAGTCCATAGCATGAAGAGAAGTGGACATACCTTGTTGTAATTGTAAGATTTGAGATTGTAACATGTGAACAAGGGTTTTAAGAGATTGTGTGCTAGATGAATAAGCATGTAAACCATTAGAGATTAGAGGTTTAGTAGTAATAGTGGTTGCAAGAATAGGCATGGAAACATTATGTATTGGAATGTTAGGTGTTCCTCAATGAATGTGGGTACCATGGATGTAGAAATAGTAGATGTTTTTAAGTTAGATGATGGAGCACTATTAAGTTACTCTTGTACAAAATATATTAAGACATCAATGTTAGAGGTATTGACTAGTAAAATATGTGCAAATTGTCGGGCATCATCATCAAGTCCAGGTAGGATATTTAGAGTGATAATTGGAAGCATCACCTTAGGTATGATTATAATTTATAGTCAAAATAAAATTTACAAATAGATCATCATGGTTTTGACACAAGAGAAAGTGGGGTTGGATATTTAGTGGGAGTGATAATTAAAGCAAAAAAACCGCAGACCGTACAACAAAAACATAATAGAAGCATCACATGATTAGGTATGATTATAATTTATAGTCAAAATAACATTTACAAAAATAGATCATCATGTGATTTATGACACAAGAGAAATAGGGGTATTCAGGGATGGGAATTGAATATGTGGAAAGATACATAAGTCATATACGATAATGATCCGCTCAAAACCGTGGTCAGAGTTAAAGCTACAACAATCAAACACAACAAAAGCAATCATAATACTTCAAACCCTACCATGGATTAATTCCAAAACAAACATTATTTGGGTTATGGGGACACTTGAGACATGATGTTTAATGTGGCATCTAAGAGTTAAGATTTGTTCTTCCTCCTGAAATGTTGGACGTTCTTTGAGTGACTTTGAGTTTTGTGGGAGTAATCCCTAGACCTTGGGATTGGGGATGGTGTTACCTTAATAATCAAAGGTATTTTTAGAGTCTAGGGAGATTTGATTCCTTTTGTGCTAGCTTTTGAAATAAATAGTGCTAGGTTATAAATAAGGTGAGTTTCACAAAAGGTATTTAAGGTACAAAGGTTGACCAGGGGGAGTAAGGGAATTGTGTAATAGAAATTTTGGGACTAATTAACTTCAAAACCAACATTAACCATTCAATATCATAATAACGCATTAATACTTGCAAAAAAGTGGATGTACATGCATTCAAAAAATACAATACAAATTCATAAATACATGTGATTGAGTAAAGTACATAGTTTATTATAGGGGAATTTTTGACCATTAACTATGATCTAGATGGTTGAAATATATGAAAAATGTCGAGAAATATAATCAATCTTAAGGCCATTATCTTGATTTTTCACATTAATTATTAATAGCCTCATTAACTTGAACACAAATTTATCCCAAAATGGTATGACCTAATGTAAGTCAAAGAACATTTATACGATTGTGACCTCTTTTCCAAGGGTTTTCAAAGTGATGTTTAAATTGCATCAAATTTAAAATGTGGTATGTGAAATTCATGGTTTTTCGCTTGTTACAAAATTGATTATCTATGATTTAGACCTAATTGCACATTATAATTCCAAAACAATAAATGATAAAGGGTTACATTCTTTTATTTTTTCCGATATGATCAAGTCACTTGATGTTTATAACCTTAAACCCTTCTACTAGACCTGGTTTTAAAAGGTGTGGATTTGGGGATATTTATCAATAAGACATCCTTTACAAAACAAGTTTTCAAAACAACGCACGTAAATTAAACATGTACATCATGAAAGTGTCATGCAACCCTTTCAATGGATACAAGTAACAAATTATAGTCATAAAATCATGGACTTTGGATTTATTTATCCCAATTTCATACTACTATTTAAAGGTTCAAAGCAAAATTACACCCTAGATTGATCGGAATGACCAAGAATTATGAGGTAACATGGGACCTCTCGGTTGGGGATGTAACATCCCCATTTTAAGATACCGGAACAAGGGACATAACGTTCTCGTTATGAATTATAAAATTCAAACACACGATGTTTTAATAATTGTTCCTCAAACAACACACATCATTTTTAAAACTAATGTTCCACCTAACAATATGGAACACACATTCAATGCCATTCAATCCTATAATGATTCTATATGATGTAAATGAATCGAGGAAGCATCTTCCATTTTCATGGCTCGAGTTTCATCGATCCTTCATTTCATGACTCGACAACAACCGTCTACTTCAGAGTTTGTTTAGTAGATATTTATACTAGTTCCTTTCTTCCTTATCGAATTGATCCATTTAAGAAGCCTAAAATATCTCACCATCTCGACCCCGCATAAATTAAGTGAAGCTTCCAAGACTTTTTTGGCCAAATATGGTGTCATATTTAATGAATGTCATCAATGGAATACGTATTTCACCATTATCTAGAATGGTCTTTCCTAGATTCCTTTCTCGATTTAAGGTCGATTTAAACTTCCAATTTCCAACTAGTAATATTTGAATATAAGAAGGCACTCCTAGTCCATAAGCATATACGATGTCATTCCCCACGACTCCATGTGTCTAGTTATCTTTAGTATCCCTGAGTCACTCCGTATACCCGATCATACTCCTATCCCCCGCCAAGAACTTCACATTCACTATGTATTCTTGATGTTTTAATTCGGGAAGTATATAGTCGCCGCAACATTGTGTCGGGGAGTTCATGAAGACACCTTCTTTAGAATATGTCAATGTCCTACTGAATCCTCCCATCGAGAAATTTTGGGACTAAAAGTGAACTTTCAAGGTCAAATCCATACTCTAGGTTTAGAGACCTTCACAAACATCTTCTTTCTCCTGCATTTCTACTTGGTTCTCTTCCTAAGAGGGATAAGTGGCTCCAATGAAGTTTGGACGTGATAAGTTGACAAGTGGATTTTCCCAACTATAACTTTCATTCTAGCTTATTCAATTCTAAAATTTTGATATATTTAGTGTATAACATTAATCAAGGTCCATAGTTATGGAAAGATACCTTTAGAGATGAAACATACGAGGTCATTAATGGAGTTCGGTAAAAGTTCACTTGTTTGAGTTCCAAGAGAGCAATCAATACCTATCGAGTGGAATCATATTCTTCCTAATTTTTAAATTAAGAATTCATCTTTACCCAAGTATGAACTAATTGCTAACTTAAAAGTGTATTAAGGTAAGAATAGATTTTTTCTTTTTAGACCTAGGTATTAGATAAATCCAAATCAGAATAACATATATTTCCAATTTAAACAATATCAAAATGATATAATCAATAAAATATAACTTGGCCATTATCAATTGGATTTTTCACATGCCATAATTATTAATAAAACATCATTAACTCATAGATACAAAAATACTTATTCTTTTACAACTCCTCAAAGAGGAATAAAAGTAAACAAATACAATTCATCTTCAACTAATCAAGAAATGAAAACAGCCATGTTTAATTCTAATCAAATTCCATCTAAAATTACTGTGATAGGCTTGAAAAAATATTTTTGACATTAAAATGAGGTGCTCCAAATTCCACCTTATAAAAGAACCTCGCTTTTAAGATATTATGATCAGTCAACCAAATGAATTCACCACAATCGACAAAGAAAAAGGAAATTTTCAAAGTGATGTTTAAATTACAATATTTGTAAATTAGGAATTTAAATTCATATAACATGTAATTATCCTAACAACTTTCATTAATAATAAATGAAATTAAATCTAATCAAACGCCCACTTTCCCATGACCGCCAAAATTAATCAAAATTCATCATAATAGTGTGATAATCTTATAAATTTAGACCTAATTCACTTTCACATTATAATTCCAATAATCAACTAAATGATAACAAGGAAGAATTTATCGCCCTTATCATTCTTTTTAAATCTTTTTCCAGTTATGACATCAAGCTTTATCATAGATCAAATAGTATAAGGATTACTATGATTTATCTTGTTTCCATAATTCTTTCACTATAAACTCAAAAATTTATATACGGTGAAATGGTCAATCCATGATTTCTAATTCTAGAAACACCTTCAAATAAATAGTTTTAAAAGGTGTGATTTGGGGAAGATTTCTATAACAATAAGAAAACATCTTCACAAAAGAACATTCAGTTTTCAAAACAACGCAAAGTAAAATTAATTATTTCTTTTGTACAAAAACTCAAGAATTAAACAATTTAAATGCCACGCTTTCTTCTACCGACTAAACGGTAAAGTTCCCACTTTTACAATTTTACAAATCAAACAACAAATTAAGAGTTCCTTACCAATAAATGATTCATGAATCTTTTTCTATTCACATTTATTTATCCCAATAATACCCTTATTATTAAAAACCATTTATATCGAAGGTTAATCAAAACAGTCCAACAAAGAAGAGCTTCCCAAAATTACAACAATCCAGTAAATGTGTTTTTGCAAAGACAAAATGAATGGGTCGAATAGCCATTAATGAATTAATCCCCTCAGGATAACATGATTTATTTAACACGTAATCTCAAGCTCGTTTCCATTTCTTGTCCAAACTGTAAGATCAAACCGTCTCAAATAAGACATAACAAATCATTTTTCCTCCAAGGCAAGAAGAAGTTCCATTCATTGCTCTAGAATGCCCAAGATTTTTAATCGTGTCTACAAAATTCCGACCAGTAGACCAAATAACATCAATGACCACAACTAATCATCCTACCTCCTCAAGTAAAACAATTAATTCATTATAAGTCCTATTTCTTTTCCAACTCCCACCATTCGTATTCGTCAGGATTCACATAAAAGAAGAAGCACAGGGGAAAATCTAGCATATCCATCTAGAGGTAATACTCGTGATAAAACTCTAATGCCAATTCCTTTAAAATACAAAAATTCTATCTCCTTCTAATCCCGAAACAGCAAAAGAAGAAAAGTTTTATTTCCTCCAAGAGAAATTTCAGTATAGAAATGACATCATGCGATTCGTACATCCTATACAATTTTATCACAAAAGACCATATAACAAAAGAACATTCGCACAGCAGTGAAAACAACCCACACAGTCTGCCAGTTCTTTATATAACACTTAAGCAGAGAAAAACCCATCTCGAATTCCCAAATACCATCAACAACCAATACAACAAGTTCATATTCCAACTCGATTCATGCAAAGACAAATCAAAGCATAACAACCAAAACGATTTTAGAAAAAAAACACAAAGCAAGAATCGTCTAGATCCAAATCGTGTCAACTCGACAACAATCACATAAACCCAAAACCCAAGAGCAGGGTTGTTTTAATGAGACGTTTAAACAAAGCAAGTATTTTTAAAGAGAAGGGCTTAACATGCCTGTGATTTCTTTTCCAAAACTCAAAAAATCTGCGTTTGCACAAGATATTTCCTTCCTCGGCGGCAGACAAGCTTTCCAACAATCCTCTCCTCTTACGGGTCTGATTTCATTGCTAAATTAAAGAACATGTTGATAAATCCAAAGCTCGTTCGATTGACCAAATTAAATGTAGAGCAACTTCACCAAATCCAAATCGACAAAATGAACAAACAAATTTCCCTCATATACTTTCCATGAGCCGGTCGCGAGGACCAAGAACATTTAATGCATTAAAGGCTCGCCTTTTTCCAAATTTCCACGCCATCGCCAACTTGAGTTGGTGATCTCAAATTTCAAATTTCACATGCAAAACCAAATTTGGTTCCATCTCCAACTAGATACCTCCGCCACTTACATGGTGTCACGCATGGACTCCCATTTAATGCCATCAATACCCCTTCATCCTTAAAGGAGCAATGTGTCCCCTTTAGGTTAGGATTAGTTTAGATGTTTATTAAGATTCAATAAAAGAAGGTTATTAGGAGGTTTAAATTTAAAATCCACTTAGGATAGTAGTTTAGGATGCATGTTAGAACTCTTAGGATTTAATTCCTTCTAACCGCTAACATTAATCAAGCTCTAATCCACTCTCAATCATATCAATGTTGTGCGGACGTTCGCCCTTTGTTTCACATGCCAATAAATGCCCGTGTCCGGAGACGAGGTCTTGAGTCCGACAAGATAGGGTTCAAGAATCGAACCTTTGTCATTAGCATTTACGTCCACTACCATACATCAGCGCCATTTATATCATCCTCAAGTTCCTAAAAAGAGTAAAATATCAAATCATAAGACCACAAGATGCCAAGGTGTGTCACTATATTTAGCAATATATGACAATTTGTCGTCACATCAAGGAGTCCTATGCAATAAATTACAAACGATGGCAAGAAACATTCTCCTAAGATCGAATATATCTTAACATGTTTGCTTTTTTCAAAAGTGTTATAATAGTATGAAAAATATTCACCAAGATGAACAAAATCTGTTACATGGGACCTCCTAACAGAGACAGACCTTTAGAGAAGTTCGGCTTCCTCTACCTATCCTAATCTAACATTACTCCTAAAACTTGAAGAAAATACTAATCTAATCTAATCGTGCATTGAAGGAGGTGCATAAAGGGGAAATCAAGTTAAGAGGGCAATAACACCAAGGAAAAGGTCGATCACTCTCCACAACCGGGAAGAAAATAAGAAAATATGGGTGAGAGGGCATAACAGATTTCCACAGACAAGAACCACGTAGATCCACTTTCTTCGCATAAACAATACATGAAATAGATTCTCAAGTAAGGAAAACACACAACATGCCAAGAAATGTGAATAAAGAGGCAAGAAGAAATAAAATGCAAGACCAGGAAAAGAGATAGCCACAAAATCTGATTTCATTGCTTAAGATATGAACAGCTTGTCTACATTCATGGCGTAAGATGAAAATACATTACACTCACCAAGCTCAAGGTCTAAAACTTATAGGAAGTCAGCCACCATTTTGACATGGTGTCACATTTCTCTTTGAGGGATCCTTTTTTAATGAGCAATGCTCTTACATTTATAAAAAGATGAATAAAAGAAGAGGAGAAAGAGGGGGAAATTGAAATCAAATTTCTAAACAACCAATAAATCCCTTTTGTAATAAATGCCTTTTCCCAAGCACCTCTAGTTATCCACTACCACACGCCATTTCCTTGTTGGAGAAAATATGGGTGCCCATACTATATTAAATGTTGGTAGTTGCACCGCCTGGAACTATATCTTTGTGTGTTGGATAATTCTTCCACCTTTATGTGTATCTATCCTTGATAAATTTAAGAAATCTAGTTTCCATTGCATAAAGGACATTGAGATATTTCCATCGATATAAGGTTTGCAAAATCGAGATCATCCAATCAAAAGATATGGCAATTTTAGTCTCCCGCGAAAAACTGACGTTATCCTTTGATATGCGGCTTTCTCTTTCACCTTGTGCAACTTTTGGCTTATACGTTTCATCCTTGTGTTTTGTGGCTTTTCCTACCTCTCCGCTTCATTCTCGTGGCCTTTAGTGTAAACGTGGCTTCATATTGACATCTCATGGATATGTTTTCCTTCAATCTGCAGCTTCTTGATTTGTTTTACTGCATGCTTTCTACTTCAAAGATGTATCATAGCTTGTTAGAATATCCGGCGTATATTTCCCGACTTGGAAGCTTAATCTCCTTAGCCGTGAATTTTTATTTTCATCCGTGGCATGCTTTGAAATGCTTCACAATCCACATTCCTTTTCTTGTGGCTCTTGTTTTACCTCCGCAACATACTCCAATGCTTTGCGGCCTTCATTCCAAGTCTACAGAAATCCAAGTTGTTTTATTTTTGCTAAGGGTACAAAAATAGACAACATCTTCTTAAGTGAAGAAAGTACTAATTGACCCCCATCTTTTGGCCATCTAGTTTTATTTTATTTCATCATTACCGCTCCTTTTCATCCACATGCCCAGCTTTTTTCAGTCATTTCAAATAATTTAGCCTTAATCAAGGCGCTCATGGGTGCCTGGTCCCACCAAGGGCGCCCAATCCTTTTCGCACTTTCCCGCCACTTTTTGGGATCTTTCTAGTCATTTGACATCTTTATCTTTCTTTTGGTGGCCTTTTTGGGGTTAATTACAAAATTATATCAAGAGAACCTTATAAATATAAAGTTATGAGACCATAATGAGGGACATAACATCACTTACTACTATCACTCCATCTAGAGTTGCATCCATCTATTACATTGGAGATCACTTGCATCCACATAGCTCCATCATCAAGGCACAAGGATAGGATATATGCATCACACATCATAGGGGAGGGATTCTATTCTATTCTACGCACACATTCTATTACATTTTCTACACATAGTTATTACTCGCTACTTCACAAAGTGCGACTGACACAAGAGCAACCTAGGAATGTTCACACACTCTTGCACATAAAACTACATCGGGTCTAAGATGTAGTGCAACACTCAGTTAGTAAGTCCACCATTACAAACTGAGGTTAGTCCGACCCCTTCATATGCATTGTTCTTTTTTAGGGTTTGATGCTTGTTTTGGGTCTTGTAGGTCTTTTTTTCATCTTGAGGTATTGGCGACAATTCGGCGCAAGACAAAAAGTTGATGTGACACACAATGAGGGTTTTAGACCACCTTCGATCCTGTAAGAACCAGCTTTTAGAGATTTTACATGTACTCAGGTGCCCAGATCACACACTGCAGCGCCCGTAGGTGCTTTAGTCCTACTCCAGCCTGCTCCAATCCAGCTTAGATCCTCCAGATCCATCCTTTTTGGGACTTCTACATAGTTGTTCTTGCTCCTGATTTTTTCAAATACCTCTCTCGACACCCTTCGACAAGGATTTGTTATTCAACCAAGTTATTTCCTCTTCCTTCTTGCATATTAGGGTTAACATTTCCTTCTATATAGCCGATTAGCTTGCTTGCGCATACTTCTATTGCATTTATTTACTTTATTACAGCTTGTTCATAGCTTAGATTAACTATCTTCGCACTACATAGTTTAGTCCATATTTAGTTAGTCACAAAATGATCAATAAATTCCTATAGACGATAAATGGATTATCTCTAAAAAAATTCATATAAATGAACGCATATGCCTATCTAATTATAGGAGGCATTTAATTTAAATTAAATATTACGGATTTCCATGTTGACTTCCAATTGTTATAACCCAAAAAACAAGGGGAAAGGGTAATTGCAAGTGCACTTGACTCAAAAGGGTGGTGCATAAGGGGTTTAAAACATACTTAATGTGAGATGATGATAAAAGGGTACTTTTAAAATGATATGGAATAAATGATTTACTATACACTACATGCTCAAAAAAAATCTAACATAGGAAAATTGTAGGGTGAGAAGCCCAAAGTGGTGAATTAAATTCACCATTTCTCTCCCTAATAATAAATGTTTACAATGTTAACATGTTGAAGTGGGTCCCCATATCTTTTAATTATTGCTTGACCAAACACGAGAGAAATGCCATTAAATTGATTATTACTCATGGAGCTCGTGACTAAAATAACACAAATAAAAATCCCACAAAATCAACAATATAATTAAATTTCTCATGCTAACCATCAACTTAACATAAATACATGTTTGGGTTGTAATTGGGTCAATCCCACATTGGTAATAATTGTGAGACAAATGTGATACATTAGGCATTACATGCTCCAAAAGATTTTTCGATGGAGAAAGAGATTGGGAGCGAGAAGCCCAGTGGTGAATTTCATTCACCCTCCTCCCGAGCTTACTTACCACCCCCATTAAAAATGCTTATGATACTTGTCTACTAAAGCCGTTCCCCATTGCCTTGTGATTATTCCCAAAAAATACATGAAGAAAAATATCATTAGACTAATGACTACTTAAGGAAGTCATTTAGGTAATGACTAAATATCAATCGTAATAATTCCACAAAAATCAATCATTTAATATGAAATAAGTTAGAGGATGCACAAGAGGTGTGAGTATTAACACAATGGAGAGTGCTAAATGGGTATCTAAACAGTACATGAAAGAAAGAAAGAACTTTAAAAAGTAATATCTAATTCAAGAATAAAGACACATATAAACCCTTCTAATAACGAGCCTAATTAAAATTATTTAACGCATTTACTAGAACCACAAAATGAATCATCAAATATTTGTCATATCGATGTAATGCAATCATTAAATATTATTTTCTTTAATTACCCTAATATTGTTTCAAGCACGTAAAACATAAACATAATTTTGTAAATTATCCAATATTTACATTCGGATGCATGTGGGAGCTCTCCCAACAATGGTTGTGCGATTCAAAATGACAATTTGGAAAGCTTCAATGCAGAAATTGATGAAAATGGTGAACAATTTCAAAACCCTTAAATGTCTCGAGACATAAAATGTCGATGGTGAATAAATGGAATACCCTTAAACAATTTTGAGTCCCTCACAAACTATCATTTCAAATTCAACAAAATAAGTTGAGAGCTAGCATTATAAACCAAAACGATGATTGTAAAGCTTATGAGAAATTTGAACAATCAAAACAATAATAAAAAGAAAAAGTTATCGAGGAATAGATGTACAAGAATCCATTAGGACATGTGACAAACAATTTGTATGCATATGACACAAGTGGATTGATTGGTAAGCAACTTTTGCCAAATCCTTTGGGAAGGTGACATAATTAAATTTCAACTTTTAGGTTTAGCTACGACAATTAAATTTCAAATTTTCAGGTTTAGCTACGGCTTTTTGGTGGTTATCAAATGTAGTTATGAAGTTAGTGAAAACCTTCTAATTTTATAATTGAATATTATGTTTGTTATGACTAGGAAGTGACCATTGTTTGACATGCCATTAAATTTATGTGAAGACCCTACAACACTATTTTACCAATCACAACAATTTAACTAGAAATGGAAACAACTTGCAACAAATAACTAAAGCAAAAGAACTTGAAATGATATTAAATCGCAGGCCTCTTCGAGGGGGCAACCTCCTTTGAGAAAGCTCAATACAATATATTTGTGGATGCTTCATTGAGCCTCAACACCTTCTTATATACTAATTCCTATCTAAGAAACTACTACTTCCCGCACATGTGGGATTATTCAAATATGCTGAAGGGACGACTTACAAAGCATATGCGTCCAAAGTAACTAATCTACTATAAAGCAAAATAGAAGGGTAGGAACACGGGTTCCTAACATCCCCTCCCTCTTGGAAAAAGCTTTGTCCTCAAAGCTTCAGATGTGGAAATTGTTGCTGAATTTGGAGAAGTGGTTCCCATGTTGCATCTTCTGGTTGCATGTCGTGTCATTGGATTAGGACTTATGTGATGGAGTGAGAGTGAGTTGATGCAGTCCACTTATCTAGAATGGCTTCTGGTTCAAGAAGGATGGAGCCTTCATTATCGAGCTGTGGTAAAGTGGTTTGTGCTTGGACATTGGTTCTCGAACTTTCTTTAAACATGAGACATGGAAAACTGGGTGAATTCTAGAGGAAGGTGGAAGCTCCAGCTTGTAAGCAACCGAACCAATTTTCTGAGGACCTTATATGGCCCATAAAAATTTGGAGAAATCTTATGATGCCCTTTGAGCTTCAAGGATGACTTGCTTGTAAGGTCAAGATGAAGGAAGACCATATCGCTTGGTTGGAAGGTGCACTCGGAGTGGTGTTGATTAGCTTGCTGCTTCATGCGGTTTTGTGCCATGTGTGGAGATTGGCTCATAGAGTGCTAAGAATCTGATCCCAATTGTGGAGAGTAGTTTCAACTACATGAACTCTCGAACTACCAGGGTGATATGGAAGAAGAGTTGGTGGCTTTTGACCATAGACTGCTTCATATGGGGTCATTTTAGTAGAAGTGTGGTATGAGGTATTGTACCACCACTCTGCAAGGGGAAGCCACTTTGTCCACTGGTGTTGTTGTTCTAAAACAAAGCAACGAAGGAATGTTTCCAAACACTTGTTGACAATTTCTATCTGGCCATCTATCTGGGGGTGATATCTAGAGCTCATCTTCAATTGGGTGCCTGTGTGTCAGAAAATCATGTCCAAAAGTTGCTGGTGAAAGTGACATCACGATCAGAGACAATGGAGGAAGGAATGCCATGCAGATGGAAAATCTGATCCACGAAAATCAGGTGACTGGAGGCTGAATATGGATGGGTGAGGGAACAGAAATGACTATATTTGGAGAGGCAATCGACCACAACCAAGATCACTGATTTACCTCCCGACTTAGGGAGACCCTCGATAAAATCCATAGAGATATATGTCTAGATCCTAGTCGAAATTGGAAAGGGCTCCAACAAACTAGGAATTGTTATTGTCTCACCTTTGTTGCATTGGCAAGTATCACATTCTGCCACCATTTGTTTAATAACACCCTTCATTCCTTTCCAAAAGAAGTTTCATTCATGCCCGCTCATATGTTTTGAGAAATCCAGAGTGTCTTGCTGATGGAGAAGCATGGATTTCATAAAAGACATCTTGATGAAGGTTTATGCAATGGGGAAGCACCAGACAACCCTTGTGTCGTAGAAACACACCATCCCACGAATAATGCGGTATGACAATGGGATCAGTGGCCAATCATTGGATGAGGTGTTGTGAGGAGGGATCAAGTGCATACCCCTTTTTATAGATTCCAACCAGTTTGGGATGGGAATGGAGATGGTCGATAGGGATGCCTGGTCCTCGAATGCACGTGAGAGAGCATCGGCCACAATATTGTCTTTACCCTTCTTATAGGTTATCTCATAATCATACCCCATGAGTTTGTTGACCCATTTTTGTTGTGTTGGGATGAGACCCGTTGTTCCAAGAAATATTTCAAACTTTGGTGATCTGTTTTGATGCAAAAATGATTCCCAATAGGTATGGCCACCATTTTTGTACGACATGGAGAATTGCCATCATTTCCTTCTCATATGTAGATGAGGCTAAGTTTCGGCCCGAAAGAGCTTTGCTAGTGAAGGAAATTGGGAGACCCTGCTTGAGAGAAGGACAACACCCAAGCCATTCCCACATGCATCACTTTCAATGGTGAAAGTTTGAGTGAAGTTTGGCATGGCCAAAACTGGTGTGCTACACATAGCCTGTTGAAGAGCCACAAATGCTTGGTCAGCGTTGCAGCATTCCAGTGAAGGCATCCTTCTTCAATAAGGCGGTCAAGGGGGCCGCGATATTTCCATAGTCCTTGATGAACTTGTGGTAGTACCCTGTAAGGCCTAGGAAACCATGAAGGCTCTTGAGAGTTGTTGGTCGAGGCCACTCCTGCATTGTGTTGATCTTGTCTAGATCTACACGGACCCCGTTGGAAGAAACAATGTGCCCTAGATATTCCACTTATTTGAGGCCAAAGGAACACTTGGATTGTTTGGCACATAATTTATTATCTTGCCAGAATTTGTAATGCCCTGTCAATATGTTGGAGGTGCTTGGCCCATGTGTGGCTGTAGATCAGGATATTGTCAAAGAAAACTAGGACAAATTGATGGAGGAAAGGCTGAAAGATCTTATTCATGAGTGCTTGAAAGGTGGAAGGGGCATTTGTAAGGCCAAATGGCATGACCAAAAATTCATAGTGACCCTCATGAGTGCGAAGGTTATTTTGGAATGTCTTTAGGATGCACTCAAATCTGGTGATAGCCGGAGCGAAGGTCTAATTTGGAGAAATTTTTGCCCCATGGAGCTCATCCAGAAGCTCATCAATGACTAGAATGGGGAATTTATCCTTGATGGTGAGGCGGTTAAGGGCACGAAAGTCAATGTAGAGCTGCCACGAGCCATCCTTTTTGTGGACAAGAAGTACTGGAGAGGAACAGTCAGTGTCTTGAGGCGAATGATGTCGATTTGAGGAAATCTCAGACTAGGTTTTCAATTTTAGACTTTTATAGATATGGATAACAAGTAGGATGTATGTTAGGGGATTCTTCCTGGGAGGAGTGGGATGCGGTGATCTTTGGGTCGTGAAGGGGAAAACCCATTGGTTTGATAAAAATAGTAGCATGTTTGTTGAGGATGGCTTGCAAATCCACAGGGTTGCTAGCGGTAGTGGGGGGTTGGAGTTGGATGGAGTGCAACTGGGAAATTATACCATGGGAGCCTTTCTTCAGAAGCTTTTCCATGCGATGGGAGTTGATGATGGAAGCAGATCCTGGCAATAATCCCTTTAAGGTGTGCTTCTAGCCGTTAGCTATGAACTACATCCAAAGCTCAGAAAAATCCCATAGAATGGGTCCCAAAGTGCGGAGCCATTGTGCACCTAAAACCACATCACATCCGCCTAGAGGGAGGGAAAACATATCTGATCGCAGAGTGTAGTCACCGATCGCAATGCGTACATTCCGACATTTCCCTTTACAAGGCAATGTTCCCCCATTAGCAATCATCACTTCAAATCTAGAACAAGGGTACACAAAGCGCCTATTTGCTTAAGCAATGCAGGATCGATGAAATTGTGTGTACTATCAAGTCAATGAGGATTGTGAGAGGAATATTTTTGAAGCACCCCTTGACCTTCATAGTTTGCGGGGTGGTAACACTAGCTAGTGCGTGTAGAGAGATCTCTGGTTGATCCTCCTGGGGTGTAGAATCCTCTGCAGAGCTTGGTTCATCTGGAGCATCATGGAAGTCCTAGCTATCGGCCTCGTTGTCCTACTCTGGTGGTGATTCCACATCAAGTAGGTAAAGCTTTTATGTGATGCACCTGTGACCCTTAACCCATTTATCATCACAATTGTAACATAATCCCTTCTCCTTACGAGCCCACATCTCGGCCTCGGTGAGACGCTTGATCTGGGTGTTGGACGTTGGCCGTTGGTTGGTTGGGTTCTTGGTTATGACAACAATGGGAGTCGACGTTGCACTGAGATTTTATCTTCAGCCAACTTAGCCAGGCCAAGGCTTCCATCATGTTGGTGGGGCGAAACATTTTCACCTCTGAGCGGATTGGCTCCTTGAGGCCACTAACAAAATAGATCTTGAAGAAGTCTTTTGTTATCCCTTCAATATGATTAGCCAGTTTCTCAAACTCCTGCTGATACTCCCAAACAATACCTATTTGGCGGAGTTTGGTGAGAGCTCCAGTGAAGTCCTTGAATTCAGAGGGACCAAATCTTCCCAAAATGAGGGATGTAAATTTCTTCCAATCGGGTTCATCATGTGCTATGAGATACCAATGGTACCATTGTAGTGTGTCCTTTTCCAAGTGGTAGGAGGCGATTGAACTTGATTAATAGAATAAGTGTCATGAATGTTGAAGAATTGCTCAACTTGATAAATCCATCCTATAGGATCTGTACCATTAAACTTTGGAAAGTCCATCTTGGGCCCACGAGATTGGGTGGAGAAGGAGTTGTGTGAGGACTCCTCCTTTTTCCATTGTTTGATCAAAATATCATTTTGTTGATTCAATCCTTGTAGCCTTTGAGCCAACGCTCAGTGACTTGGGCTTTCAATGTTTCAAGTTCTTCCTCCATGACTTTTGTGCCTGTATGGGTGATAACCATAACTAGGTTTTTTTGGAAATGGATAGAAAACTCTTTCTAAAACATGTTTAGTAATGGCAATTTGGGATTTGAGCTTAAGAAAACGAGGAGAATGGACTTGACGGGGTTTTTGCACTTTTTAGGCAATTTTGATAGAGGAAAAATGTAATTTGGGGGCTATAATGGTAAGAATTGGATTTTTTTCCTTGAGGTAAAAAGTAGCGGAATAGTGAAAGGAATAATGTGTGCGAATTTCGGGGCAATCGAGTAAAAAAAAGTTATGGAAAACCCTAAAAAATGAAAATGATGATTTCTGAGTGATAGAAGTGGAATTGGGTCTTGGAACCTCAACATATGAAATGTGCGGACTGAGATTTCAAGTGTTTCAGAAAGGTTCAGGGCAAACAGAGCTATAATACGGAAGATATGGTAAAAAAAAATTCCAATGCCTTTTTATAAATTTAAATATTATGTTCATGAGCAGGAGAATTGCCAAGCACCCACCGAAGACCCTACACACAATCCAGAAACAAAACCATACCTTAAATTGATAGAACAAAATGATTTTGGCCCGATTTGGTTTTGACAGAGAAGAATGGTCTCGAGAAAATGATGAAGGATGGCTTCTGAAGCTTGTGGTTTGAAATGGAGACAACCACCTGGAACTTTCAAGGTTGCCTAGCTCTAGCCAATGCCCATGTCGGTTTTCGCATGAAAGTTAAGGAGTGCATGTGCGTGTGAATAGAATGCGAATGGAATGTAATATTGTTGGAAACGACACAACTCACAACTTCTACCCAGATTTGTAGATAAAAATGCAACAATACGAACAAAATGCAAACAAGATCTAGACCACTTTCTAATCACCAAGATCCCATTTGGGTGAGGTGAGAGCATACAAGGCAAGTGAATTAGATCACCACGATTTATCAGTAGAAAAAAATTAGATGTGGAAAGTGCTCTTATACCAGATGTGAAGACCCTGCAACACTATTTTACCAATCACAACAATTTAACTAGAAATGGAAATAACTTGCAACAAATAACCAAAGCAAAAGAACTCAAATGATATTAAATCGCATGCCTCTTCGAGGGGAAACCTCATTTGAGCAAGCTCAATACAATATATTTGTGGCTGCTTCATTGAGCCTCAACATCTTCTTATCTACTAATTCCTATCGAAGAAACTACTTCTTCCCGCACATGTGAGATTATTCAAATATGCTAGAAGGGACGACTTATAAAGCATATGCGTCCAAAATAACTAATCTACTATAAAATAAATAAAAGGGTAGAAACACATGTTCCTAATCATTGAACATAATGATTAAGTGGTCCGCCAACCCTTAATTAATATGAGTCCATCACTATTATATAGGTTAAATATTTAATAATATGAAATACTTTTCTATTATTAAATATTCATACCTAATAATATATATTAGGTAAGTATTTAATAATGTGAATAATTTATGTTTATATTTATTAAATACACTCACCTAGGTATGTGTCAACCATTTAGGTTGAAAGGTGGGTCGGAGACATACCCGATCACCTTATATAAAAAGGACTTTAGGTCATCATTTGATATATTCAAGAAATATATCAAAGGTGTGCAAATCAAGTAATTTGGTTTTACCCTTGGTAAATAGAGTTTTAAGAAGGAAGTGATCTTACTAGATGTAAAATTCTTTGAAGTAAAGGTTATTTTCAAGTAAAAGGTTATTTTTTTAACTATATTTTTTATTTACTTATGTTATGATGTCACATGTTTATTTATTTTATTAAAAGCAAATGTTTTATATTTTATTTATTTAATTATGTTTTTTTATGATGTATTTAAAATGTTTATTTAAATATTTATTAGAGAAGCAAAATGTTTATATTTTTTTCTATGTGCAAGTTTGAATTTTTTCAATGGTAAATGAAGGAGGAGACAAAGCTCCATCAAAATAGGATTTGAATTTTTCCATTGGATGTGTGAAAAATGTTGTCTCCTCTGTAAATTCTAAGGTTTATGTAGAATTTAAAATTACATGGCCTGGTAAATGTTTTAAATCTTTTTTTCATGAGGGACCCCGTAATAAGGGTTATATGTGTTTTTTTAAAAAAAAAAGTATATATACTATAGTTTATAATTTTTTATAGACTATATGTTGTTTTTTATTTACATTATATAAACTATATACCTCTTTTTTAAAGTGAATATATTTTTACATTATAAATTATAATAGGTTAATATAATGTATTAAAATATAACCTCCTTAATATTATATAGAAGAAGAAATTCTGGAAATACACAGTAAGTTTTGACTCCATTAAATTTGACGGTCAAATGACCGTCATGATAGACCAAACATAAGGCAGTATGATGGTCATTTAGATGTCAAATTTAAGCTGGCCAGATCTTTGTCTACATTATTTTTTTCCCAAAAATTTGAAGTTATTTTACATTCTTAAGGGTTTCTTCTTCACTTATATATGGTTAGAATATATATATATATATATATATATATATATATATATATATATGTATATGTATGTATGTATATATATGTATATATATGTATATGTATATGTATATATATATATATATATATATATATATATATATATATATATATATATATATATATAAGTCTGGGGTATAATGCAAAGCCCTTTATATTGCGGGTTATTATTTTGATCATGGGAGGTTAATTAATATGCATTGTAATGACAAAATTAGTTATGATTAAATATTTTATGTAGATCTATAAAATTTAGATCTGTTTCTATTAAAAGTGTTATTTTTTTGATAAAAATGTATCTAACTCTGTGGTACATTGTATATTATAATGGGGTGTGTTTTATAGGTTCAAGAAAACAATGACGTCCAACTATTTCTATCTTGACAAAACCTAGATCCTGAATGGGACCAACTACAACATTTGGAAGATCAGGTCAAATCAGAACTTATGGCGAGGAAACTCGACAATTGTTTTTGATCTAAGGTTTCTCCCACCGGTCGTCAAGCAACTATAGATAACATGAATGCATTCTCGCAACGAATGTAGGAGGCTCTTTCCATGATTTTGCGCAATGTGAATGATGAGTACCTTCTACACATTGGTAATATCAAACATCCGAAAGAGGTATGGACACAACTAGAATCCATGCATGAAGGTATGTGTTTATCTAAAATTATTAAATTAGTTTTAGAATTGCTTACAACTCCTATGAAAGGAGATGAAAAAGTAGTTAATTTCTTAGCCAAAATTAAAAATATTAAAGCATAATTAGATGGATGCAATTGTGATTTAATTGGTGAAAAATTAATCTACTTTATTATTCAGTTAAATATACATGAAATATTTAAGAATTTTATTTCTATCTTGAACTCTAAATATCAAAATGAAAATGATCTACCTGATTTAAATACCTTGAGTTCACTTTTGATATAGGAAGAGCAAGTGATAATAAACTTTGACTCTAAGGAGAATGTCTCTCAGGCACTTCTTGCTCATAATTAAAAGTTCAAACCTCACAATCCCTTTTCGATCAAAAATTTAGATCTAAATATTCTTTTGTTGATGATAAAAGTTTTTCTTCTCGATCAATTATGTGTTAGCTTTAGTGGCAAATGTCACAAATATGGTAAATTTAAACATAAAAAGAAGATTACAAAACTAATAAACCTATCCATAAAAATAAATGTTTCTTCAAAATACAATTTAAGGAAAAAGGATAGCTCTAATGATATTCCTAAAATGATTGCATTATATGATACGTTGTATTCTTCCTCTAATTCGAATGGATTCTAGATTCAGTGCATCAAATCATATGACCGGTGTTTCAAATTCTTTATTTGATGTTTTGAAAATCAATGAATGTGTGTATCTTGGTGATAACTCATTTTTATAAGCAATAGAGAGAGAAAAGTAAAATTTGCTAATGGTGTGTTGAATAATGTTTTATTTGTTCCTAAGCTCAAAAAGAACCTTTTATCATGTTCTCAATTAACTCATGATGGTTTGACTATTCAAATTTTGAAAGATACTTGGTATATCAAGGATAATAATGATAATATAATAGCTGAAGGAATTCAAAGAAATGGTCTGTATATTTTTGATGATTTCCATTCTGCATCCTGTTTTGTTTCTCAAAGTTTGAATAATTCAAAACTATGGCATGAAAGATTAGGACATGTTAATTATAGAAGTTTATATGAAATGACTAGATATAATCTTGTGAAAGGTTTGCTTGTGTTGTCTTCTTCTCATGATGCGTGTGAAGGGTGTTTACACTCAAAACAAAGCGCTAAACCCTTTCACTCACATCTTGAAGAGAGTTCATCTTCCCCACTAGAACTTATTCATAGTGATGTTAGAGGACCTCTTGAAGTAGCTTTATTAAATGGTTATTTATATGTTGTGACTTTCATTGATGATTTCACTAGGATGATTTGGTCATATTTTCTTAAAAATAAATCTGATGTACTAGGAAATTTAAGGAATTTAAAGCATCTGTTGAAAACTCTTCAAATTATAAAATTAAGAGACTTAGAACAGATAATGGGGGTGAATATGTTAGCAAAGCATTTGAAAATTTTTTGTATTGATTGTGGTATTAAAAGGAATTAAATTCTCCTCATTCTCCCCAATTTAATGGTGTTGCAGAACATAAGAATAGGACTATTTTAGATATGGCTCGCACTATGCTTCATTCTCGCTAGTCTTTCCAAATTTCTATGGGCAGAAGTAATGAACACAATAGTCTACATTCTAAATAGGGTTCCCACCAAAGCTATTCATCTTTCAACTCCTTTAGAAAAATAGTTAAATCAAAAACTTGATATTTCTCATCTAAAAGTTTTTGGTAGTCCTGCTTTTTATATATTCCTAAAAAGAAAAGAAAGAAACTTGATATGACTTATTTCTCTTGTGTTTTCATTGATATGGTATTAACACTGTATGTCTAAGGATTTACTGACCGTAAAAAGGGAAGTAACCGAAAACCGCAATGTGGTGGTTTTGGAAAATATTTTTGTTCATCCGATAATGGTAAAGATGTTCCTAACTCATTAACATTTATAATAATGGTTATGATTGTGATATTGAGAATATAGTAAATGGTCATGATGATGTTTCTTGTGATACTATAGATGCTTCCTCAATCTTCTAACTCCCTAATTAAGAAACCAAAACGGGCTCCATCTCGTGTTAGAGAGTTATAATCCTATTGATCTTAGTAAAATGACTAGAAACCATCATACATACCATGCATTAATAACCTTGTATGAACTCGAGCCACAAAGTTTTGAAGAAGCTTCTCAGATAAGAAGTGGATCAATGCAATGCAAGTTTCTAATATAATGCCCCTGATTCAAAAATTAAACCTGGAGTTGGTTTCACCTCCAAAGGAAAGAAGTATTATAGGTCTGGGGTGGTTATACAAAGTAAAATATAATATAGATGGTAGTATTGACAAACATAAAGCTAGACTTTTCTTGTAGAGGTTTCACTCGAAACTGGTATTGATTATGTTGAGACATTTGCTCCTATAGCTAAAATGAGTATTGTTAGGACCTTATTTGCAATAACTCAATTTAGGTGTGAAATCCACCAAATGGATATGAAAAATACCTTTTGAATGGTGATTTAAAAGAAGAACTTTATATGTTTCACCCTAAGGATTTGAAGAAACTGTAAAGAAAACTATGTAAATTGAAAAAATCCTTGATGGTTTAAAACAAGCTCCTAGAGCTTGGTATGCAAAAACTAATTCTTTCTTTAAACAATTAGGATTTGCTAATTGTTCTTCGACAATGATCTATTAATTAAGCAAGAAGGATCACATATTATCATTGTTTGTATATATGTTGATGATTTGCTTATGACTGTGATAATCCCGCTTTAATTTGTAGAATTAAAGAAAAAATGAAACAATACTTTAAAATGATTGATTTAGGTCTTTTACATCATTTTCTTGGCATGATCCGTATTTCAAGATAAACATTCTATTGTTGTTTCTCAAGCACAATATGCAACCAATGTACTAATTTTTTTAACATGATTAATTGTAAACCAATTTCTACTCCTATGGAAGTTGGACTGAAAATTGATCCTAAACCTAAATGTGAAAATTTTGATCCTACTTTATATAGGTAGTTAGTTGGTAGTTTGATATATCTCACTATCACTAGACCAGATATTTCCTATGCAGTAGGAATTGCTTCTAGGTTTATGCAGGAACCTTATAGAGATCATTGGAATTTTACAAAAAGATTCTTATATATATTAAAGGTACAATCAATTATGGGTTGCATTATACTAAGAATGAAAATGCTAACTTATATGGATTTTGTGATTATGATCATGTTGGTGATGTATTGGATAGAAAATCTACTTCTAGTTATGTGTTTAAATTTGGTGCATGTACCATTACTTGGTGCAAAAAAAACCAATTGTTTCTATCTCTTCAACAAACTCAATGATAAGTGCAATGGAAGCTACAATCAATTATGGGTTGCATTATACTAAGAATGAAATTTTTAACTTATATGGATTTTGTGATTATGATCATGCTCGGTGATGTATTGATAGAAAATCTACTCGTTATGTGTTTAAATTTGGTGCAGTACCATTACTTGGTATAATCAAAGGTACAATTAAAGGTATAATCAATCATGGGTCAGTATAATAAGAATAAAAATGCTAACTTATATGGATTTTGTGATTATGATCATGATGGTGATGTATTGATATAAAATCTACTGTTATGTGTTTAAATTTGGTGCAGTACCATTACTTGGTGCAACAAAAACAACCAACTCAAGCTTTCTATCTCTTCAACAAAAGCTGAGTATAGAAGTGTAATGGAAAAGAGGCTCTATGGCTAAAGAGGTTGTTCGATGAGATAAAGATGAAGGATCCACGTAGTGTTCCTTTATTCTGTGACAACCAAAACACCATAGCTCTTACACATAATCCAATATAACATTAGAGGACGAAGCACATTGAGATACATATACACTTCATCCGTGAGAAGGTGCTAAGTGGTGAGATAGATCTCAAGTTCGTGCCGACTAAAGAGCAGGTTGCTGATATCTTCACAAAGCCCCTGAGTGTTGTAAAGTTTTGTCACTTTCATGAAAACTTGGATTGTCGGAGTTTCCATTGAGGGGGAGTGTGCATGACAATGTCACCTCCTAATGGAACTTGATTTTTGTAAAAAGACCTTCAGGAATTTGTAAAAAGACCTTCGGGCATGTATACCTCATCGACTTCTTTTGAGAAAGAAGTATAAAAAATATTAAAGGTGGTCTTCAAAGAAACTCTTCATGCATATGAGTTTTTACTTGGTAAACATCCAATACAAGTATATTATTAAGGAGGTCCTTGGTTATAAAAGGCCCCTATATGCAGGGTTCAATAACCTTTATGAGAATATGTAAGAATATGTAAAACTCATAAATCATACTTAGCCACCGATCATTTGATGATCTTTAGATTCCAAATCCTTTTGTACCAAAAGGTAACTTGAGTATGATGAAGGTGTTATAATTGTAACATCCCCATTTAAGATACTAGAACAAGGGATTTTTTTTTAAAAACGTTCTTTGTTATGAATTATATAATTCAAACACACGTTCAAGTTTTAATAATTGTTCTCTGCCCAAACAATACAAATTTGGAACACACAATTTCATTTTAAAACTAATGTTCTCTCTGTCACATATTTGCAATATGGAACACACATTCAAAGGCCATTCAATCTTCTAATGATTCTATATGTGCTTGTAAATGACTTGAAGAACTGTCGATCTCCCATTTTCATGGCTCGAAGTTTCAACGATCTCTCATTTCATGACTCGCATTACCGATCCTTCATGTTCATTCATGCATAGTATATTATATATACAAGTTTTCTTAACCGCTTTACGGTTATCAAAGTGATCCATTTAAGAAGCCTACCGAATATCGTTATCTTTACGATATTCATTTGACATCCCGCATCTTAAATTTAGTTATTAGACAACGCAACCAACACTTAATACTTGAAAAAGATTTTCACATGCTTTGCATGATCATATTCCCGGATGTGATACACACCAATGGAATACGCCCTTCACCTCACTTCACCTCATTGTTATCTAGAATGGTCTTTCCTGTTCCTACCAAATCCTTTCAATTTAGGTCAAATTCAAACTTCTAATTTCCACTAGCAATATGAACAAATATAGGAAGGCACTCATGGTGACTAAAGATAGCGGAGACATACATGTCGCTCCCCACGACTCCGTGTGTCTGTTATCTTTAGTCCTCCTGAGTCACTCCGTATACGTGATCATACTCCTATCCCCACCAAGAACTTAACATTCAGCCTATGTATTCTTGATGATTTAATTCGGGAGGGCATTGTAATATGTCACTATAACATTGTCGTCATGAAGACCCCATCTTCATGAAGACCCCGCTTCATGAAGACACCGTACAGGCCGCCGGCGTATGTCAATGTCCTATGGAATCCTCCCATCGAGAGTACACATCCCGCTCAAGTGATTTGGATATGATCTTAATATTTAAGATCAACTTTTAA
Source organism: Taxus wallichiana var. yunnanensis (assembly GCA_018340775.1). Classification (NCBI taxonomy): domain Eukaryota; kingdom Viridiplantae; phylum Streptophyta; class Pinopsida; order Cupressales; family Taxaceae; genus Taxus; species Taxus wallichiana. Next base: position 680,493,596 of record CM031240.1, on the reverse strand, counting down.
AACCATATGCTCCTTTATCATCGTTTCATGTTGAAGTTAAGAGAGACTAAATTGATCTTCTAGCTTACTATGCATCTTCTCCTTCGCACCGAAGGGTTGCGTTTTCTACTTGGTTCTTCTTAATCATTGTTAAGCGCCCATAGTTTGACGTGATAAGTTTAACCTATTAAACTTAACTAATCGTAACCAAATTCAGAATTCCAACTTATTAGACGTTATTTAAACGAGGTCTAATTCCCAATAAATGTATTCATTTATTCTCCTTAACCTTACATAGTTAAGGTCTATTAGCCATGGATATATTTTTCCCATATCTTTACTTTTCTTTTAACATTCGAGGCTATTAACGAGTCCGAAAACGAAGTTCGCTTTGCTCTAAGTTAATTGATATTCCTTAGCTTCCAAGCTAATCCTCGAATACCTATTTATGGAATCATGTTCTTCTAATCCTTTTTAATGTCAATTAAAATTCATCTTAACCCAAAGTATGAACTAATTGCACATTTCAACTTAAAAGTTGCATTTAGGTAAGAATAGATATCAATTCCTTTTAAATCCATCCAAGGATAATTGAGTAATTCCAAATCAAGAAATAACATTATATTTCCAATTCAATCAACAATATCAAACTGATATAGTTATTAAAATATCACACTTGTATTTGTATTCATCAATCCATTTCATAATCCATACATCTCACGATCCAACCGATTGGACTTTGCTTATATAAAAACATCATTACAACTCATAGATAGAAGAATGCACTTTCTTCTTTTCTCACAATTCCTCGTAGAGGAATAATAACTAACAAATACAATTCATCTTCAAACAATCAAAAGAAGCACTTAAAACAACAAGTCTTCGTTTAAGTTCCATCTGCGAAATTATTGCTGACGGTCGCCTGCAATGTATTAAGCACTTGTCATTAAAATGAGGTGCTTTCTAATTAATCTCTCAATAAAAGAACCCCGCTTTTATGAAACGACAAGAGAACATCAATCAAGAATTAAGCATCAAAAAGAATGGACAAAGATAACAACCTTTTCAAAATACCATCCCAATCACCCAAAGAATTGTTGTCCTTTTTCCCACATAGCCATACAAGAAGCAATTTCCTTCAAAGTTCCAGATTACAACATTTGTAAAGTTTAGGAATACAAGTAGCATACTGCTGTTATAACATAACTGTTATCCTTTCCATTCCTTTCATTAGTAATAAATGCAAAGGGTAAAAACTAACTGAAATGTAAACCAATTACTTTCCTTTCAGTTCATGCATCTCATTTGATTCCAAGCAATCAAGTACAGACGAGAAAGCAAACAACAATAATATAGTTGCTTATACCCAAGCAAATACAAAATTCGTTCCTAAACGATTACAGATTTCCAACTGTATGAGAGAAGAAAAGATCATTTTTCCAAGTTATCCATCCACATTCCTATTCTTTCCTCATGATCGTTTAAATTTGAATCCAAACGAGACACAAATCAAGATAACAAATTTAGAGTGAAACTTACAAAATCCATTCGAATTCACTTTCCAAAGAGCAAAGAATAATTTCATTCATAATCGGCTTTAAACAAAAACAAGGAAGAACTTATCGTCCTTATCATACTTCATTTAATTCAATGAATGCCATAAATGAGTTAGCTAAAACATCGTATTCATCATGTAACAAGCATATAAGGATGCATACTATGTACTTGTTGTACTAGAAGATTCCATACTTCTTTCACTCGTATATTTTAACCAAATAAACAGCTTATACAATCACGTAATCACTTATTCACATGACCTTCTATATCCATGAACGCATACGAGCTATAATAACAATTTGCACATTGCATATTACCTCACAACAAGACCAATTCATATTGCATGAAAACTTTATAATTGCTATTTCCGTAACTCAAAGAAAAAGAGAAAATTTCATTCCTTTACCCTTTCAATAAGAAAACAACCATTTTCTTCAAACTCAACAAGAATTATTCAGGTCGATTTCATTTCTTTTAAATGACAAATCGTAATTCCTACGAAACATTTCAATATTCCGTTTGTATGCAGTAAAAACACAAAGACTTTCAAAAACCATCTAAATGCCACTGTCATCTCTATCAAGCTGAACTTATAAAGTTCATTAAACCCAATTACTGTTTCTATCAAATCGAAAACAGCAGAAAGAAGAAGAATTCATTTCCCTATAATTTCATTAAGAAACAATCATTTTGTTCAGAATGAAATAAAAACACCCAAATCGTGTTTATCTTAGCATGACAGCTCAACTTATAAAGATAACAGAACAATCGTTCAACATTGAAAAGCAACTCACATAACCTGTACAGTTTCAATTCAATATACAATACGAAATGAATGCCCAGTTCGAGTTCTGTCTCGATCAACCATTTAATCCAAAAACAACATTCTCCTTTTTCCTAATGAGGTACAGAACTCAAAATACAATATTCATATATATCAACACCTCTATTAAGGCGAGCCCGCATAGGGTAGTAGATATATAAGCTTGGTACAGTCAGGACAGACTCAGACAACAAGCTAATTCCCATATTTTTCCATTTATTTGCACAGAAATCCAAATCAAGTTCGCATTCACAAGATAGTTCGAATCAGAAGGTCAAACCGCAACCACAAAACGCAATGGAATCAACTTCCCATCACAGCAAGAAGAAAATATAATCATTTACAAGTTCAGAAGAAAAACAGTTAACTTCTCCTACTTTCACGAATACCCAAAACGTTATTCGTTCATTTCTTATGCAAGAAAAAGGAACAACAATAAAATATTACCATTACTTCCTTCAAATCGAGTTCATATGCTCAAATAAAACCCAAATGCTATTTCCATCAAAATCCAAAACAGCAGAAGGAAAAGGATCTTATTTCCTTTTAAAAATTTCAGTATAGAAACAACGTCAAACAACTCATGACCTAGAGATTTCATTCCATAAAATCATTTAAAAAGAATTACCCAGTTCGAATTCTTATCAACAAACATCTCAAAATTGATTTACGCACAGCTGAGTATTCATAAGTATAATTTCCTTATAATTTCAGTAAAGAAAATCCTCAATACTGTCAAACAAACCAGCAAAGTTCGTATTTCCAACTCAAATTCATGCAAAGACAGATCAAATCACAACAGCAAGAAAACGATTTTTACCCAATTCATTTTCACAATGACAGCAAAATCGAATAAACCCAAAACCCAAGAGCAGGGTTGTTTTAATGAGACGCTTAAGTAAAGCAAGTGTTTTAAAGAGAAGGGCTTAACATGCGTGCAAATTCTTCCTCAAAATCGAAGAAAATCTGCATGCTGAAGGTGTTTCTTCCACGGCGACAAAGAACGAGCTTCCCAACAATCTCTTCCTCCACAGCTTAGAAAATAGCCTCCGAATTCCAAAGAAACAAAGTGACAAACCCAAACACAATCGGTTCGACCGAACCAAGCAAAACCAAATGCAGAGCAACTTTCCAAAACCCGAGAAAACACAAATGACCAACAAAAATTTCTCCTAACTCTTTCCAAGGCGGCTGGTCACGAAGACCAAGAAATTAATCGCATTAAAGGCTCTGCCTTTTCCTATTTTCTCACGCCACCGCCGACTTGGGTCGAACTCCCATTTCAAATTTTTGCATGCAAATGCAATTTAGCCCCATAACTAACTAGATACCTCTAGCTTTTCCCCTTCCCGCTAAATCGGCGGGACTTCACATTAATTGCCATTAAACACCCTTTCATCCTTATCCTTTCCCATGGGTCTGTGCGTCCCCTTCTAGGTTAGGATTAGTTTAGGATTCATATTAGTGTTCGACCTAGGTCATAGCCTAGTCTTTAGGTTAATAGAACTTAGGTCTATTTTCACCTTTTTAGAATTTAAAAATCCACTTAGGATAGTAGTTTAGGATGTAAGGTAGGACTTAGGATTAGATTAGGATCTAATTTCCCCTTAACACCTAACATTTAATTAATCAACTTCCAGTCAAGTCTTCCCGACTGACTTCCAATTTCAACAATGTGCAGGACATTTCGTCCTTCATTAACATACCTGAGCCACCCGTATCCAGGCATTTCTCGCCTTACGAGGTCTCACGATCGTTCGAACCTTTTCGGATTCCAAAATCATTTATCAACCTTCAATTCGATTCAAGGTAAATCGACAAAGTGCGATTACAAGAAGGCCACAACATATAGAGTTCATGATACGACAAATTTGTCGTCAAAGAAATACAAGCAACAATAATTCCTTGTAAACAAATTACAACATGCAAGAATCCGATTAACACATTTCCTTATGATCAAAAATATATCTTAACATGTTTGCCTTCATTTCAAAGTTAACATCAAGAAAGTAATCACCATGACAACTTACAAAAAATCGGTATGCTACAATAATTCCTTCACCCGATATGCTAGCCTTAAACCTATATGGTTTAAAGATTGTAAATCTTGTAGTGTACCACGGTGGGTAATCTATTGGCATATGTTATCCCACTTAACATTAAGGGGAGTGTTGGAACATAATGATTAAGTGGTCTGGCCAACCCTTAATTAATATGGGTCCATCACTATTATATAGGTTAAATATTTAATAATATGAAATACTTTTCTATTATTAAATATTCATACCTAGGTAATATACATTAGGTAAGTATTTAATAATGTGAATCATTTATGTTTATATTTATTAAATACACTCACCTAGGTATATGTGTCAACCATTTAGGTTGAAAAGGTGGGTCGAGAGACATACCCGATCACCTTATATAAAAAGGACTTTAGGTCCTCATTTGATATATTCGGGAAATATATCAAAGGTGTGCAAATCAAGTGATTTGGTTTTACCCTTGGTAAATAGGGTTTTAAGGAGGAGGTGATCTTACTAGATGTAAAATAAGTTCTTTGAAGTAAAATGTTATTTTCAAAGTGGTTTTACCCTTTTGGAGTTTTCTACTATAAATACTATGTCACATGTATTATTTATTTCTTATAAGTATTTCTTTATTTACTTATGTTATGATGTAATGTTTATTTAAATATTTATTGTAATATTATATAATTATTAAGTTGATTAAATCCGTATTTATTAGAATCCTCAAATTCTAACACTAACAATATTTAATATGATAAACATGGAATGTGAGTGGTTTAGTGGTTTCTCCTTGTGCTATATTCATGCTTGCCATGTCATTTTCTTAGTCACTAATTTTAGTGGGCTCCATCTTATTTTACAATTGCACTTCCCTTATTATTGTTCTAGTTACTAATAGTAATATAACATAACACCATTGTAATATGCATAAAGAAAATCCATTGTAACATTTTTAAATCGAAAATTTGAAAAAAGAAGGATTAAAAATTTGTAAAACGTAATTTTATATTTATAACAAGATATTTTACTAAATATCAACGTATACATGAATAATATTTTTAAAATTAGAATATATTCTATGAAAGTAAGTACTCTTAAAATTATTCATCAATTACTTAGAAATTTCCCACACCCACTTTGATATTTATAGGAAGATACTTTGGTATATTTGTAAGAAGATATTTTAACACATTCATTAAAATTAGAATATGTACTATACAATCACTTTGACTATAAATAGTCGTGAAATTATTCATTAATTGCTGGCCACCACCTACTCTTACTAGGATCCATGCAAATTTAATCTATAAAGGGAAATTAAACGCGTGGATATAGACCAGGACAACAAAGAAGAACATAAAAGACCAATTAATGCAGTTGGCCAAACGATAAGGTGGCTTTCTTTCGTAATGCAACGTACGCGTTATTCTGTTCAAAATATTTCCTAACCCATCAAATATATAACCTTCGATCGGTTAGTCGGCGGTAACTAATTCCTATAAATCTGTTTCCCTTTCTTGTCGGTGAATTCCGCCAAGATATTAGTTGCTCCCAACCAGAAATGAAATCTATTTATTTTGGCATAAGTGAAGCTCCACGACTGAGCTGATTATGGATTCTTTATTCTCGTTTTTCCTAAGACGTTATTGCAGGCATTTGGACAAGACTTTTAACTCAGGCAGCTGCTGAGATTCAGCAATGGCAAATCACTATGCTGCGTCTGATATCAACTTTGCTGAAAATTCATCGGAAGATGAGGGAGAGGTGCAGCCCACAGTTGTAGAGAATTATTATTTTACTGATGAAAATCAAGAACCAGTTTCCATAACAGTTTTACCTTATAACATGGACGGTACGAGAATAATAAGGGGGTTTAAAAAAGCGGGTTTTCTTGGAGGGCACTGCTGATGGCGGACTACAAAAGTCTATAAACAGGCTATTGCATGGAACCTAAATCTTCGGCAGCAAAAGCCTGTTGTTTGTGCTATGATTAAAGGAGGAGTCTGGTAAGAGAAACTGGCCATATTGTACTATAGAGTATGCTTTTTCCTGTTTTTGGAGGAGTTAATTTTTCTATCTTAGTCTATTTGCTTTTTTGGATCATTAAATTAGGGGTTTGTTAGCACGGGCTCTTGGTCTAAGATCGTTTACAGAGCTGTAAATTGTTTCGCATTTGTATATTTTTTTAACAGGATCCAGCTAAGGAAGCCTAGGAAAATTTACGAGGAGATAATTCGGAGCCTTCTTGTTTCATGTCATTTTCTTCATTTTGCCAGGAGAAATCCCAAGGCTTCAGAGAATGCACATTGGAAACATTTATGGAAAGTCTTTAGGTACCTTCACACGTTAATAGTTTGAGTTCTTGTGGAACATGTCGTCAACAGTACTACTTTGTTGGTTTTATCGGTCTAAATCCTTAAATTTTCTTTGCAGGACATCTGACTACAAACCGGCGAAAACTGCTTTGCGAGAACATTCTTCTCTGATCAAAAGCATATGCCAGAGAGACAAGAAATTGAAAAAGCATATGTCAGTAGGACCATTTACTGTTATGTCCTGTTGTTGCATCAGTTAATGATTAATTTGCATCATATTCTTCTCTTATTTTAGCTTTGATATTAGGGTCCTTAATTCTCATAAGATTTCAATTCATTGGTTATAAATATCTTTCTGGAGATATGAATGCATGAAGTCTGGTTTCAAATATCGTTCTGGATTTATATGAATGCATGAAGTCTGGTTTCATTTAATCCAGCACATGTTTTGGTTTACTCCCTTTACAGCTTGAAGCTTTTCTTCCTGAATTCTTATGATTTCACAGCCATCCATTACGTGCTGCAACTATTACCCGACTGATGTATATATATTCTTCCTTTTTGCGAAACATTCTCTTGTTGCTCATGGTTTTCCACGTCATGGCTTTGTCAAATGGAGGGCATATATAAGATTCCTTGTTAGATGGGATAATACCTTTCTGTTGATGAAAAAATTCCCATCAATGACTATCTGTTTGGTGTTTTGATTTCTAGAACCTGTATTGGACAGGATTGAAGAAAAGTAAACTTGATTTTTGGTTAACGGTATGGGTCAAATTCTTATATCAGCACGCAGTGGGCAAATATCTTTGAACCATTTTAACTGTAGTTTTTCGCTTGATGATATTGCTGGGAAACCCCTTATTGTTTATGTACCTTCAAGTTTTTGAAGGCAAAGACATCTGGGAAACGGCATACGTCAATCTTACGCCAGGTTGCCTGTTTTCAGTATTTTTTTGCCTTGGGTTCGATACGGCTGGATAATGCGGTACAAAAATATAAAAATTCTAGCCAGGCTGAACCTGGGAATGAACCGGACCAATTTTGGGACGCGGATCATACCATGCTAGGCCTGATCTTTCAAACTTGTAGAACCTGGCTCCTTGTATCTTATGTAGTGCAGTTATGGAATTGCAATTGTATAGTGCAGTCATTGAATTGCAAATTGCGACATTGTTCTTGATGTTACATTCTCTGTTTTTAATTTCTTGGCAGGTGCTGAATTGTTTCGTGGGAATGAAATCTAAGAGGAGGTTATCTAATGAGGTTGGATTTTGTCATGATGTTTTTCGGACTTCCTATCTTTTGCCAGTTATCTAAACAATATAAAAGTGTTTCTTTTGTTTCATAACGTTACGTGCTGGAATACTTGGTGCTAGTTGATCAAGTGAAATTCCTAGATTAGTTGATATTTAGATTGCATTTTTTTTTGGTGACAGGATGTAGATATCAATCCTAAAGCTAAAAGACTAAAATTTCTAGTCAGTAATGAAGAATCTGACGAGGATGTAGGAGAGGATGGTTTGGACGAGTCTGACGAGGAAGACAGTTTGTTTGACTCGGTATGTTGCATTTGTGACAATGGCGGGGAACTCTTATGGTGAGCTCTTTTGCAAATGGTACTCTTGTTGCCTATCATATAGGGTACTTGGATCTTGTGCTTTAAGTATGTTGAGCATGCAAATGTGGCTTAGCAAGAAACACATGGCTATGCAAATGATTGAAATATTTTAGAAAATTCTAGTATGTGAAAGCTGTCTAAAAGAGAACGATTCTCAGAATGAGTCTCACAGATATTAGAGTTCACAAACAGAAGTACTTGGATCATGTTCTCTAAGTATGTTAAGCATGCAAATGTGGCTTAGCAATAAACACACGGTTATGTAAATGATTGAAATATTCTAGAAAATTGTAGTATGTGAAATCTGTCCAAAAGAGAACCATTCTCAGAATGAGTCTCACAGATATTAGAGTTGACAAACAGAAGCACATCTATGTCAAGGCATGATTACATTTCACAACTGAATTAGAGATGGTTTTGTTCTTATGGTCTGTGAACACGATTGTGGTTCTTTAAAGGGGTCTTCATACATTGTTTTGGGACAATTGATAATATTGATGTCTCTCTGACCATTCTTAACAGTGTTCTGTTTCTGTATGAGCTAGTTGTGAAGGTCCTTGCATGAGGTCTTTTCATCCAAATAGAGATGCAGGTGAAGAGTCGAGTTGTAAATCATTAGGTTTATCAAAGACTCAAATAAGGGTAACTATCTTGTAAATGCTATCTTTTATTGAGAACAGGATGTGATTTTGTACACATTTTTACTTTTAATCTTGACTTTTCCACGATTCTTCAATTTTGTGCTGCAGGAAATGCAAAATTTTTACTGCCTGAACTGTAATTATAAGCAGCATCAGTGTTTTAGTTGTGGAAAGTTGGGCTCGTCTGACAAATCTTCAGGAGCAGAGGTAAGCTACATGATAATTGGCTGTTTGCTATTACCTTCTTCCTTTCTTACATGAGTCCATTTTTGGAGTGAGGCAATCCAATGGTCATGCTGTTCTATTTTTTTCAGGTCTTCTGTTGTGTTTCTGCAACTTGCGGTCACTTCTACCATCCACACTGCGTATCATCAATGATTGCTTCAGGAGCCGAGGCAAAAGAGCTTGAGAAGAAAATTGCGGACGGACAACAATTTACTTGTCCTGTGCATAGGTGTCATGTTTGCAAGAAGACAGAGCAGAAGGAAGATGAAGATTTGCAATTTGCAATTTGCAGGCGTTGTCCCATAGCATATCATAAGAAATGTTTGCCGGAGTAAGTTATCTCTGTTTTACGTTTTTGTTTTCTCTCTCTGTAGAGTGCCTAAACATATCAAACAAATAAGTGGTAAATTATATGATAAGATTGTCTGCTTGCTTCATGTCAGATACATAATTTTTGAAGAGACAGATGATGAACCACAACGAGCTTGGGAAGGCCTCATCCCAAATAGAATTCTAATATACTGCAGGCAAGCAATTCACCACGGTGTTGAGACATAAATGGAATTTGTATTAGTGTTCTCTCTTTTTGAACTGATTTACTTGTTCTAATATAGCTAACGGAACCTTCACTTTTTGCAACAGAAAACATAAAATTGATCCAGAATTACAAACACCAAGAAGGAATCATATCACATTTCCAGAGGTCCCTTCTGCTGATAAGATCCTTAAAAGAAATCATGTTATTTCATTTGAATCTGGTGTGGAAAAGAGACTGTTGGAAAAAGCATTATGAAGTTCCTAGATTCTTCTACTAAAGAAAGAGTCCCTGTGGACTCAACTAAAGAAAAAGTCTCCTCGCAGTATATCAAAGAACAAGTATCTTCAAAACCATCTGTAAAGAAGGAAATAGGTGCATTGAGTGGCCGTGAAACTGAATTTCTAAAATTTTGTAGTGCTTCTGAATTACTTAAGAAGGTTACAAAGGAGACGGAAATACCTTCGCTTCAGTGAGGAAGGAGGAGAAACAATCTACATTGGAGATAAAAAAGGGTTTGGGTCAAAAGAGAGTAACCCCAAAGATTTGGAGATGAATAAGAGTGAAACAGTCAATAAATTAACTACTTATAAACAAGAACCAAAGAAACATACCATTGTTCTACCAAATTTTACAGAAAATGGTATCAAACTTTCGTGAGTGCTTGTAGGTTTAGTCTTTTTATTATTTAGATGTTAGGTGTTTTGACCCAATAATTGTTAAAGATGGTGTTCTTAGCTAGCCTAGATTGTGTTTTATGACAGAGTCATGGCTACCGTTGAGAGATCAACTGCTGGGATAAGTCTAAGTGATGTCTGTGCAAAGCATCAAGTGCCTTTAACATACAGGACTAGCTTAAGGAATCTTGATAAATCTATAACTCAAGGAAAGGTTGAGGCATCTGTTGAGGTACGTTTGCTTGTACTTTTAATAGAGAGACTATAGTCGTGTAGGCTTCTATTCATGTACATTTGGAATTTAATTTCCTTTTAAGTTATATCAAATTAAGTTTTAGTCTTTATGCAGGCTGTTCGCACAGCTTTAAAAAAGCTTGAAGAAGGTGGCAACATTGATGATGCTAAAGCTGTTTGTGGACCAGATATACTTAGCCAACTGATGAAATGGAAGGTTAGATTTGGGCTACTAACTCAGAGTATTCCTGTGTAAAAGCTAATTCATATTTACAACATTTTGGTTGCTGTCTTGAGAAAACTTTCTTCTCTCTCATTAGAGGGAAGTTGTAATAATACTTGTGGTTCTGTATGTGATGTTTTTTAATTTATATTTACTGCGAATTTTTGTATTAATGGTCTTCTGTGAAAATATGAGCACCCTGTGGAGAGAATGATCATTGCATTTCACATTTGTGCAGAACAAATTGAATGTTTATTTGGCACCATTTCTACATGGGAACCGTTATACATCTTATGGTCGGCATTTTACTGAAATTCTTAAACTGCAAGAGGTATTTAAACTTATTATCTTTACTCACCTGTTTGATATACCTCTTCATTTTCTTTTAAAAGTTGTCAATGCTATAGTCATTTATCAAGGAAGGGGCCCTTTTCCATTTCAGTTTGAGCCAACCCTATATTAGTATACTCGTGGTTTTTTGTTTTGACCCAAATCAACATCAAACGATCAACAAACATGAAGAGGAAGCAGCAATGACACACTACTACGTTGATGTTTGAAAGATCCCCAATAGATCTTTTGCCCAAATATGAGATTTTCCCACAAAATAATAAATATACTTTTGGCAGCTATGGGAAATAATTATTTTTATATGCAAACACACCCAAAATCAGCATACAATAATTATTTTTATTCCCAAACCCTTGGAACAACCCTGGAGAATTTATGGCAAAAATCAAATTTTACAACAGCTGGAAAATAATTTATATTTGAAACCCTAACTGCTGCAATCTTCAAGATAGCATAACTTTCTCTACACAACTCCGATCTAGGCAAATGACATATGCCCGAACTTGGAAAAATACAAGGAACAAGATGATGTAAACCAATTATAACAACAACTACCAAACATGCAGATCTGACCCTCCTACTATTTCGGCCCACACATTTAGGGCATCAAATGAGCCCCAAAAATTATTTTCTCTATCCCGGATGATTGTTTATATTTTTAGGAACTCATTCATATAAAAATCAGAATTTGCAGATGCCAAATCAACTCAGAAATCAGATCTGAAATCTGATTATAAAACTGGTAAAAAACCTTTGAAAAATTATGAAACTAATTGGCTTATTTCCCAAAAATATGTAGATGGTTTAGCAATTAAAATCAGATCTAAATACCTCCAAAATACAAAGCCAAATCTGCCCCAACTGGGTCGATCCAATAGAAGATGAACTGCTGTAATTTTATTCCTCAAATGCCTTCAAATTACACTTTGCTGGAAATGACTGAAAATAACACTCGAAAATCTGATTACCATCAATGGGAATTTCTGAGTGAAAAACCCTCTCAATCCCTTGGGGTTTTCGTCCACAAGAGAACTCTTGGGGTTTTCGTCCACAAGAGGTATAAACTAAGGTTTTTCGTCCTTAGAATATAATTTGCAAAAGCTCAAAGCTCAAATGCAAGAGAAATATCATATAAAAATCTGGAATATGGAATGCCTCTCAAGCAAGTCTACTTCTCCTTTTAAAGGAAAAAGAGCCCAAAACAACCTTCAAGACCACCAATCAGAGCTTGTATGATTCTTTCGATGCTATGCATTTTCCACCCTCCATTTCTCTTAGGAGAATACAAAATGTATTTAATAATTATTTTCTTCTCTCCCAAGGCTGGTCACTTTTCCTAGAGGGAATACACAATAGAAATGTTTTATCCTTTCTAAGTTCTCATTACTCCCCTTTGGCCCAAGTCGCCATTATCCTTTCTAGGAGGATTAAAATATAATAAATCCCTTTACAATGACTTTTGCCCCTTAAGGCAAATCGTATTTTCCATAGGGATTACAATTTATTTTTATTAAGCTAAATAAATTAATATAAGTGCTTTAATAATTTTATTTTATTTTTATAGCACTTTATAATAATTTATTATAACTTAAGTCACCCTTATATTTTTCCTTTGGCCGTCGGGTTGACAAAATGGGCCAAAGGTCTTCGATTGGGAAAAGGGGACATTACAGTCCTCCCTTCCCAAAATTGCTTGCCCTCAAGCAATTATGATCTTGTTTTGTCCAAGTGTCATGCACAAGAGACAAAACATGTGAAGTGATCCGCAAGCCTGGCACCTGTTCCTGTCAAGTGAACTAAAACTTGCCACCATATATCATCCACAAGTTGCTCATATATTTGGACCAATGGTTCAACAAACTCCAAAATGAAGACTTCATCTTCTACCATATCATGCATCCCATGATGAAAATAGATTGGACTAGGCAGCAATAAACAAGATACATTATTATGTTCATCATACCTTATGATTTCATCCTGGTTCATAAAGAGCTGAAATTCTTCATCAATCAGCTTGTCTTGAGCTGCTGGTTTGGAGATTGCAACAACCTGCAATTCCAAACAAGTGTCCATGTGAGGCTTCTCCTCATGTGCCAGTTGCTCCATCGAGCCTTCCTTTGTGGGTGTAGACTCCCTTGCATCATTCGTCCCCATCTTTGTTTTGAACTCTTGTAGGTGTTGTCTCGCTTGAGCGGCTATCAATCTGGCAGCTCTAGCTCTGGTATTCCATTCATCACACCTTTTCAGAGTTTCCATTACATCTTCATTGGTTGCATATACAAATTTCCTTTCCTGCACTTTCTCTCTAGGCTCTTCTTCTTCTTCCCTTGGCTGCAACTCTGATTTATCTTCATGTGTAGATGATATGACCAAATTCAAATCAGCACTATCAAATTCATCATATAAATTTTTGCATACCTCATTAGAATTTGAAGACACCAAAGCGCTCTCATGAAGAGTTGTATCATCCATCTGTGAAGATTCTCTGTTCCTTCCACGTATCAACCATTCGGAAGCTATAGTGTGATATTCCTCTTTTGCCTGCTCAGTCTTGTAGCCAATCTTCGGGTGCATATCCATGTAGTCCATGAAAGGAAGATTCTCCTTAACATCTTGAGGAAGAATGCTATACTCCTCAAATATGCTAATCACTTCCGCTTCTTTGTCCTGTGGTGTTGGACCTCTGTGAATAGAAAGTGATGATGATCTAGGCCTCCGATCTTGTCGGCTCTCAAACTGTCTCTTCTATCTCTTGACCTATCCACGTCCATTCTCTGCATAATCTGTTGCATGGTCCGTATCATCTGTTGATGGGTAGTAATCATAGTCCTAAGAAGATCGCTATCCATATTCCATGGAAAGCTTTTCTGTCTAACTTCCATGATTCAGCTCTATCACCAACTCTCGTGGCTACATCAAATCAAAAACCCTCCAGGTGGGAGGAACATTGCTCTGATACCACTGAAAGATCCCCAATAGATCTTTTGCCCAAATATGAGATTTTCCCACAAAATAATAAATATACTTTTGGCAGCTATGGGAAATAATTATTTTTATATGCAAACACACCCAAAATCAGCATACAATAATTATTTTTATTCCCAAACCCTTGGAACAACCTTGGAGAATTTATGGCAAAAATCAAATTTTACAACAGCTGGAAAATAATTTATATTTGAAACCCTAACTGCTGCAATCTTCAAGATAGCATAACTTTCTCTACACAACTCCGATCTAGGCAAATGACATATGCCCGAACTTGGAAAAATACAAGGAACAAGATGATGTAAACCAAATTATAACAGCAACTACCAAACATGCAGATCTGACCCTCCTACTATTTCGGCCCACACATTTAGGGCATCAAATGAGCCCCAAAAATTATTTTCTCTATCCCGGATGATTGTTTATATTTTTAGGAACTCATTCATATAAAAATCAGAATTTGCGGATGCCAAATCAACTCAGAAATCAGATCTGAAATCTGATTATAAAACTGGTAAAAAACCCTTTGAAAAATTATGAAACTAATTGGCTTATTTCCCAAAAATATGTAGATGGTTTAACAATTAAAATCAGATCTAAATACCTCCAAAATACAAAGCCAAATCTGCCCCAACTGGGTCGATCCAATAGAAGATGAACTGCTGTAATTTTATTCCTCAAATGCCTTCAAATTACACTGCTGGAAATGACTGAAAATAACACTGAAAATCTGATTACCATCAATGGGAATTTCTGAGTGAAAAACCCTCTCAATCCCTTGGGGTTTTCGTCCACAAGAGAACTCTTGGGGTTTTCGTCCACAAGAGGTATAAACTAAGGTTTTTCGTCCTTAGAATATAATTTGCAAAAGCTCAAAGCTCAAATGCAAGAGAAATATCATATAAAAATCTGGAATATGGAATGCCTCTCAAGCAAGTCTACTTCTCCTTTTAAAGGAAGAAGAGACCCAAAACAACCTTCAAGACCACCAATCAGCTTGTATGATTCTTTCGATGCATTTTCCACCCTCCATTTCTCTTAGGGAGAATACAAAAGGTATTTAATAATTATTTTCTTCTCTCCCAAGGCTGGTCACTTTTCCCTAGAGGGAATACACAATAGAAATGTTTTATCCTTTCTAAGTTCTCATTACTCCCCTTTGGCCCAAGTCGCCATTATCCTTTCTAGGAGGATTAAAATATAATAAATCCCTTTACAATGACTTTTGCCCCTTAAGGCAAATCGTATTTTCCATAGGGATTACAATTTATTTTTATTAAGCTAAATAAATTAATATAAGTGCTTTAATAATTTTATTTTATTTTTTATAGCACTTTATAATAATTTATTATAACTTAAGTCACCCTTATATTTTTCCTTTCATGCTGTCTCTGCTATAACTATCCGGAAAAATCTCCAAATGTAGATATCTCATGTTGTCCCTTCCATGAGTAGCCTAACAGCCTCTGCAAATGTACATATCTCATGTCATCTCTGCCAGGAGCATCCAAAAGCTCTCCAAATGTAGATATCTTATGTTTTCTCTGTCGTGAGTATCCTAATCTATGCGAGGACAATCTGCCTCTGTATGCTACATGTACATTCTGAAATGCCTGACATCTTGTTATGTCAAGCTGAAGAAGGACCATCCTGCTAATGGTCTCCAAGTCAAGAGTCCAATATCTAGAAAATCATGTTGACACATAAAAACTAGCCGTGGTAGAAACATTGTGTGGAAAACATATTAAAATATGATGAACCAACTATGAGCATGGTCATATATCCAAAACCTGTATTCAACTCAATGAACTGCAGAGAAAAGTTGAGATCGAAAATCATGATCCAAACAGATTTATCAGCTGCTGGTCTGAGCATTGACAAATCCTGAATAACTAAAGATTCTGACATCTGTCAAAGAAATAACCTTATATTTCATCCTCATAATGTGCAATCCTGAAATGAGTAGTCTCCAGATACAACATTGAAGAGAAATCATTCACTGCTCCCCAATCATGCCCTACCAAATCATCACAAGAGGCAAAATTCCAAACTCCAAATCCTCGCAATCATCAAAAATTCAAACAATAATCAGTTGCACAAATTTGTAAGATAGGCATCAACCACCCCTGAACAATTAAGAAATGTTCCAGAATAAAAACATGGAAATAGACTATAGAACATATGTAGATACACATTCAACTTCATGCACTGCAACTTGATGTCATCATGTGTGTGAATTTCGCCAACTCTCAGATCTGTGCTCTATAATCGACTGTTTATCAAATATGTCAAGTGTCTTGCCAATGATATCTCGTACATAATCATGACAAGGATGGGGTGCACAAGAAACATTTGGACGAGTACAGGTAGGACTGATATGATCATCAATATCTCCAATTATAGAAGTAGTGGACTTACAATCAATAGAGGACAAAGAATTAGTATCATTGGAGAAAATGTGTCCATCAAAACCACTATTGTGAACTCACCATAGGACCTGGACAACAAGTGACAACCTGACGGCCACCTGTAGTGGTTCATCCAACCGAAGTAGACTTGCTCAATAGACTTTGTAAAATTGTCTTGAATATAACAATGTTCCATTTTCTGTGTGATATTGCCACATGAAACATATGGATGTAGATCAAAACATGAATTGTAGGTATGACCTCATCTGCCACAGTGTGAGCAAGTGGGAGCATTAAAGACTTTAGGAGTTTAAAATCAGCAACCTTAATATGGGAAGAAACAAGCTTAACAAGCAATCTTAATTGACTAAAATCAGCACTATCTTGATTGTTAGACTAATGCTTTTGTAGCAACTAAATTTAGCATGCCATGTATGAGAAGCACATATCCATACGTCTTCTCAATTCAATCTCAAGTTAGATAAACATGCTAAAGAAAGACATATTTTCAAAATGGTATTCATAACATTAAGGTACAATCTACAACTCATTTGAGATTTCATTAAAGCATTTAAGAGTTCAAAACTAGGTCACTTCTTTCAAGATCACAATCAAATTTAAGTCAACATACAATTATTTTGGTATTCCTTGAAGGAACCTTATAAACAATGAGCTTGCGCTTCTTTGAAGGATGGGCTAGATCCAACTCCACCTTGGTTGGAACCCTCTTAGTCCTAAGGTGCCATGAATTATTTAATTCATAAAGATCACTAGAAGACAACCAAGTTCCATTTAAAAAAATTATATATTTGGGAGCTTTTGTTCATCATAAGAATTTGGTTTCTTAGTTTTGCTGGTGATGTAAAGTCTTTTAAGGGTAGGGACCACAACTCAGCTCTGCACTTCTTCCACAATCATTTGCTCTCCTTGAGTAGTAATCCGGAGGTCAAATCATGCTTTGGATGTTCCCAAAACTTCCCGGGACTTGTTACTTACGAAGAGCTCAGAGTCAACTTTCCAACACATTTTGAATGGGTTAGAACAAACATTGATGCACAAGATACTGACTATGCAAGATCAGGTGCAACGGGTAGAATTGAGGCACGGTGCAGCGGTGCCGGGGCACATTGTGAAATCGCAAATGGTTTGACGTGGAGTCCACAAGTGGTGTTGTGTGCAGATTATCGGCGGAGCAAAAAGGAAGTGGCAAAAGTTTGTCTTCACCTCTCACGGTCTTCGATGGTCATAAAAAGACTATGGGGTCCACTTTTGTTTCAGAGGGGGACTCGATCTTGTATAATTTTACTTGGCTAACTCGCTATTTCCCAAGTAGCTCATCAAGCTAAGCAGTGAGTTAGGAATACGAGTTGGTAATCGAGCTCACATGACCAAGCTCATCATACGTGGGCAAATTCATTCGCAAGTGCCACGTAGCATGGTCGAGTCATCTAAGGATGAGTCAAAGGTGAGCTACATGGCGGGCCACCTCAAACCGACCAAATTCCATGTTTCAGCGACAACTTACAATCACAACTCGCCACCACGTAACCCACCAAACATCCCAACCGCCAACCAACTCAATGCTTGAGTCCCATGCGAAGGAGGCCACGTGATGTGGCAAGGCAAGAAAATATTAAGCGGTCCCAAGGCTGAGGTTGGTGGAGCGAATGAGCCTTAAAAAGGCTAAAGAAATAGTAATTCCCAACATGGAGTATGGCCACGTGAATGTGGCATGGTCAACGTAAAATATGAGCCGCATACCTAAGTGCTAAGTGAATGGGTTTGTGTGGAGCGGCAAAGTTAATGGGATTAATATTATCCCAAAGCACATTTTTATGGTCTAAGACCACGTGAATGGTGGATGTGAGCCACATGGAATTTAATCCCAAAATATTATGCAAAAGCCTTATGTAGGCTAATATTGTTTTTATATCCTCTCCGAGATGGGATTTTGGGGGATTATAAAAATAAAGGATAAATATAGTATCCTTGAAAATAGGCCCTGACTCAACCCTATAAAAGGCCCCTTTATTTCATTTCAGAAACACACTCCACTCCACTACACTCCAATACTCTTAAGCCATGTGAAGAGGAGTGCGGGAGAGGAGCTCAATGAGCTCAAGGAGCAGCAAAAGGCGATACTAGCTCGCGAGAGAAGAGTTGGGAGACAAATGTCACGAGCTCGTGGAATCGGAAGTTACGGAGTGCATAAAGTAGTGTAAGGAGTTTGCGGAGCTCACAAAGACTAGCTTGTGGAGTGCATGGAGTAACGCAAGGAGCTAGTAAAATCTCTTGGAGTGGAGCTCATGGTGGGAGCTCGTGTAACAACGCTCGTGGCGAAACTTATGGAATAGCTCGTAAAGACAATGCGAAGAGCATGCAAGACAAGATGGGGATTTTCTCGAAGTTGATTGATGTAGAGCCCGAGAACGGATATTATCGCCTGCAGAGCTCGAGAATGGAAATTATTGCCCATAGTTGTTGATATGGGGATTTTCGCTTATAGAGCCTATTCTAGAGGCATTATTGTCGTTTCGACCGAGAGTCAAATTTGTGAATGACAATATTGAGGCAGAGTACTTGAATGATCTTGTAACGATGCGAGCTCATGTGCTGGTCGAATTTTGGATCCAACAAGGTCGTCAAGAGGCCAAAGCCCATTAATCGGCGTAGTGCCGGAGCCGTCAAAACGGATGCTTTAGAGTCTGTCGACATCATTGCTAGTAGGGAGAGCTATCACCAAAATTTGGAGAGATTCTATTTTGTGGACACCATTGCCAAGAGTTGGAGAGCTCATCATTTCGGTGACTTTATTGCGAAGGATGTCGAGAGCCATAAAGATCATACTATGTCGACATCATTGTCTCTAGGCCAAAATGTCATTACAGAGACATCCTACCGCCATCCGAGAGAGACGATTTACCACTATTATTGGTCGAGTTGAGGCTTCACATTGCGGAGCCAAGTTGATGTTGAGATAGATAGTAGAGTTCGATCCAGTCAATCGATGTTGCTTGTTCATCGTAAGTAGTTAATTGATGTAAGAGATTTGTATTTTCTACATTAGTTATATATTAGTTCATCTTTTGAACGGACCCGGAGATGTAGTCCATTTGTCGAACGGAATCCGTTATCATCCTAGGGTTTATTGTTGTGATTTTGTGGTAGAAAGGAGCTTATAGACTTCCCTTATTTTATTCCATTTCTAACAAATAAACAACTAGATCTAACTTCTTCCTTGATACATATTTCATATTTTTTTGACAAAAGTCAACACCATTGGTAGAATTGCCGACTGTGCAACTCCTAATAAGTCTAATGCTCTCGTGAACAAATACCTTTACAACATAGATTTCACAATTGAGTTTTATGTGCTTTTCCTTTATTCATTTTCTTCTTAAGTTATCACAAGACAAGACTCCATGAAAAATCATTTATTCAAGAAAATATTATAAGCGAGAGAAGAATGACATCATCTTTGTAAACAAAATTTCTTTTTGCCAAAAACAACTTTAATTGATTTATGTGTTGGAGTGTCACACTTGGTGTGGTTTAGGATCTTTCTGAAGCACTTAACATTGTTTGTGTTCACACTCCTAAAGGGTTAAGCTTTAATTGGGATGTTTGTTAATTAGTTGATTAATATTTGCATGTACTAATTGGGAATTAAAAATATTTAATTCCAACTAATATTTGTTTTATGCAACAAATTCTTGTTGCATGAAACAAATCTTTAGAGGTTATTTATGTATGCATATTTCCTCATGTCTAGTAATGGAGATTGTAGATTGTGAATATTGTTGAGCTGCAATAATATGGAGACTTATTTGATCCATTTGTTGTGTGTGCAATGATCGTCTCAGTGCATTAATTTTTGTTGTCAGGCAATGTTGATCGGGTGGAGGAGCTCCTGGATGTGAGTATTTGATATTCCTATATGGTATCAAAGCTCCTCCAGCAGCCATTACTCAAGAAAAATATTTTGTTGCTCCTAGCTATATAGCAAAAGTTATAAAAATGCACACATCGGTGCTTAAGTGTAGATATTTTTGCACAATTGCAAAAATTTGCAAAAGATCAGATTTGTGAAAAAAATTATGGTAGCAGAAATATGGCATTGATTTTTTTGCAGAAAAAGATTTCATTAGCAGTTGTAGAGATTTGCTAAAAAATACATTTGAAAGAAATATTGCATTGCGAGATTGATGGAGAAATTTTGCAAAAAAATAATATTTTCTTGCAAATCGCGGTGAGCTTCCCGTATTTGAAATCTGCAAATGCGATTGTGTTTGTGCCTCATCTTGGTGAGCTAATTGTTGGTAGTGGTAAGTTGGGTTGGCTTGAGCTTGGCATTTGTTGCCACCTCATGAGTCTTAGCTCCATTCGGCCCTACTAGCTCTACATCGTATTACACCCCACAACTCAAATTTGGCAAGATTTAATATGATGTGACTATGTTTAGTGAAAATCCTCGCTTCTCTACATTGTTATTGTCTTTACCTTAGCTTTGATTCATGTCTGGTATCAAGGGCTTCATTTTGACCAAAATCACCTTCTCTCGCCGCGGATCGTGTCTTTGCCTTCAGCCAATTCCTATAATGCTTCAACTTGCCACATATTCATAACATTCAACACTAGACCATATCTTCTCTTATGGCTTGAAACACGAGCTCAAGAAATTCTTCATGTGGATGCCTTCTCTTCTCACAAGCTCGACATCTTACCTCGCACCGTGGATCTAAACACCTCATCTTTGGAATCTGCGCTCAATAGAACTTGCCTCGCATCCATGTTGGAGCCAACCATACCACATATGGATCTCCAAAACTATCTTTAGCTCATGGCTGAATATGTTTCCCATCTTTTATCTTGACTTGGCGATAAGGAAGACCTCACTCTCGTGAAGCCAAGCCTATCACATGTCACTATGCCGACGAGTTGTCTTTTTGTTTTAAAAGGCAAATTACAAGATGTTTTTGTTTAAATACATGTTTGTGCATTCATGTATTTGAAGTGTTGATATACTTGGTTGGTGGCGAGGTTTGCACGAGGCATTTTGAGTTAAAAGGTTTCGAGTTTGAGACTCTTGAATATCTTTTTGCTTCAAAGAATTTACAACTTTTCAAAGGGATCACAAGTGTTTTTAAGGTTAAAACAAATTTCACTCACACATATAGAAGTGAAAGATTGTTAGTGTAGTCGAGACTTCATTTTGAGTAAACCCTACTCTTGGCTAGGTTGGGGTTCAAACCCTTCCAAACTATTTTTTCCCGAAATTTTGTAAGGGGGCACGTTATTTTAAAGAGGGTAGTATTATTATAAGGGAGCATATTTTATTTATAGAGGCTAGTACATGCAGTTTTTATTTTAAGTTGGAGCAAATATTTTTGTATGAGAGCTTTAATCATCAGTAAAGGGATCATATATTTTTGGGAGGGCATCTTTTTAAGGAGGCATTATTTGAGGAGGCAAAGTTATTTTGTGAGAAATTATTTAAAAGGGGGATATTTTTTGAAGAGGTGAAATTTGCACGGGCTCTTTAGTTGGCCTTTTTATGTCAGGTTGTACCTTTTGTGGCATGCTTAATACTTTAGTTTGTTGAAGACCTGGAGGGTGAGGCCTAACTGATGGCGGTTGAACCCCCTCATAGGAAAACACTTTCTTTTCTTGTTTGCTCCTTTGTCACCATGCATTTTCTCCTACTTGCTCTTAACATATCTCTCTTGCTTTCTCGTCATGGCTTCTTGCCATGATCTTGCTACTGCCCTCCAATCTGAGAATGAGTTGCTTTTCTTGAATTATATGTCAATCATGTGGTAATTGTCAAATTATTGGGAGAGAACACAAAACTCAAGAGGCAAAACTCTACTACTTCGCTCTCTTCAGACAATAAGGATTATCTCATTCGCCCCCAACAACAAACAATTACAAGCTTCGCAACATCCCTCCTTTATTGTGGACATTCAAAACCTACTCCTAGTCCACTTCACAGCTATTGCTCCCGCACCTACCGAGCTTACTTTGCGCTTTTGATCCCGCTCTTGCCCTTGCCCCAAATGCTTCTATCGTAGTTTCTACTATCGCTTTGTTGCTCTTGTTGTATTTTTGCTTTTGAGTTTGTGTACATTGCATTGTGCATTCTATATATCCCACTTCTACTCGGATGCCTACTTGCCTAGTTCTTTTGAGAAGCATCTACAACTTTTTGGTTCTCTCATGCTCCATTCCATTGGTTTTTCGGAAGACATTCACAGTTGTATCGCTTCCCTATCTAACCCGTTAAGCGGAATTCTCTCCACGACATTGGTTATAAAGCATGTAATTTTTTTTGAATGGGATCACTTAATGAAAGAGCTTCTATTTTTGTTCGCTTTACTTTTCACGAGGATCATGATCTACGCATGAGTTCTAATACTCCACTTAGGTTTGAGAACTGAGATTTCAAGTGTCAAACATGATCAACCGAGACACCTTTAGATGTTTCCTTGCATCAATTGGTAATTCATTTGCACGGATTGTATGTAGGTATCCTCTTTAGCCATCCTGTGTTCATCTAGGATGAATTTTTGATCATGAGCTACGCATGAGTTTTCTTTACTCCACTTAGGTTTGATAACCTTGAGATTTTAGGTGTCAAACATAATCAACCTAACACACCTTCGCATGTTTCCTTGCATGAATCGGTAATTCATTTTGCTTTGAATTGTATGCAAGTATCATCCTTAGCCATTCGTGTTCGTTTGGGATGAATCTTTATGGCGCAAAGTAAGCATTCATTGAGAGGGCACTATAGGTGTGGCTCCTCCACTCTATTTTTGTTCGCTTTACTCTTCGTGAGGATCATGATCTACGATGAGTTCTAATACTCCACTTAGGTTTGAGAACCTGAGATTTCAAGTGTCAAACATGATCAACTGAGACACCTTTAGATGTTTCCTTGCATCAATTGGTAATTCATTTGCACGAATTGTATGTAGGTATCCTCTTTAACTGCGTCATCGTGTTCATCTTCATGAATTTTTGATCATGAGCTACGCATGAGTTTCTTTACTCCACTTAGGTTTGATAACCTTGAGATTTTAGGTGTCAAACATAATCAACCTAACACACCTTCGAGATGTTTCCTTGCATGAATTGGTAATTCATTTTGCTTTGAATCAGTATGCAAGTATCATCCTTAGCCATTCGTGTTCGTTTGGGATGAATCTGTGATCACTTATGGCGACAAAGTAAGCATTCATTGAGAGGGCACTATAGGTGTGGCTCCTCCACTATTTAGTCCGCCATTGCTCTCGACATTTTGATGTTCCCGTGTTGTTTGAGATCTATTCTTTGGCAGTTGTAGAGTGAATCTCTTGTTTCGATGGCGTCCTTTAGAGATTGACAACATTTTGGAGTTTATATACATGACTTGGTAAAGTTATATTTTGTTTGGGACTTTTCTCTGTAGTCTCTTAGAGTCTAAAGAGCCAACGAGGGTTTCTTCATGCGGTTGTTTCTTTTCAGCACTTTTCTCTTCTTTAGTAACATGACTCTCCCATTGCCACCAGGGCCATCTTCTTGAGAGGTATATTTCATTTGTATCTTTAGTACTTATTAGGGATGTAGATAGTCTCCTTCGGTTTTGTAGTGGAGCCACACCTATTTATGAAGCGTAGCTAAACCGGTGAAACCCATTGTTAGTCTGTTAGTGCTCGAATAGCTGGTTTTGTCCACTCATACAAATTTGTAGCGTCACTCCACCAATTCAACAATATGGGGGTATGGTGCTGATCTTGCTTTCGGGTGTTTTTCCCATTGCCTTGGCGATTTTTTTTGGTATTTGACGCACCAAATCTTCTGGCAGTAGATCAAATTTAAAGTTTGGTGAACTCTTGCACTATCGACACTATTGGCTACTCTAGTGAATTATAGTGTCAACTATTTTGTTTTGTGTGAATTAGCGGTAGATCCGCACCACTAGTGCAAATTGAGTTTCAAAGAATGTGTCTACCAAACATTTCTTCTGGTTAGTAGAACTTTAGCTCTTAGGAAGAGCAGTGGATTCAAACTTGGCAGTGTTTATAAGTTTGGCATCCCCAACACCTGTCAACATTAGTAGCTTCGGACCATGTGTTCTCATAAGATCTTTGTGACTTTTGAGTCCATCTTCAACATTGTGGTTAGTTTTTGAGTTGTGCTTCTTGGGATGCCTTAACTTGAGATAGCTCTCTCTACTTTAGTTGTTTATAATGTTTCTTTGGGTACTTTGCGGTGACTCATTTCATCCATGGTAACTCATTTTCTTCTAGTTTGTAAATGGGTACCTAATTAGGCCTTCAGAGTGGCTGTGACCCATATTTGGATGTCTCCTAGCTTTTCTCTTTTCTAATTCCCCAATTTTGTGCTAGGGATGGTGTTGGAGTGTTCACACTTGTGGCTCAGGAGCCGCTAACATTGTTTGTGTTCACACTTCCAAAAGGTTGAGCGTTAATTGGGATGATTTTTAATTAGTTTAATATTTACATGTACTAGTTGGGGAGTGCAAATATCTGAATCCAACTAATATTTGTTTTATGCAACAAATTCTTGCTGCACAAAACAAGTCTTTACGGTCATTTATACCTGCAAATTTCCTCATTTATAGTAGCAATGGAGATTGCGGACTGTGGATATTGTTGAGCTGCAATAATATGGAGGCTTATTTGATCCATTTGTTGTGTGTGCAATGATTGTCTATGCATTAATTTATGTTGTGGTAATGTTGTTCTGTTGGAGCAGATCTTGGATGCGACTCATGTGAGTATTTGATACTCCTATATCATTAAGCATCTAAGCGCTTTAAACTTGATTTAAGTGCAAAAATTCATTAAGACATTTGAGCAAGAAGTAGTCACACACGAGTTCTCATATCAAAATTGATGCAATAGTTCCTAAAAGTGGCTTTATGGGACTCTCGGGGTTCATAAGATAACAAAACAGGTCATGGTATGAAAACAATGTCATAAACTTCTCAATGTTTGTATTCCTGACATAACTTCCCAAGTATCTAAAATAAGACTAAGGATCAGCTCAACGGTCTCAAAGATATGTAGTTCCTTGCGCCTTTATCCTTTTTCTCCAAGTTTTCTAGATCTTACGAGCAATATGTACACACAAGAAACGTTCTAAGAAACTTCCTAGATACCCATGCTTGACAAAGCCATCTTAGTCATGCTGTCATTATAGTTGTATAAAAAAGAACCACAATTTCTTGCATTGAAAAAATTATATCTTTTATGAAGGAAAGTTACTAGACCGCAAAGGGAGAAGATGGAAATCTCTGCAATAACTGGACAACTGAAGATAATACCTGCTTTCTCTTCTCACTAACTCATACTTTGACTAGCTAATGACCAGCACTATGCTTTCAAATCTTGTCATAGGAATCATTGTTACGCATTATTAAGCAAACTCAATGTCCTAGGTAATATGTCAAGTTTGAGGGGTGTGGGGCAAATTTTTTCTCATAAAATCCATAATTTGGAAACATATAGTTTGACCTGGTTAGTTGATCTAGCGGGAGGCTAGAGGAGGGAGGCCCATCAATAAACTCAAGTTTTCCGCTAACTTAGGGGTCAGCACACTACAATTTGAAAACATAGAATGATCCCAAATGACTACACAATCAAAGAGTTGTAAGTCTTCACCAAAGATTGATGACGCACTTCAACTACATATGATTCAACAAAACCTACACCAAAAGACTAAAAATAATAATGGCGTCCAATGGCACCGAGACCTTTTCTATTGTTTGCAATCAAGTGGCAGCGATCACTTTTAGTTTCTATAAACATGAGTTAGTAGTTAACAACCACTGGAGGCATAGTGAGGACCCAATCCCACTATCTTGATTTATACCTTCTCGGTGAGGCCCAATTAACTAGAGGAGAATTGAAAAGAGAAGTGGAGGCCCATGCCACACTTGCAGAGCAAAATGGTAGAAATATGGAGAGAATGTGTTCTTGATTAGAGTTGTAATGAGGCCATTCCCACTACCCCTGTTGGATTAGTTGATGTGTTCCCATCCATTTGAGTATATATCGAAGTTGGTATTTGCTTGTTGGATTGGTTGATGTGTTCCCATCCATTTGAATATATATCGAAGTACATGTTGGTATTTGCTTGTTGGATTGGTTGATGTGTTCCCATCCATCAATGTGCGTTTGTTTTAGATCGCGTGTGCTCTTCCTATGTTCGTATTTCTAAGGGGGAGGCGGGTGGGTGGGGATGTTGAAATTATTCTAGTTGTGTTACTAATAAATAAGTAAATTATTGTAATAATTTTAGAGTGAGTGTGTGTACGCGAGTTAGTAACAAGCCACTTATAATTGAGTGTGTGAGAGTGAGAATATAAATTAGGGTTGAGTGAGGTGTACATGTTAAAACATCTCACTCAGTTTAGTTGACTAGGTATAGTAGACGAGGAATCCTATTTTATGGGAGAAGAGACTTGTATAAGAATATCTTCAAGATTGAATAAAATAATGAAGTTATGTAAAGAGTTTTCATTGATCAGCAAGAATGACATAAAAATGTTCTTTTTATCTTCAAGACTTCCACTTAACATCAAACATAATAGCAAAATTTCCAATCTAGTAGAATATTTCTTGAGTCAAGCTCAAATTTGACCTCTCCTCTCTCTACATATTTGACTAGAGTTGTACACATGATGTCAAATTTCCAAGAATCTATCAATAGTTGCATAATAGTAAGTCAATTCTAGATATTTTTTAATAAAAGTAAAGAGGGGATTCTATAGGGGCCCCGACCCATGGAAGTTTTTACAAAAACATATAGAGAACACAAATATATTGAACTTATTATATTATACTTCCGTTTTCACAAATTCTTCCGTAAAGGTTGGAAGAGGATCTAAGAGTCTCTCCTTTTGAGCAACGAACTCCTGTCATCAGCTGCATTGAAAGCATATTGTATGTCAATTCTATATTATTACTTGCAAGATATTCTTATATCATTTACTACACTTATGTATACCACACAATGTAGAACAATAGGAAGATTTTAGGACACTATTGTGTACCAAGCTCATATGGGAAGCTAATTTTAGAAATTTTTAGGGCATTTTACAGTTGAAATGACACTTGTCACTATTGAGGAAGTGTTTCTTTTGGTCACATCTCCGAGCAAATGTTATAAACTTTATTAGATTCTCGTACTACTACACTATTTCTAAGTTGTTAACATAAACAACGATTGCACAAGCCTTTTCCAATCCAATCTTGAATAAACATTGGGAGTTAGTTTCCATGGATTTCCTTTTAGGTTTACCTACTACCAACCTTGGTATTAATTGTTTTAATGTAGTAGTTGATAGATTTTCTAAGATGGCCAATCTTGCACCTTTTAAGAAGTCAATCTCAACCGTAGAAACAACTCTTAAGTGTATTATTAGAATGTATGGGTTTATTTTAGATTTCCACCCACCATTATCTCCGTTTGATATTGAAAATTCTTGGGAATCTTAAATTTGGTTTAGATTGTAAAGAATAGAACACACAATAAACTCAAAATCGATTCATATGAGACAATCATACAAATTTATATGTGAAGTTGCTCCTCTTTTAAGGATAACAAACTCCACAATTCTCTCAACATCTCACTTACTCTTTTACATACATATAACAATATTATTTGTTTTCCTAAATATATGAGCAGTTATAACTCACTCACAACATTTGTTACACTCACATAACAAATATTTAACTAACCCAAGTTTCAAATGGAGCACTAACAAATATATATTTCCTAACATAGAATTTTTTTGGAACCCACTTTGGTCAATGATGGACTCAAAGTTGAACAAGTCTACTCCATTCCATCTTGAAATTGATGAACAAACAAAAGTGATGAATTAATTATGCATATTCTTAGAATATACGATTCAAAGAAGCATCGTGCATTTGGGATGAAAGTCTTCTTTTCATCTAGCATAGCTCCAACAAAGCTTTTCATTAATCATCGGTACCCATTAATGTAGTGTATCTTGTGTCGCATCATCAATAGCATCAACTTCCTCAATTGTAAAGGAAGTTGAAAAAGTTGTCTACGAGTGCGTTGACATTCTAACCGTTGGCACCCATTGATGTAAAGAAGCATCAACTTTTCCAATTGTAAACGGAGTTGCAAAATTCAAATGCAACGAGTGAGCTAAGCATATTCAACAAGAAGTGCAAATAATTCTTTAGAAGGATAATGTAAAATAATAACAATGCCATGATCAACATTGAGTAGAACACAACTTTTATGTTGGTGACAAGCATGTTTACATTTGCAGAAAAAAAGACTCACAAGACCTTGTTGCAAGCTCCGCCACCGGGGTTTGGCCCTTACATGATTAATACTAAGGTTGAAATAACACATTCAAGATAAACCTACGTTCTTATCTTGGTCTTCGTCACTCTTTAATGCATAATTCTTGTGCCATTAGTTTCCACCTTTTTTGGATTCACTTGATGTCAGCAAAGTCACTTCAACGTAACGCAACAAATCTTGATTGCAACGCCCTAGAAGAAATGGATCCAATGAATGACAAGAGGATAAAATGCACAAGACATGGAGATATCTATCTCTTTTAGATTGCTAAATTAGGTTAAGCTCCTTAAGGGAAATGGTTTTTAGAAGTTGTAACTCAACACAATGATAGCATTGCTTCTCGAGGAGAGGCAACTATCCAACATGATCTAGCACTGTGGATTAATTTTGGTATAACAATGCCACTCTTTGCCATAATATGACCATCATCATATCTAGGACACTTGAGCATACATGGTCATGCCACATAGTTCTAACTCATCTCCAATCATGTTGCATAGCACCGAAAATGTTAGCCTCACTTTGCGTAGCTATATGACATTGTTTCGGGAAAAGAAAAAACAAAGAATCTAAATAGGTCAAATCATGAGTGGTTGTGCTTCTTGTAATGCTACAATTATCTCTTCATCTTTCACCAATGTTGCATGCGACATCCTACCACAAAATTGTCTCTCGAGATCGGTACTTGGCATTTGTCTCAAGAGTTGCATTTCAACATTTTTATTAAATATGGTTTTGTAATCTTAACCCTAGGTATGATGACATATCAAAATGTCAAGTTCATCTGAAATATCCCTTTTAGGGACAAAAATGAAAATTACGGAAATTAGCAAATTCTGATTTTAAAATCAGCAAATTCTGATTTTAAAATCAGCAAACTGAAATTAAATTTAAAATCAGCAATCTACAAGGGCAACAAACTGTTTATGAAATTCAAATCCACTTTTCACCAAGAAAATCAATGAATAATGCCACAAAACAATTATTCTAGCCACGACAATATTTATTGATCATAAACACATCAAAATATTGAAAGAATATCTGATTTCATGGCTGGAATTAATTATTTAAAATCAATAGCAGACTAGCCAAAACCAAGGGCTAGGAAAAATAGTAAACCCTTGCCAAAAATCACCAAAATGGAGATTTCGGCTTTATAAAATATGCCAAATCAGAAAATGAAGTGAGATCTCAATTTTATGCCCTCTAGGGCACCAAACCACCCTCCAAGGTCCACCTAGGGAAGGCTGCCCAATGCCAATAAAAATCTGAATATTAAGTATTCTCCTCAAATCTACAATAATCTTCAAGCTCAATCAATGTTGAAGGGTTTTTGTCCTCCAACAAAACCACTAGAAGGGTTTTTGTCCTTCTAGGAAGCCACACAAGAGGGTTTTCGTCCTCAAGTGGAAGAACATGGAGCAACAAGCTCACAATGCCCAATAATAGAAAATGTGCCAAATCTAGATGCTCCAAATGAGCCCTCTAATCTTCTTTTATAACCTCCTTTTGGCGCCAAAGCTTGGAATAGTAAGGCCGACCTCTTAAAGTATTCTTTTAATCTTTAATTGGCTTTTAAAGTGCATAAAACCTAGCTGACCTGCTAAAGGCAAACACATGCTAAAAAGAAACATTAAAAATTAGAAAAATAAATACAAAGAAGCTCAATTTCCTTCTCCAAATCTTCTACTTCTTTGCCATGGAAAAGGGAATGGCAAGAAGTCCAAATCATGCTCTTAAATTGGAAAAGGGGACATTACAATTCTCCCTTCCCGAAATTTCTTGTCCTCAAGCAATTGCAAGCTCTCACCCCAAAAGCCAATGTATCCAAGTAGAAAACATGTTGTAATACTTCCACAAATGAGCTCCCGTGCCTCTCAAATGAGAGAACTGATGTAAAAACAATATTTTTCAATGGCTGCCCCAATCTTCCTTGAATTCCCAAGGCTGCCCATGAAGACCAACTGCTGTCATACCCAACATTGACAAGAAGTCTGAAAAGTAATCATGAATTTGACAAGAAAGATCAATTCCCAGTGTTCCTCAAAGTGTAAGAGAGTTCTTTAACCATGAATATGAAAGCAATTGAGTAATATAAGGGGTTGTAGTAATTGATGACAACAACCTTAGTGGCTGCAAATGAGCACACGACAGCTTTGAACTAGCTCCTTCCAACCTTAGAAAAAGGTAGAATACTCCCTTCTCTTTTCTTCGTGAGATTTTGAGGTCCTTGGGCATGAATCCTCAAGTTATGAGCCACATGAACATGCATTTTCTGTACTAGCCCGAGGTGCAAAGAGGCTATCCCAAAAACTCAGAAATACATGCCAAAACTTTTCTCATTTTACAACAATGAGCCATCATGCCCAATTGAAATTTCATCATGTAATGGTACCACAAATTAGATGTACTCAAACAATTACCTTGTGGAGGAGAACATTTTTGCCCAAAAGTGAATGCTTGGAACACCAAAAAGAGTATTCTGGGCTGCGTACTTACCGCTGTCCATAAGCCCAACAGTTTATCCAACTCATGATTGAAAATGTGCATCCTATCATCCAATGAAGTGACACCAACTGAACATTCATCACAAGTGATTAGAATAGGCTTGAAAATCTGAAAATTACCATCTCTAATGGCTGCCATGAACATGCTTATTCTACCCTCAATGCATAGTGGAACATTTTCCCAAACTTCTCCAATGATTTGTTGGGTCTTTGGAACCCAAACCATGACCCCAAGCGACAAAACATTATGCATTTGTGGCACTTCTATATCTTGCAAATGGGCTGTCCTATGATACTTTGAAATGCACACCATACTATTTTCCATTCTCCCACAATAATCAACTTTAACACACAAATGAGGAAGCAACAAACAAGTGTGTCTCAAAATTGATATGCGGTAATGTTCCTCAAAGTGTAAGAGAGTTCTTTAACTATGAGCATAAAAGCAATTGAGTAATATAAGGGGCTGTAGTAATTGATGTCAACAACCTTAGTGGCTGCAAATGAGCACACGACAACTTTGAACCAGCTCCTTCCAACCTTACAAGAAGGTAGAGTACTCCCTTCTCTTTTCTTCGTGATATTTTGAGGTCCTTGAGCATGAATCCTCAAGTTATGAGCCACATGAACATGCATTTTCTGTACTAGCCCAAGGTGCAAAGAGGCTATCCCAAAAACTCAGAAATGCATGCCAAAACTTTTCTCATTTCACAACAATCAGCCATCATGCCCAATTGAAAATTCATCATGTAATGGTACCACAAATTAGATGTATTCAAACAATTACCTTGCTGGAAGAGAACATTTATTTGCCCAAAAGTAAATGCCCGAACACCAAAAAGAGTATTCTGGGCTGCGTACTTACCGCTGTCCATAATCCCCACAATTTATCCAACTCATGACTGAAAATGTGCATCCTATCATCCAATGAAGTGACAACAACTGAACATTCATCACGAGTGATTAGAAGAGTTTTGAAAATCTGAAAATTACCATCTCTAATGGCTGCCCTGAACATGCTTATTCCACCCTCAATGCAAAGTGGAACATTTTCCCAAACTTCTCCAATGATTTGTTGGGTCTTTGGAACCCAAATCATGACCCCAAGCAACAAAACATTATGCATTTGTGGCACTTCTATATCTTGCAAATGGGCTGTCCTATGATACTCTGAAATGCACACCATACTATTTTCCATTCTCCCACAATAATCAGCTTTAACACACAAATGAGGAAGCAACAAACAAGTGTGTCTCAAAATTGATGAATTGAAAAGATTACCTTGTTGTAGAAGACCTTTTGATTGCCCCAAGTGGAGTGTTTGGAACACCAAAACTTGATTTCTAGGCTGCATACCAACTGCTGTACCTAACCTCTTTGAATTGCTCAATCTATGTCTGAAAATATGCATATCACTCCCAACTGAAGTGACCATAGCTGAGAGTACTTCAATGGTGACCCATAATGCCTTGAAAAACTGAAAATTATCTTCCATTATGGCTGTCTTCTTGTGCCAATCAGCAAGTATGATGAAATGAGATCTGAAAATGATGTTCTCCATATTGCGAAAACTTGTAACAACAAGCTTATAGTCCCAAAAAT
>CM031240.1:680381390-680460429 GCA_018340775.1 Taxus wallichiana var. yunnanensis | reverse complement strand
TTTTGTCTTTAATACTCCAACATTTATATCTAAAGTCATCACCACCATAACCAATGAAAGTCATTTTACTATTTACCCTCTAACTTGGTCCTATCATCCTTTATATACTTAACAAACACTTCACATTCAAAAACTCTAAAAATGAATAATCAACTTTCTTACCATACCAAGTCTCCTCGTGTATGCCTCCATCCAAGGCACTTCGAGGGTCATCTCACCTCACCGCTTCTTCCCAAAAAGAAAGACAATCTCGCATGTAACATCATGCTCTTTCGCACGTTCCATTATTATTCTCGCTTCATCCTTTCGACACCCATTCTCAACTGCGGAATTCCTGGAACCGCCTTTTGCCTACTTGATTCCATTCTTAGAACATAATTATCAAATTCATTACGCATGATACTCCCTCCATTATCTCGACTTGAGACATTTTAGCTTAAGATCTGTTTCACTCTCTACTAAGGCTTTCTATTTAACAAAAGTGTCAAATACATCGATTTGTTTTTAGTACATAAACTCAAACTTTCCTTGTTGCATCATCAATAAAAGTAACATAATAACTTGAACCCCAAGAGATGATATCCGATCCGGCCCCCACACATCATAGTGCACTAGCTCTAACTTATTTTTTTTTCAGTAGGTCCAACTTTGAGAAACCTTACTCGCTTCTATTTTCCATATATGCAATCCTCATAAACTCCAAACTTGTTTCTCGTATATCCGGGCAAATCCTTTTTATGATCTTCATGCCCTTATAACTCATATGACCTAGCCTATAGTGCCACAATGTCAGATCTATTTCGAAGCCACAAGATTATAAACATTAGTGCTATAAGTGGTTAAATACAAGGTTTCCAACCTTCTTACCTCTTGCCACCACAATAACACCCTTGGTAATCTTCGAAGAGTCTCATTGTAAATATCACGGTCTGCAACTATCACTTCCCAATTGCCTGCGCCGATATCAAATTTCGCCTTAATGTAGGCATATGTCCGACATCTTTCAATAGCTAAGTATTCACATTCTGCATCTTAACACGAACAAAACCTTTTCCAACTATGCTTTAAGGCTTATCATTACAAAAAAACATGCCCAAAATCTCCTTGAACATAATCAACAAAATAATGCCTATGTGGAGTAGCGATGGAAAGAAGCCCCGAATCTAAAATCTAATATTCGATGATATTGTGCAAAGAAAGAATCAAAATATCCCGACATACATTACCCATTGCCACATTTGCCTCCTTGTTTTCTTTTCTATTTTTTCTTGTCTCAAAGCTCCTAACAATTCTTCTTCTTTGCATGCCCAAACTTTTCACAATGCCAACATACTATCTTGCTTTTGGATTTTGACCTTGTCCGATCCTTTGATTTTCCATGACTTCCTCTATTTTATGTCTCCCTCTCTAGTTTCCACTTTGTTAAAGCATTCCTTGAAGTAGAAGATTCACTAGAGTTTTTTTTCTTCGCATTTCCTCGCTTAGAATCACCCCTACAACATCCTCAAACTTCAACTTTGAGTTAGTGGAACCGAGTTGCTTACTGTCATTACTGTGGTATTCCAACTCTCGTGAATAAAGATGAACTAATAAAACCATAACTTCTTCATCAAATTCTATTGTAGAACTGCAAAGCTAACATATTTACAACCGTATTAAAATCATTTAAATGATCTGCTACTGAACCATTCTCAGACATCTTCATATTAAACAACTTTTTCATTAAAAATATCTTATTAGAGGCAGAGGGTTTTTCATACAACTTCCTAATGCATCCATCGATTAGTTCTTTTGTAGTCTTTTCCTTTGAAACATTAAATAATACCAAGATGCAAGACACGGCCGGATTGTCCCAAGTGCCTTCCTATCCATCAAATTCCATTCCGCATCTGTCATGCTTGAGGATTTGTTTACCTTCTTAGACAACGGAATATAAATATCCTTCGATAAAGGTAATCTTCCATCTACATCTTCCAAAGATCGAAATTCTGCTGTTGAATTTATCAACCCTAGATCTTCCATCATCTCGCCATATAAGCTTTCACTTGAGATAAAACTTTCCTCGATTCAAAACTTGAAGAAACCAAACTAGACTCCGATACCAATTGTTAGGAAATAAGGGATAAAATATGCGGAATAATCCCTCACATAATTGCAACAATAGAACTAATATGCGAAAATATTACGATCTTAAATAAAAGTGCGTAATAAAATAACATAACACAAAGAGACAATATTTAACGTGGTTCACCCAATTTGAGCTACGTCCACCAAGAATCACTTGCTCGATTTTATTACAAGCCACCGCTCTCTCAATACAATACCTGAGATCCGTTTGAGCTATGCTCAACAAACTCTACAGAATTCATACCGAATTCAAAACAATTTGCGGTGTTACATAATCTACCATATGCATAAAACCATATAAGTAGACAACCGCTTAAATAGTTTTACAAAACCGTGGGTATCAAAACCATGGGCAAAGAACCGTCCCATAAACATATGGGTCAAAAATCCCGCCCATATGAGAAGAGCACGTTTCTCGATATATTGGGCACATTTTAAGGCCAATTTTTTTTCGAGGGCAAAGTGAAAGTGTACAAAGACTCTTAGTGTACGAAAAGATTCAACACTTTCTCACATGAAAACAGGGTCCACAACCTAACAGATTGACCTAATAACTTCACACTAACTTAAGGATGTGTTATTTGGTGCTCTTGTGCCTTTTGCTCTTCTTTGGTTGAGACACCTCATTTGTTTTGTATTTCCCTTTGTTTACTATTGAATTAATGTCAAGTCAAATTGTTATTTCTATAGCTAAGCTAATAGGAAGCGTGATGCTCCAAGAGCACCCCAAGGTGTGAGCACATTCCTCCACCACTCCACCTACAATAATAAATCCACACTATTTTTAGCTTTCTCGAGCCACTCAACTTAAAGGGTAACTAGTTTCAATACTAGATCTCCCCACTTGAGAGGGCCATGGTCGCTTTGCCTCCCTCCTACATATGAACCCAACCAAAATTTCAAATTAGGTCTCTCAAATTAAATTTCTCCACAAAATCATGATGAACTCCACAAAATTATGTAGTACTACAGTGAGGCCTATGTTAGGGCCAAACTTTGCCTTTCAAAGGAAAATGGGCGCTTCTAAAAAATGGAAGCTCCCAAAACTCTCATTCCCGATTGGGGAAATAGAAAATAGATCATCGATATAGAAGGATAAGGCTTTGATATCTCAATACATCACTATTATAGTAAGTGTACTTTGTGTTGCCATTGGATTGGAGTCACTTCGAAATTGACATTTTGGGTTGGGGCGAAGGGGAGATTTCGGGTTTTGATGCGACTTAAACAATTCTAGTGTTGTTCACTAAGAGAGAGCACGTGATGAAATGAATAATACAAATTGGCGTTAATGAGTTTCAAATACTTTGTAATAATCAACCCAAGTTCTATTTCATTTGAGCCCATTGGACACTTTCATTAAGTGGCCATGGGGACATCTTGAGGTAGGGATCACACTTCTCCATGTTGACCAAGCGAAACACAATAGGGCACTTTGAATGTAGATCACTTGAGGGACATCCCAAACCCACCACCATGTCCCACTTTGAGAGGGTGCTCCTCCATTAATCCACTCGATATAATACAAACATTTACCATCCAATATTTCAGCCCCGAGGTTGGCTCACTCGGCCTTGGTGATCGCTTTAGGTGGCCCATGTTGTGGGTTCAAATCTTGTGATTTACTTACAACATGTGTTGAAGACTTTGTGTGTTGCTCCAAATGGAGTTGATTGGTGGCGCTCGCCTATTTATATATATATATATATATAATGCCGAGAGACAACATGTAGTGGTGCGAGTGTGTTCCCGAAACCTCTTAGAGATGACATTTAAAAAAATGCATTAGAGTCGTTATACCAAAACATATGTATATGTATATATATGTATATGTATATGTATATGTATATATGTATATATGTAGTTTGGATATATTTTTGAATATAATAGATTGTTGTTGTTATATTCTATATATAATATATACATATATATATACATATATATACATATAATATACATATATACAATTTCATACATATATGTGTGTGTGTGTGTGTGTGTGTGTGTGTGTGTGTGTGTGTGTGTGTATTAACAACAATCTATTATATTCAAAAATATATCCAAACTACAATGATATTAAATTCCAAACCAAATGGAGTTAGTAGTAATATTTATGATAGTAAAAGATTCCAAACTAAGAGCATTTCATGTATTGGAAATATAGAGAAAATTGGAATGTATTGAAATTACAAACAAACTCACCAACTTCTATATGCATTGTCTTAGGGGCCTTGCATGAAATAGGTTTACTACATTCTAAGCTAATATGTTATAAAACTTAAGATAGAGGCATTGGAGAGAAGATGAGTTAATGAAGGTGTGAAGAATAGGACCGCAGTTTGGAAGGGCGTAATTATGGTTAGAGAATGAGGACTAATGTTGGAGGAAGGTAAGAGTGCTTGCCCAAAAATTATTGGACCTTAGTGAAAAGTACATCTAATCGAAACTAAAAAAGATAGAATTTCGCCAAGGGCAACTTAGTCTTTTATAATGTTCCTCCCCCTAGCTCATGTAGTCATTTCTATAGGGGAATTTGATGGAGTTGTAGATTCAAATAATGCCAAAGCGAGCAAGAGAGTTCGGCCCAAAAGTCTTTAACGAGGTAATGAACATACGCTGAAAGCTTTCTTGATGTAGTTTTATGGTGTCCTAAGTTCAATAAAGCATGCAACTATTTTGAGTGATTTACCCTAGTTGTATATTTTGTTGGTTGAGTCACCCCAAAGTACCTTAAAATCTTGGATTCATAGTTCATGGATTACACCTTACGGCTTTAATCTTGAAGGTGTTCAAAATTCGGCTAAGAGTTTCTTTTTGTTTAAATTTAATAATATTGACCACCGTATAGCAATTGTTTCTCACAACCCATGGTTTATTTGAAACACACTTATGTTTTCTCATTGGAAATAGGATTTTGTGGTTACAAAACAAGCCAAGCTTAAAATCTTGGTGTGGATTGAATGCTTTGGTTTGTAGTTGGTGCTTTGGAACCTTGTAGGCCAGTTGATTAAGTCGTTTGGCTGTTTCATAGGGTTCGAGCAACCCAAGTTATATATGGTGAGGCGACAAAATGTGCTTGCATTGAGTTGGTGCTTTTTGAAGACCTCAAAGAATCCATTGATACACAAATTGGTGATAAGAGGCCAACATTGTGTGTTGTATATCAACTTGCCTAACACATGTTTCTATTACTAAGCCATTGATAAAAAAATTGTGGATTGCCCATTAATGGAAAATACCTAGCCCTAACATGTGTCCAAAACATTGCTTATGGTGAATAAAGGTGTGTAAACATCTGTTGACGGATGGACCGTAGTGACTAATAAGTGCCACTTCTAATAAACCCGCTTGGAGGGAAAGCTTCAACTTATGTGTATAAACCCACATGTTATTTCTTAGCCCTCAACAAGATTTTGATGGCCGTTCCACAAAAAAATGGTGTCACCCCTTGTGTGCAAACCGCAAGTTGCAAATTTGATCTCTAACTCCCACAACCAAGTTATGGTGTCTTAGCATACAACCTCCACCGAGGCAAAAAAGTTGGAGGTGGCACATACCTTAGTGGTTTTCAACCTCAAATTTGTTCTTTGCTTAAAACCAACCCTTCATTGTCTTCTAAGGATGGTGAATGCATGCAATAAAAATGTCGAACATTCACTTTCAATGATTATATGAAAATAAAGCATCATTTGTATTTTGCTACCAATTTTTTAATGTTAGTTGATGATGATGAAGAGGGTTGCATGCAAACAAAAGTTATCCCATGATAGTATATTCATAGAATGTAAGAGGAATTATTGGCTCCACCCAAAGTATATTGTTTGGGATAAGTGCCAATTGTTTGATAAGATGAAAATTCTTTGCACTGTAAAGAAGTTAAAATTACCAGATTTGCACTCTCGGTTGTTGTGTATAAACAACACATCCCAAATTTCCCTTTAGGAAATCATGGAAGCCCTTTTGTCTTTCCCTAAAAGGTTATATTGGTGTGTGCTTCAAATTTCCATCCTTTGCACAATTCATCTTTCCTCCCTTGGGCCCCTTCACATTGTTACAAAGCCCCTATTTTGTTAAGTTCTTCGCACTTCATTCATACACAATCTCACTTGTCCCAATTCCCATTAGGCTAGTGATGTTCCTTTTGTGTGTATCTTCAAAGGACCTCGCACAACAACTTTGTGCAACATCCCTTTGCCCTCACAGCTTTCTTGGCCTTCTTGCCTTGCGTGCAATCTTTGCATGCCCACCCATTCACATCGTTTGACATGCCTCTTTCACATCCATTACGAAGTGCGCATTTTACCTTGCGTAATGTCTCGCACGTCCTACATGTTTGGCCCTTGTTATCTTGAAGTCCTCCAACATTGCATGAGTTCCTCGTGTTCAAAAAATCTTCGTGCACTCATTGCACAATCATACCATGGGTCATGTGGCCTCCCAATGCTTTGTGACACCCCCTTTACTCACTAAACAACCTATTATACACTACGTGAGGCCCCCAAACTTCACAAGCCTCTTGTAGTTGTATAATTGAATGAATTAATAGCCCACTTGGAAAATCTAATGCCTACCACTTGGTTCTCGCAAGATTTATGGTATGTAGGTAGTACATACACATTCATGATACTCCAAAGACTATGCAAGAGAAGTCTTAGAAATTCTTATGAGGAAGACAATGTGCATCATTTGACGCATAATACTTTGTATTGCATAAACCATGGAATACTAAGAGTGCACAATCCTTGTGCACAAAGGCATAAAAGGAAGCATGCAATAACTAAGCACGCATGTTGTGCCGATAGTATAATTATACTTTTATTGCACACTTTGCTTTTCAGATACTAACTTCACACTATTCTTATGCCTTGTAGGAATTGAGGGCATCATCATAGAAGGTTCCCAAAGAAGTGCAAAAGGTTAGAAAGTCCCAACATGGGCATTACACGAGAGGCAAGCGATTATTGGTGGCTAAACGACAAAATGCACTACAAAAGTCAACAATCCGCCATTTTTGACAACAATATCCATAATGTTAGAAAATGTGATCTTGTCCACTTTGTCAACAACAAAGGTTGGAGAAGATCTTGTTGCACATGTCATGTAAGAGAGCAGACATCATCTAAATTCAAATGGAGATAGACATGTACTTCAAGCTACACATGCGTACCACAAAGCATTAAATGCTTGATTGAAACAAACGAAGATCAAATCTAATTTCAGTCTAGAATCACCTGTGCACATTCAATTTGATTGTTGTGTATGCGAGAATCCATGTATCTATTCTATCCGATATGTATTGCGCAATTAGTTGAGGCCATTTCTTGTAACACTTGTGATTGTGCCTAGGTAGTTGCGGTATCTCCTATAAATACCCAATAGAAAGGCTTTATTTTGTTGGATCCTTGTAGAAATTAGCTTTTGAACATTTTCAAGCTTTTGAACGTTTTAATGCATTTGCCTTAGTTCTCTTGTTTCTACTTTGTGTTTCGTCTTGGATCTTGATGTTTGTGTGCACTCTTTATATTTGGTTGAAGTAGATCTCTTTCACTCATTAATAGATATATATTTTGATCGTTGCTTAGAGTTAATGTTCGCTTCCTATGCGTCAAATGACATTATGTGTATACACCTAATTTTTACACTTTCTATTTTCATACATGTTACTAACAATTTCTCTTTCTAGGTTAGAGGTCGCTAATGCATCTATCTTTGGAACGGGTGCCTTAAGGGGCTCGTTCTAGGATAGGGGTATGGTTATTCACATAACCATTGGGTTAGGGATGATACATGGAGATAGAACAACTTTTTTAGTCCTATTTATGTCTTTCTTTTGTGCTTACCTTGTTGTTTTGCCTCACATTCTTCCGACATCTTGCTTGCTCATGACCTCATTTCCTCTACCTTGCATTATTCTTGCTTTCCATGACACCTTACACATCCCTCTTTGCTTTTTCATCCTCGGCCGATGCCATCGCCCGTGGGCGATGCGTTGTGCAAATTTAAAACTCCGGCCGATGCCTTCTCCCCGTAAGTGATGGCGTTGATAAAAATACCCCAACTCTCATTTTCACATCATCATCATCAGATCAAATCAACAGGAACTTGCCATTAGCTTTGCTCTCTTGCGCCAACTTGTACCTGCTCACTTAGCTTCTGGATTTCTTACATCTTGACTCTTGGCTTGGAGATTCTTCTTGCTTGGAATGGTTTTCTTGTACTTTTGGGTCATCTATAGTGAGCTAGAACATGATTGTTTCCCCTTCTCCACCTAAAAGTTGTTCTCTTGGTTTATGATCCTTTGTGAGAGAGATGCATCAATGATCGCCCTCCAACAGTAAGTGCTCTAACCCTTTTTGTCATTTTGTATAGAGTATTTTCCTACATTCGCTATTTACTATATGTTAACTTAGTATTTTATGCACATGTTAGCTTAGCATATTGCGCTTAGTGTTCCAGTTCTTGAAAAGCAGTCATTGGGAATCGAAAGCTAGCTTTTTGAGAGAGTAGCAACAAGTAGTTATCATTTTCCTTTAAATATAGAATTTCATTAGATGACTATGGCCGCAAAAA
Source organism: Taxus wallichiana var. yunnanensis (assembly GCA_018340775.1). Lineage (NCBI taxonomy): Eukaryota > Viridiplantae > Streptophyta > Pinopsida > Cupressales > Taxaceae > Taxus > Taxus wallichiana. The sequence goes on along the minus strand of CM031240.1, from coordinate 680,451,732 downwards.
ACGTCTTCTTTGCTTGGTGGCATGATTGGTGGTATATTTTCTAGCGCGTCATCAGGATAGAACGTGGGCACGCAGAACGTTGGTAATACATATGAAAGTAGCACAACTTCGCGGCAGATCGTGAGTTCAATTTAGTATAACAGCTTTTGACACAAAGTAGCACCTCCTCTCGGTCCTTTTTGCTACATGTGAGGTGGATCAGGAGGATTAGGAGGCTCAAGGTCTAGTGGATCTAGTGGTTCTAAAGGTGGAGAAAATTCTCAGTTAGGAATACTGGTTCTAAATCCGGTGGACAGGGGACCACAACCTCATTATCCACAACAAGTTTATTACGATATGTCCCTTCGCCTACCAAAGTACATGGGTATTGAGGATGTAGTGGAGTATATGCGCATGTGTGAGATACCATGACACGCTAAGAGAATTACAACTCCCGAGTTTAAGGAAAGTCAATTTCTACACTACTTTGCAAGGGCGGATGCATAATTGGTATAGGAAATATGACCCGAATCGGGCCGATGTGGATTACAACGCACCGCATGATGCCTTCTAGGCGAAGTTCTATACACCTGAGTTTGAACAGAAAAGCATCAACACACTAAAGGAAATAAGCAGGCATGACTCGAGAGCATAAGAGAGTATGATGCATGTTTTAAAACTCTGCTTATCAAAGTTATATGATATTCACCTCGAGCGGTATATGTAGTGGTTTGTTGGCGGGTGATAGCACCTTTTAGGAGGGCACTCTCTCATAAGACCTTTACTGAGATCTCGCACGAGGCTTTGGAGGTAGCTCTGCACCGAGGAAGTTAGAAGCGTAGACACCGGAGTTAGTCCATTCTTAGAGGCGCATATTGCATCTATGGAAAGGTAATTGGTGAAACTTTCAGCCAATTCAACTCATGAGACATGCAGTGGAATATGGTGTATAGATTGCAAGGTTGAGGGATGCACTAAGGATAGTTTCCTCATAAATCGGTGTGCACCATGTTGCTTTGGATTGTGAGATATGCCACTGGATCATGATTAGAGTAGCTTCTCTCTATTACAACAGCGATTCGGTAGAATGTGGCTTCATACTTTAAGATTTACAAATCCCACACCATGACACATCAAACTCGTAGATTGATTGATCAGATTCATGAGGCTATTGAGACTGGTGTGCGCCAAACTAGTGTCAAGAGTGGTTCTAAGGAGTAGGAAGGACAACGTCATGAAGGGCATTCTGATGGAGGCAACAAAGGTAAAGGTTACCATGGGGGATATAGAGGTTGAGGCCGTGGCGGTGGAAGAGGTGACTTCCCTCGTGGAACCTGTTTTACTTGTGGATCACCTAATCATTATAGGTGTGAATGCCCTTAGAACGTGGTTTTCTCATGGTGTGAAAAGTAACACAAGTTTGAGGAATTCCCTAATTTATAAGAGCACATGAGTAATAACTATAAGAAGAATGATAAGATCATGGGAATGATTAAGGTACAACGCACTATGGAAGATCAGTGGATTTTGAAGTTAGCGCATGGCCCTGAGATGTTGTTTGTGTTGGTGACTACACGTGTTGAGGTTGCACACGCTTGTGAGATTCTCAAACAAAAGCTTGTTATTACAAAGTAGGAGGTGATACATGCCAAGTATCTAGATCCTGCCCATTAGAAGGATATTTATTAGGAAACTATGGATGTCATTAGAGATTTGTAGGGTGAAATTCAAGTCTTAAAGGAACAAGCGCGTGTGATGGATCGAGCAAAGAAGGTTGAACTTCCACAGAAGGATGTAGATGACCTAAAGGAGGTATGTAAGATGCTGTGTCAAGAGAATATCATTCCATTGTTAGGTGAATGGTTGAGAGAAAAGGTAATACACACTAGACCTAAGCGCGAGAGATATATATTGCATGTGAATTTACCTCCTCATAGTCATGAATATGATAAAGAAATCACATTGAATGCAGTTGTTGATGGGTGGCTCTTGTGAAACATACTATTTGATATAGGCACGGAAGTTAATGTACTCACCTTGGATGCATGGAATTGTATGAGAAGACCACCATTACAACCTTCTTCGAATGTGTTGTACATGGTGACCTTCTTCGAATGTGTTGTACATGGTGAATAGAACTAGAGCTAATCCTATTGGAGTATTGAAGGATGTGATTATTATAATTTAAGGAGCCAAGTTCACTGGGAATTTGAAGTATTGGAGCTTGTTGAGGTGGATAGTTTCCCAGTGCTACTTGGGTGCCCTTGGTGTTATGCTAATAATGTCGATTTGTGCTTTAACAAAGGATACATTAGTTTTGAGAACAAGGAGGAGTGCGTAATTATTCCTTTGATGGATGCAAAGGTGCACCGTATGTAGAGCCCTTGAGTGAAGAGGATCTGAACATGATATATACGCGCACAATTAGAGACCTTGAAGTGCTTGAGCCATCTAAAGAAGGTGTTATTCAATGGGATGATGCTCAGTCTATGAGTGATACACCCAACATTTCCTGTGACAATTAGGTACATGGAACATATGAAATGGTCGGGTGAGAGATGAAAATTATAGTTACTTGCATAATCAGTGTCGCACACTATTATGCACTTGGGCAACAACTAGGTACCAAGGTACACTAGCAAAAGGAATCTTGATGTATTTATGTGCGTTATGGAAGCCTATGGAGGAATGAAGTGGAGGAAATATGCGGGTATATAAGAAATATCTGTTGGTATATACACGAGATAATCTTTAGAGTGGCAAAGAAGTGAGAACATCTCTACTAGGTGGAAATGCGCCCACCAAAATATGTGAATTCCATGGAAAGTCCCCTACCTCGCATCACGTCGGGATTTGTGAGAGACTCTAGACGGAGGGGACGTGAGGTCTTATTGTCTTCATTGTGGATGCATAAGTTCTACTCCACATTATGTGGCTGAGTGTGTGCATGGTATGTCTATGCGTAATTTAATAAAAGACAGGAAGTGGTAAGAACCGATCAGGTATGATTCAGACCTTTGAATATTTTTCTACTAAACCTCCAGTGAATGAAGCATTAAAGATTATGAAACTCCTTACGACGGGGGATAGTGCAAAAGGCCGAGGAGCTCATTATAGAATTTCTAGAGGATCCAGGACTTGGAGGCATGCTTTGATGAAGAAGATATAGATGAAGAATAGCTTGGGCATGCCTGGTTAGAGAAAGAGAAGGGTAAGTTGGTTTACATGATTGAAGATGATGAAGTGGAGAATTTGGATGTTGATCACATTGTAGGTACACATGAGGTCTTAGAAAATGCAAATGAGAAGACACGCATGTATCATGAGCCCATGAAAACAAAGAAGGTCAAGATTGGTACAAATGCAGAGCCTAAAGAGGCCATTATTGGTGACAATTGGTCTGAACAAGAGGTGGAAAAGATTATTGAGTTTCTATGCGACTTCCAAGAATTATATCCGTGAGGCTATCATGAGTTGAAGGGAGTGCATCACTCTTTTGGTGAGATGAGGATCAAATTAAAGGAATGTGTGTGGTTGATTATGAAAAGGCCTTACATGATGAATCCTAATCTGTGTGTCAAAGTAAAGGAAGAAATTGACAAGATGTTGAAATCTGGAATCATTGAGCCCATTAAAGAGTCGGAGTGTGTTATTCTTATGGTAATAAGCATAAATAAAGATGGTAGGATAAGGATTTGTGTGGAATACAGATAGTTGAATGTTGCTTGTGTGATAGACCATTTTCCCACACTATTTATAGAGAAGATCTTGGAAGGCGTTGCGGGCGCGATATATACTCTTTTACTTGATGGATTTTCTCGGGTATCATCATGTGTGGATTGCTAAAGAAGATCGGAATATATAACTTTCACTACTGAATGGGGAATTTTTGCATATATAGTTATGTATTTCGGATTGATGAATGCGCCAACAATCTTTTCGCGCATTATTGTGCGAAAACATTTCAGGACTTCATTCATAAGTTTTTAGATGTATACTTGGATGATTGGACTATACATAGGCTGGTAAAAGATCACTGTGAAAATTTGAGACTCATGTTTGAGAGGTGCCGACAGTTGAGCATCTCTCTTAACATTAAGAAGTGCATCTTTGCTACACCCTTTGGAAATTTTTTGGGACACATTATATGTAAAGAAGGCTTGTTGGTAGATCCTACTAAGGTCGTTGTTATTTTGGGCTTAGAGGAACCTAACAATTAGAGTGAGGTGCATGGATTTCTGGGACACAAAGGTTATTACGGAAAGTTCATAAAGGGATATGTTAAGATTGTTGTGCCTTTAGAATAATTGTTGAAGAGTAAAAGAAAGTTCCATTGGGGTGAGGTGCAATAATTAGCGTTTGAGACATTGAATGAAAGGCTTACTTATGTACCCATTCTCGCATTTTCCTTCATGGAAAAAACCCTTTCATGTACATGTTGATGCCTCCGCACATCCATTGAGAAGTGTTGGCCCATCCTGGAGAAGGTATTGTAGATCATCCTATCTATTTTGCAAGCAATAAATTGACCCCAACTAAGTAGAATTATACAACTACAGAGCGCGAAGCATTATCCATGCATTATGCGTTGCACAAGTTTAGGCAATACTTGTTGGCAACTCCATTCATATTTTATATATCACATGGCACTTAATTATTTGGTCAATAATCATGTCTTGTAGGGGTGCATATTCGTGTGGATACTCTTGTTTCAAGAATTTGACTTTAAAGAGGTTGTAAAGATGGTAGGCATTACAAGGACACAAGGATTATACAATTCAATGTGCTTGTGGGAAACATTATACAAGGATTGTACAACATATGCCAAGGCCTGTGACCATTATTAGTGCCTTGGAAAGCCTAGGCATAGGGACGAGATGCCTTTGAGACGGATTGCAAGTGCAGAACCTTTTGAGAAGTGGGCAATTGATTATTTAGGTTCTATTTCCCCACATGTGTGTAGGAATGGCTCACGCTATATTATAACATGTAAAGATTATCTTACTAGGTAGGAGGAAGCAATGTCCATAAAGGATTGCAAAGTAGCTACAACAACAAGTTTCTTATGAGAGAACTTTATCGGTAGGCATGGGTGTCCGTTGAGCTTTACAAGTGATAGGGGCACTTATTTTCTTAATGAGACTATCAGAATATTATTGGTAGAATTTATGGTGGCACACCATAAAATAACCCCTCATAACCCACAAGCTAATGGAATTACTGAGACTTTTAACATGATTTTGGGGCATACATTGATAAATATTTGTGATGTTGGAAGGAGGGTTTGGTATGACAAATTTTCTTCTCTACTTTGGGAATATATGACTACTTATAAGAGGTTAGATAAAGCCACACCCTTTCGGTTGGTGTTCGACACACGAGGCTATTTTTCCTGTGGAGTTTATGATACCCTCCCTGCGTATTGTGTGTGCAGGAGGACTGTATGATGAACACACACTTTAAGAGCACCTTGATAAACTGATGCAATTAGATGAACGACACATTATTGGTCGATTGAGCCGAAGAGAGAAAAGGTGAGACAAGGCCCGACATGATAGACACATTTGAAATAAGAATTTTGAAGTTGAACAAATGGTTCTTCTGTATGATTCAAAGTTTGTGTGCCACCCGGGAAATTGAAAGTTCATTGGTTGGGACCCTTTTTGTAACAAATATATTGGAATCAGGCACTTACCAATTACAAGCACTAGATGGAAATCTATTTCTGGTTATTTCAATGGGAGTAGGTTGAAGCCCTACTATAAATAAGGCTTCTTGGTGTTTGTAATAAGGCAATATTGTCACTTAGATTAGATTTCCCTTTAATGTGTTTCCTTTCATCGTTTTCTATGCTTTGTCAATTTAGTTCATTGTTTTGTTGTAATAAGCACGCTTGCTGAGATAATTACTATTTATTGGATTCATGCACAGAGGATTGCACATACTTTTAGTGTGGGGTGGATCGGAAAGAAGAAGTGATTGGTGCCTTGATACAAAGTGGTGCACATAGGAAAAATATTACAGTGCTCTTAGAAAATATTGTTTCAAAGAGAGTTTCAAAAAGATTTTCTCATATTGAAGACCGCGTGTAGATTAATGGATGCGCGGTGTAACACGAGGTAGAAGCAACATGAGAGACTAATTCATATGAGGCATAATGGTGATGTACTTCGGTGCAGGGAAGTGCGCATAAGGAGGTTTGTGGCCAAGAAGTAGTGGGCGCGCCAGAAGGATATGACTAAGGCATGGAAGAATATGGCGCGGAGCATGGAAGAGCAGAATTAATGCCATATACGGTGGTAGTTGAGGAGTAATTAATGTTGAGAATTTTGAAAAATCTATAAAGGAAAGTATTTGCAATGTTATTTTACCTTGCATCCTTTGAGTTTTCGAGTTGTTAAGTGCGACGAAGTGTGAAAGTGTGAAGATCGATTGATCGAGCGGCGAACCGGTGATTTCATAACACGACAATGACAGAGCTATGTGTGGAAGGGTGTTTGAGCTAGTTGGGTGTGTGTGGAAGGAAAGTTCGTAGGTTGGGGTTTTAAAGAGATAGACTTTGCAGCTAGGGCACACTATGGCACGGGGTGTTTGAAGCAACAACAAAGATCGAGGAATGCAAGGGTAAGGTATTAAGATTTTTTTAGTTTTCGAGCACTTTATTAATTAAGCAATAAAATTGTACCAAGGAGAGTTGTGGTTAAGGAACTAGTGTCAGAGGAGGCACCACAAGAATGGTTCACGGAGATGCAATACCCAGAGGAGGTCATTGAAGGAAGGTCATGGACGTCCCAACTGACTAAGTGCAAGATAATCGACATAAATCATCGTCTTCAACAAAACCACGAAGGACATAAAGGAAGATACCGTCTTGAAGACAAATAGGAGGACTGCAGATGGGAAAAGAGTAATGGATAAATCAACATACAAACTACCCAAGAGTGTTGGGGTGATGTAATTGTATGAGTTGTCGTTTTTTGAAAGCCAAAGTGACTATACCACTCGGCTTATTTCATGTGTACATGAGGATTACTTCTACTTCGTGGTTAGAAGGATGAGAATCATATGATAGTTTATTGGCAAGGTTACAAGATTGTGCAACTTTGGTTCGGAGAGATTGCATGGTCAAATGATGAGGAGTAGAGGAAACAATTGTCGTGTTCAATTATTACAAGGGAGGTCAAGCATTTAATGTTGGAAATATAGAATATCGAGCTACAAGGGAAATTACATGACTGTTAGTTGCAAGTTGGGTGCCTTAGAGAGGTGGAAGGAGGTGAACAAGCGTGGGTTGTATATAACACATAAAATGGCCAACAAAACCTATTACAACATTGTGAAAGCATAGTAGAAGAAGCACGTATACAAACGGTCAAAGGTGAGGTGAGAAGATAACTTGGGGTGTTATCTTTCTCCTCATTGTATTTTGTGGAATTGGTGTGCCTAACGGGCCGAAGGAGAAAATGTGGGAGTACCCCATGGAGAAAAATTCTCCGTGAAGAAATTCGCTAAGTAAACTTGTCATGGCACAATCTCTAACACTTACAAACAACGCCAAGAAAAGTGGTATAAGAGGATGTGTAACACATTTTAGGGAGAATGGCGCATACTGCGAGAGTTACCTAGTGTATTGGAGGGGCAAGCAGAGTTTGCAACATACCAACACTTTTGTCTGGGTAGATTTTACATGAAGACTGGAGAGAAAAGCCCCTGGTGTAAGTTTCCCTTCACCTTTACTACACATTATTTTAAGGATTCGATGAACATGTTGTATAACGCATGTAATTTATAGCTTGATGTTGATAATTTAGATGCAAACATTCACATTCTACCCAAAACTTATGTCTACCCTAACAAGGAGGCATATGTGAAAACAATAGAGTATGATAACATTGATATCACTCCTAAGGTTATGGCTATGGGATAGATAGAGACCGCGTGCGTTTATGTTTACTTAAGGCCGAGGATCAAAGATGGAAAATTTATTGCTAGCGAGGACTTGTCACTTCCGGGTTCTCCAAGGGCGGACAAAACCGGATACGGAGAGGCCACTTGAAGATACACCCCCAAGATAGGAAAAGTAGACTTAGAGAATGTCCTCGGGTGAGAAGAAAAAGAACGAGAAGACAATACTGGACTTGATTATGGCGGGAGAGAACTTCGCAGAGGCACAATAATGACGAGATGTGGGCACGAGATCCTCACAACCTGTGAGGCGGTCACCACATGTAAATCGTGAGCGAGGAAGAGAAGAAGAAGAAGAAGGCATGGGTATGTTCCTGTAAGAGATAAATATGAGGACAAGTCATCGAATGGGGCCGCATGAAATGATGTTTCTACATAGAGCCTTAAAGTTCGAGGAGATGAACGAATCGACGGTGAGAAAACACAATTTGAAACAAAAGTACCCAACATGAGTGTACATGAGCATGAAGAAGAAAGCTACACTGCTGAAGGAGATATAGAGATAAAAGATAGTGTTGCATAACCGATTTGGACTGAGGAGAAACTGGAGAGGACTATAAAGAGGGCAACCGGAACACAGGAAAACATAGGTGAGCACGCTAATGAACATAAGGAAGAAGAGATGGTGCAGACACCAAACCTTGGGTACATCAATGACCCAATGAAGATTATACATGCCAAGTTCCAGAGAACTCTTTCCTCGGAACAACTATATGGATGGGAGTTGATGGTTCCGGAGATGGCAAACACGTGCACGAGGAAAAAAATTCCTAGAGTATGTTGACTCACATGGATGAGCCTGAATTTGATGTGTGTGAGGATTCATGTGCCACAAGAAGAATGAAGAAGGCTTTGGAATCCAGACATGTGGCAATAAAGTGAACGGAGTTATCTGATGAGAAAGAAAGTAATGCATTAACAAAGATAGTTGTAGAAGTCGCGTGCAAAAATATTCATAAAACGACTACTTTGAGGATGGTGCTTGAAGATAAGAAGGATAAGGAGGAATATATTCAGTGCCTGATAGAAAAGAAGGATAAAGCAGAGGCGAAGGTGCGTGCCATTCTAGATATGGCCGAGGAGATTGGAGATGAAATTTTGGCATCACGGCCATAGTATAAAGACAAGTATCTGGGAATTTCCTTCGCATTTGCATTATTTATGCACTTTAGTTCATTTTATATTAGATTAAAATCCATTGCATGCATCGAGTGAGGCGAAACAAGTTGTAGATAAATAGAAGAATGTTTTTGCAGAGGTAAAAAGGACCAAGAAGAAGAATTGCGTGCCGAGATAATAGAGTATGATGCCATACTTGATACTTTGAAGGATAAATTAAAAATGGAAAATTTGGCACTAAAGATGTGTGAAGAACCTGAACATATTATTAAGACAAGAACATTACAAGAGGAGAATGCAGTCCTTATGGTGGAAAAACAATGAAACCTTGGGATGAGAGGAGAGAGTCAAGTTGTTAGAAGAGAAGCATGATGTGCTTGAAGCATTAGGGACCCTCATGATGACAAAATAAAATAATTAGGGAAGTTGATGGTACGACGTATGGATGTGATGGATGGCATGGTGTCATCACTAGCGAATATATGGTATGGAATTAAAACACAAGGGAGAAAATATGACCTTGATAGAAATGGATGTTGTGCTTAGAGATGTTCCCGCAAGGACAAAGAAGGGACTCAACGACTGGGATGAGTTGGAAGAAGACATCAAAAATGAGTACCCTGAGCTTTTGCTTTGCCTAATGCAAAAATAGTGCACTTTGGTTATTCAATTATTCTTTCAGTTCTCATAATTCTTTTTTATTCTTTAAGTCATTCTCATTCTTTATTCTTTAGAGGTATAAGTTGAACAACCTCATTGCCGAGGGCGACAATGATATTAGTGTGGGGTAATGTTGGGCTAATGAAATCATGCCTAAGTATCAAAGGCACATATGATAGTGGCGTGAAAGTAGGGGTGCATGAGTAGGCACAAGATTTTAATAGATTTGCACCTTGAGGTTTCGCGCACGAAGGAGAAAGTTCAAGACTTAGCCATTTTACTTGTATCAGGCTAAGAATAGGATGGAGTGCAGAGCATGTAAATGATAAAAGCATGAAGACTTCGTGTCCAAGGAAATGCTATTTTAAAGAGAAAGTGGAAGATCAAGAGACATATAGAGTTCGAGCTAATAATAGAACTAGACAAGGTTTTATTCATAGAGATAGTTTATTATTAGTGAAGCTTGCATACTTCTGGTTATCTTTGTATGCACGCATGGCTAGTTTGAGTATGCAACCTAGTTTGAGAGTGTATGGGCGGTGAAAGGCAAGTCTCCACCCCTATATGTATGTATGTATGTATGTATTGATTGATTTGCATGGTTTTGAGAACCCCGTATGTATTAGAGTTATGTTGCTGGTATGATTTATGCGCATGACTCTTGAGACACTATGTTTATGTATTCAACTATTGTGTTTGATGATGAATTAATATGATGGATCTTTGTGGATGGATATTGGTCATTGATGTCTTTATTCATGGTTATTGTATGGTAAATCTGATCTTGATCCTTATTTGATTCATTATGCACTATGGTTGTGATCTAGTTCTTGTTATGTTTTGCCTTTAATTACTTATTATGGATATGGAATATATGAGTATACATGCTAACATCTTGACAAAGTTCACATCAATTAGGGACACTCGGTACCTTTGCGTTCTTCGGGTGAGTATTTAGATCTCTCGAATGAAGTACCAATGCGCTTAGGTAGTTAAGTGGGAAAAAAGACTACAATCATTGCAATATATTTGTAATATTAAGTAGATGCATCGGCACCATTTTTATGAACATGAATGTTATGTATTTATTATTTTGTGATAAGTAAGAAATTGTGTTATATTAGTGTATTTGGAGAAACATACATTCTATTTGGGCATGATCTTGATTATGAGTTGTTTGTTGTTCTACAGTTTAGATATGTTGAATCAACCTTCTGTAATGTTAATTATTGTTTTCTCCCTTAATACTTATGTTAATGGTAGAAAATTCCTATTCCTAAGCTATCGAAAGGAACTGTGCTCTTAACGTTTACCGTGTATCTCTCTCTTAAACGAGTCTTGCATGATTAACAATATACTTATCACTTTAGAATAGACTTAAACATATCACATGTCCTTTCTTTCCCTTCACCCTTGAATGACCTCATTTTAAGATCTATGTGTTGTGAGTGAAGTCAATACTAGTTTACCTTTGCATCAAATCCTTATGTTTGGCTCTTTTAACCCCTCTCACATCTAATTAATCTATTTGAGGTTAATTTTTCTAAAGTTATCTTGTATCAAGTTGTAGGTTCCCTAGAATTGTTCCTACTCATGTGTCATTCATCATACAATGTTTCTTATGCATGTTATTTTAGTTAAGGGTGAAATACCCATTTGTGACATGATTGATGTAATGTTTATCAACATTTTAAGATGTTTTTTGTTTATGCTAGACTCTCGGGAAGGGATAATCATTGTATGTGTATGGGATCATAAGAGCAATAAGGAAGGTAATGTTTTTTCTTTGAAATGTGGTCAAGGGTACCTTGGCAAACTATGAAGTGGGGTGGTACCTCACTTAGTACCCCTAATAAAATCCCAACTCTTTTAAATGTGAGCGATATAAAACAGACACACATGAAACTTGGAATTACCTTATACTTAGTTAGGCCTTATTTTGTTGTTGAAAGTTCTTATAAACTACTCCACATGAGTTTGATCATTCGAGAACATAATCTCTTATCTAGAATACAAAACTTATGGCTCATAACTATTAGAAATGACCCTAACCGATTATTGAATCATAGCAACTAAGAATGTCAAGTAAATGTATTTTAGGTGAGAGAAAAACTATAGCATGTGACAAAGATCTAGGAAAATCTCACGGTGTGTTAAAGAGTTTCAATTTAATATTGAGTTATGGAAATGATAGTAATAGAGAAAAGAACCCAATTAAGTGTACTTGTTACAAGTTAAATCTGAAATGAAATGAATAATTTGTAACGTTGTGAATAAGAATATATGCTTACGTGATAAATGATATCAAGACCTATAAGGTTATATAAGAGAGTTTTAAATGGCATTAAGGTGGAACTATCTTAAGTTAAGTGTAATACGAAATAAAATAAATGCAAACTAGAAAAAGGAAAATGTATGTTTTCATGTTATATGCTCTGCAAACCTTTAAGGCTAAAACTGGAATTTGAATATGACAAATATTTAACCATGAAAATGTGATATTGTGGAAGGTGTCAATTCGTGATGTACATGTCATGACTGTTGTGGTTTCATACTTACTCATTTATCTAGGTGTGACATTGTATCATTTTGATATTTGTGTGTTCTTCATGTTGGTGTAAATGTTACATGTGGTGTCGTGTAACCTCTTGTCTATTTTTATGGTGTCGCATAGGTGTATTAGTAAAGTGAAAGTCAAAAATATATCCTGCTATATTTGGACTTATGTTTGGGTCCCACATGGGTGGGCACTACAATTGGTATCATAGTGAAGGTTCATACTCTCAAACCTCTAGGACATTTTGGTGTTGTGATGGATCATGAATGATGGTGGAGGAGTATTGTGTTATTTTGTTATGATGTGACAAATGTGGTAATTGTGATTATATGAATGCACTTTTTATACATACCACTTAGTGTGGACTTGTTATAATGTTGATGTGCTTCTCAATGGGAGGAATTTCTCTCTTCTTGTGAATTCAACATGACATTCATGTGCATTACCACCTTGTTGTGTGAAGGGAATAGTTTTGTGAACCATGAAAGTGTTGTGATGTTACGTTTTCTTTATTGATTTTGTATATGTGGAGTAATGTGTTGCATGACAAAGTGTTTCATAGTGAAATATGTTGTATTGTATCAATTCCCACTGTGTTATGTTGTTTTATGGTGTTTTGTCTCTATGCTGCATTATATTGGAATGTATGTCATGATGTTAAATCTCTATGTCCGTTGCACGCACGCACACACACATATTGATATGTTATTGATAAATTTAAATAATGAATTGGGGGTATATGGTGATTTCATGATCCCTAATGTATTGTACTCACACTCTTGGTGTGCTATGTAAAAATATTGTATGTTGTAAGTTGTGGAATATTGTTATGTTCTATCCCTATAATTTTTCCATGCGTAATATGTTATGGTTGTTGTGTGTAAGTCATCAATGTGATCGTAACATTGTTATGTGTTATGTTGTGTACCCTACACTACTAATTCGCATGCACAGGTGGCATTCAAAATTGTATGTGTGAAGAGAGAAGTTGTAGACGAGGTGACCATAACCTTGAGCTAAGTATGAATTTGAAAGTGGAGTCTCATGTAGAATAAAAACCCACTTTTATCCATTTGGTATACCTCGATTTTGCTCAATATATTGTGGATGTACACCACCTTAGGCTCATACTTATGCAAACTAGTGTCTCTACTCTCTCCTATTTGGGTTGTCCATTAAACAATCCTATGTGATATTGACTATGTGGATCCTCGTATGTGTGATTTGGAGATATACTTATTCTTGGTTATATGTATTTTGCGAGTTGAGGCTCGATATCTGAGTGCCAATAAATCGATGAGTACCCCTTTGGTGGCCATGGAAAGGCCATGTAGTGATCGTAATGTGATATTTCTATGTTTGTATTTTATTCATAATTTGACCTTCTTCTCTTTTTATAAGAACCAACAATTTTCTTGAGTGATGTATCTTTAAATATTTGGGAATTTAATTGGTTTTGTGCTAATAAGAGGCCTTTGCATTACTGCGGTTGTTTATCCATTTATTTTGCTTAGTTTGAAAATTGCTTTTGGAGTTTAAAATTTTCCTAGCATAGCCTAAAGCTTGATAATTTTTTCCACTTGGCATTTGAATTTGGTTGATAGGTTGGTTCTAGTGTCATGATGTGTTGAAATATGGTCATGGGATTCACCATGGAGTGGTTGGACCTATGGAACCACTTCATTATATGGGGTACGCCTCAAGGGGTTATGGGGATGTGTAGTATTGAGCTATAACTTACTATGCGACTTAAGTGGAGGTGACGGGGATCTATGGTCCTAGGGCCATAGGGTGACTTGATCTCATTAAATGGAGAGATAAGGTGATGAGACTCTTTTTGAGTGACCGATATGGAGAAATAAGGAGATGGGGCTCTATGGTGAGTGACCCAACATGGAGAAATAAGGTGATGAGGCTCTATGGTGAGTGACCCGGCTTGGTTTTGGCACTATGATTCTCTCTTTTTGGAGACATATGGAATTATTTGGGATACTTATGGAGATTTTGGAGGTGTATGGAGTTGGTATGTATGATACACGAGTTTTCCTACGATGAGTCTTGTTATGTATTATGATGTTGAGTTTGATTCTCATCTTCATTGTAGTATGTACTATTGGATCTTATCTTGGCACTGTGTGGGTACAATCGTGGTTTTGAGTCATGTGATACTTCTTTGGTTGCATATGTATTAGCATGATGCTTCATTATTTGTTAGTCACATGTGTGTGTTGGATCTATGCTTGGGACATAATTGTTGGAAATTATATGTTAGGTGGACTACTTGGTGTCTTTCCATGGTGGGGTTAGAGGTCTTGTGATGTGATTCATTCGTAAAAATGTGTTTTATAGGTTGTTCGTATTGTGCTTTGTACCTTGGGGACATTATGATGTCGATTGTTTTGGGACAACCTCCGGGAATTTTAAATTGAAATCCTTAACAAGTGATAACATTTTGAACATTGAATAAGTAAACTGGAAAATTGACACAAATAATAAATGGTGAATACCCTTATGAGAAAACACATGCGAGTGTGTTTCAAATGAATATAAAAAATTTGGATTTGAATCCACTATGGATTTGAACTATTGGATAAAGAGGTCTTATGAGATTTGAAACTAAGAACATGTATTAAGGAAAAGATTAAATTAGTAATAAAAATAAGGAGAAATACAAAATTTCACATAACATCAATAATTTTAGAAAAAATTAAATTATGTTTAACTTGTTGGTGGTTGTATTTTAAGCAATATAACCCTTCCGTTGGTAAGAAATTGTTGTTGTTGCTCCCATGTTTTCTCATCCCTCTTAGTGCCTAGAGTGTGTCACATTGTGGATGATGCTTTTATAAGGGAGGGAAGATGTAGTTCCCCTCCGGCTCATGGAAAATTTCCCTTGCCCTAGCCTTGACGGTTTGCATGGATCATTGAAAAATGCTTGTTTCAAGATGTCATTTTGGCATCTTTTAGACCGATCATAAATTAAAAAATAGTAATAAAATAAATTAAACATTTGAGATAATAAAATGATAAGGATAAGTTCAAAGTTTTCCTTATGCGACTAAACCTTTTGGAACCCTTGGAGCGTTGTCGTGTCTTTGATTTGTGTGGTGATGCCATTTTCTTGCGATCCCTTCGACTCGAGAGCATTTGTGAATCTTGAAGTTTGAAACATATATATGTATATTTGGTTTAACGTTAAAGTTGATCTAAGAAAATTGTAATATAGGTAACAATAAAAGTAATATGCATATTCAAATGAGGATACTTATGTGAAAGGTGAGTGCCTTATCGGAGCAAGAGAGGTTTTAGTTAAAGTAAATTTTAAAATAATAAAACAATAATGGAAATAAGCTATTTTAAATGTTTAGTCAAATTGAATGATTTAAATCATTTGAAATTTAAGATTCTAACAACAAAGAAAAAAATGAAAATAATTAAATTATCAAATATTTTAAATCCTCAAAATTTGGGAGCATGTACTAACCTTATACCAAGAATTTTTTTTTTTTTTTTTTGGTTAAAGTGAGATTTCATCCGTGAGATTATTTTTGTTCTATGTGTGGATGACTAAAAAAGGATTCCTTGGTAAGAGGAGGCGTTTGGAAAATTCTTTCATTTATTTTAGAATTTACTAGTATGTTGATAGTATTTCTCTTTTGTAAGTCTTGAATAGGTTTTTGCTTTTGGTTTTAAGGCCCTACCCATATCCTCTCTACATGTGACATGCTATATATTTAGAGAAGGGTATTAGAGTCCACTAGTAGGTTGCCCTGGTTACAGGATTAGGTAGATTTTGTTTTGTTAAGCAGGCTCTGGAGACTTCAAAGAAAATATCATTGGAAGGTGTAAATCTAGATACCACATCTTCTGTCAGCATCATCCAATTTTTTCCTAAATTGAAGTTTTGAAACATACTTTGAAATCCTCCAAGCATAATAAGAGGTTTAAAAATTTGTCTTGTATTATGGGATTGAATTTGGAATAATTCCACAAGAAATAGGACTTGTAGAATACAAAACTCCATGTGTGTAGGGTATTCTCGGATGAGATGCATTGAAATGGCCTTGTGACACTTTTGGGAGGCTTGGATAATGTGTTAGGATCATTATTTTTTGTTAATGCCTCAAAGAATGTGTGGCCACATGGATGCAATGGTTGTAGGATAAAGACAGATTGGTTTAGATAAAGAAGGGATTATTTTAAAAAGGGGATTTCTAGAAAATGTGTTTGTAAAGAAGAGAGTCGGACACCACATCCTATAACAATGCCTACTTATCTATGTCAATTAGGAGCTTTGAAACTGAGTTTAAATAGTCATATCTTAGTGCTTGGAAATTGGGGGAATTTTTATCTCAACCTCACATTTTTTTTTTCCTGCTTTCAAGGTGTCCATTTTTTCTACTAAACTACCTCAAAAATGGTGGTCATGTGTTCTATGTTGTTTGCTAGGTATGCATTGTATGGGTTCATTGAATAGACTTTGAAAGTTTCTAAGAAAAATAAATTTGGAAATTTTAAAGCTAGCTCCACAACCTTAGCCAATTCCTCACATGTCTACGCCACAATAGAGTTTTTGAGCAGGGGTGGGATGTCCAACAAAGCATAACTAGAAGTGGATTTTTCCAATTTTTTTATTAGTTCCCTAACTGGTATGTCATGGAAGCTTGTGAAATGTTTGACAAAATGCAAATAAAAGGGAGCTTCTTATTGTTTAAAAAAATTATTGGCGCATTTGTTTGGTGTGGTGGGTTTGAATTTGACAAAAAAAGTATCCATTGGCATTGTATGATATTTAACATTTATCCTAGATGTGGATGCATTTTTTGGGCACTTGAACTATTTGACATAATTCCTAGAGATAATGTGATCAAAGGACCACTTATGCTTGATTCCGCCATGCATGGATTGCGGGAGAATTGGCTTGGAGAGCTAGTTGGTGTTATTGTTGTTTGGTTAGCATTGTAAAGTTTAAAGGGACGCGACATGTCTTGGCTTAGCCAAAACATAGTCACTTGTCGTAGAATTTTTTTAGTTTGAATGTTTGAGTTTTCCATGAGATTCGCCCATCTAAATCCAAACTTAGGTTCCTAGCTCACCAGCCTTGTTGAGATAGTTCGGTGTTTTGTCAATTCTTTTCACTCTTTCCAAATCAATGCATGAATGGTCATATTACTCTATCCTTACATGTTTTAGCGTTCCTAGTTTTCTTAATTGTAATGGAGTTGTAAATCAATTTAAATAAAAATAATGTTTAGGTGAATTAAATGGGATGGGTTATTGTATAGCAAATTTCACCTTTGTTTGTACACAACAAGACCATTAACCATGAATGAAAACACTACTCTCCTTTACCACGTAATATGGATGGATAAAATATGATACCGGTTTGGATTGGATATGAAAACCTTATGCTATTACGTTTTGTGACTTTTTGTGTAACATTAATAAAACCTGTTGTCATGGAGGTGTAAAACATCCCTATAAACCCTAAAATGAGAAAATAAAACTTTATCTAGGTACCTTTCCATGTGGAGTGTTCAACCGAACCTTGATTTGTCCCTTGGATTTCTATTTTACCTTGTTTCGTAACGTGTTTAGGAGCCCAATGAGCTAGTTCATAGCTTTAAACAACTACTGAAAGTTTAAAATGTAGTTTGGTTTTGACCCACCGTTTTGGCCCTAGGTGTAAAAATGGATTTTAGCTTCCGTTTACCTCTAATATTTCTACTATAAAATTACTAAAAACCCTCATTTTGGAGAAAAACACCCCACAAGATAGTTTTCTTGATAGGTTTTGTAGGCCTCCTGGTCGTTGGCAACAAGGCCGCTTGGGTGCATTTATGATCGGTAGCTCCGAAAGACATGCGCCATTTTAATATTGTTTTCCATTTTTCGTCACTTTGATTATTTCCCTGTATATAGGGGAAGATGTAGGAATTTGTTTCCACATGTTTTTGAGTCTCGAAGATGGTTTCTGGACATTGATTTTTTAGCAACTTGTCTAGATTTGACATTTTGGAAACTTGTGAGTAAATGGAGAAAACTATCATATGACCTTATCTAAGTAAAATAATGATAGAATAACCTTGTAAACATGAATACATGACTATAGGAAACTTTATTTTGACACTTTCTTGTAAAGAAATTGATTGTGGAAAAATGGTGTTTTCTCTCTCCTCTCTCTATCTCTCTCATTGGCTTTGGAAATGAAATGAAATGGCATTGCATCTCTTACTCTCCTTTGAAGTGTGTTAAATATAGTTTCATTATTTTTGGACAAAAATTAAAATCATATATCATTCTTCGTTGTTGTTAGAAGCCATTCAAGTAGTCGTGCTCACCATGGGGTGGTTCCATGTACATGGGACAAGAAGGAAATGGTAGCGTTGCTGGTGTTTTTGTAATATGGAATATTGTTGAAATATACATGTAATATTAAGTAGATGTATCAACACTATTTTTATGAACATGAATGTTATGTATTGATTATTTTGTGATAAGTAAGAAATTGGGTTATATTGGTGTATTTGGAGAAACATGCATTTTATTTGGGTATGATATTGATTATGAGTTTTTTTTGTTCTATAGTTTAGATATGTTGAATCAACCTTATTTAATGTTAATTATTGTTTTCTCCCTTAATACTTATGTTGATGGTAGAAATTTCCTATTCCTAAGCTATCTAAAGGAACTGTGCTCTTAACCTTTACCATGTTTCTCTCTCTTAAATGAGGCATGCATGGTTAACAATACAAAATAGAGTTAAACATATCACATGTTGTTTCTTGCCCTTCACCCTTGAATGATATCATTTTGAGATCTATGTGTCATGATTGAAGTCAATAATCTTTTACCTTTGCATCAAATCCTTATGTTTGACTCCTTTAACCCCTCTCACATCTAATTGATCTATGTGAGGTTAAATTGTTCTAGAGTTATCTTATATCAAGTTGTATGTTCCCTAGTATTGTGCTTACTCATGTGTCATTCATCAAACATGGTTTTTTATGCACGTTGATTCGCTTAAGGGTGAAATACCCCTTTGTGACATGATTTATGTAATGTTTATCAATGTTTTAAGATGGTTGTCATTTATGGTAGACTCTCGAGAAGGGATAATCATTTGTATGTGTATGGGATCATAAGAGCAATAAGGAAGGTAATGTTTTTCTTTGAAATTTGGTCAAGGGTTCCTTGAAAACTATGAAGTGGGTGGTACCTCACTTAGTACCCCTAATAAAATCCCAACTCTTTCAAATGTGAGCAATATAAAACAGAAACACATGTGAAATTTTTAATTACCTTATACTTAGGCCTTATTTTGTTGTTGAAAGTTATAATAAAATGCTCCACGTGAGTTTGATCATTCGAGAACATAATATCTCATTTAAAATACAAAACTTGTTAGAATCACAAAGACTAAGAGGGGGTGAATAAGTCTTAAAAACTTTCATTTCATTTTCCATAGCTTACAACATCATCAAAACAACCATTCAACATGCATATTTGATTATGAACTTATTAAGTGTGCAACATTCATTCACAAAATCATAAAACAAGAGAGAGAACACATGAAGACTAAATATAATGTGGGAAACCCTCAAGGGGAAGAAAAACCAATGAAACTTTTGAATATATTACTCAATCCAAAAGACTCATGTCAATATTACGCATCACACAAGATTTATTTATTGAAGCACCCACTTAACAAGGAGCACCCACCCCAATTTAGTATAACACCCACTATACAAAGAGGCTGCCACCCTCAAAGATGATCAATAACCAGCTTAACCACATGATTAAGAAGATCACTAAAGTATTATTTCTCCCTAACATATTGTGATCACAAATTTAGCTCCATGCACATCAAACCCTCTCAAACTTCTCTATTTCCTTGCTTGCTCAAATCTACTCCTTTATTAATTGATTAGGTCTAATGACCTTGCACATCTTCTCCTATATCTTTCTCACCACTTCATCAATCTTCTCAACTCTTCCCTTGACCCCTCTATACTCTTCTTCTACCTTCTCTAGCTCACTCAAATCCGTATCTTATATCCACACTCAAATGAGCCATCACACTTCACTTTTATACTTGACACACCCTATAAGTGACCATAGGATAGCTAATAACCTTAAGGCCAGTCATGCCAAACATAAAAAAATCCTAATTCATCATATAAATCACCTCAAATGACCATATAAATCGACATTGCTTTTACAAACATGAACAAACACAACTAGCCCAAAATATGTCTAATACATTAGGTATTCTTCACCAAGTAATGCATATTGAATAATAAGGGCATAAAAAGTCTTCATCAATGCACCAAAAGCCATGAATACTTCAAGTAAATCCTCTCGAGAATCACCAAAAATCTTAGGAACCACTACAACATCTATCATCACCATGAAGTGCACTAAGAGGTAAGGTATCTTAATAAGGTCTTCAAGCACCTAAAACTAACCCACAAGAGTGAACAAATTCACATAGAAAAACCATATGTCAAGATGACTTGGCCATATGAATGGATGCAAAATAACATCAAATCACTCTCCATGTCCATGAGACACCACCAAATAGGGAAAAACACTCCAAGACATCCATCTCTCCTACCTCACTTAAGCATGTTGATCATGCCCAAAAATAGGTCACCAAGAACAAATAAATTGACACATCAAAACACTTCACCAATACTCAAGTAGCATATGGATGGAAATATATTAGTTTATCTTATCTTAAACAACTCATGTCAACCTTCAAAATAAAGCAAAAGGCCTTCAAATAACTCAATCGCTAGAACTATTCAAACATGCTTCTAGGACTCAAGAACTAGTCTTGAGAAATCATGCTTCAAACATCTCATTCATCACTTTTAGGCTCAACCAATGCATGTCACACAACAAGGGTGTCATAGAAAAACTCCTCAAGCACTAACAAACATATGTAAAATGGGTAATATCAACCAAGCACACATGTTTCATCATACCTTCTTGTAAAGCCTAAGAAGGATGATTAGACCATTAGGGATTGACCTAAAAATCATCACTCCGATCATACCAAGGGATTTAACACATCATACCAGGTCAATACCAAATAATCCAACATTTATTTCAACAAGACTACCTCAAACCATCATAGTTAGTAATAGCCCTTCTATGCTAAAAGCAATAGGGAAAATTTGGAGACATTTAACTCAAATTTTCTCAATTGTACTTACATAAAAATTTTTATGTCCATCTAGCACACCTCCCAAGATTCCTATAACCATTCACTTCTCTTCTTATAAAACCTCCAACTCACCCTAAAACAACAAATCTCCTCAAAACGAGGATTTTTCTCCACCTTACTAGAATAGTTGGATCATGAGACCACCACAAAAAGGATCCTGGAGAATCCTTTACAAGATCTAATTCATCACATTTGCATGCCTAATCCATTTGGATCCCATACACTTCATCTTTCTCCTATCACTCTAGGTCTAGGGTTTAACTAGGGTTTTAGACCGCCTCTATTTGAATGATTGTTTATAAATCTCTAACATCCAAATGAATTATTTCTTCTTGAAAAATATTCTTGGTTCCATGCAAAAACATCCCTGAAAGTCTCGACATCCCATGAAAATCTCACATGTGTGGGTGAGAAAATAACTTCACCATCGAGCTAGAAATGAGCATTCTAGGAACTCGGTAGAGCCAAAAACATCATAACATGCAAAATATTCATCATACCAACCTGAAATTTTCCCACAACACTAGGAAAACCTTATTCATGATCTCTAATGCTCATATAATCCTTCACACCTCTGAAACACTCCAAGAAATCTCATATACCCATGCATATTGGCCTTGTTCTCAAGAAACTTGCTTCAATGGACCTTGAAACAACATCATACCTCTAAATACTGACCTAATATGCCTTCCACACTTCATATGTAGTGTCACAACACACCAACCATGCTTAAATAGGATTTCCTTGCTCCATATCTCATGCTTCTTGGACTAGGTCAAGAACAAGACCTAGAATGACTTGAAACACCACATGACACAAGAGAACTGACCTTGTTGACCTTTTACAGACTCATTAACACCTTTGATACATCATACTAAGTATGTTAGATCTTATCACAACCTTGGACCATCTTTAGAGAAAACTCACAACACCTAAACACCCTTTGACATCAATGTGACTTGACATCAATGACTATAACAAAAACCTAGAATTTACCGTATAACACCCTAGTCATACTTGGCACATCACTCACCTTGACCGAGTGCTCACCCAAAGCGCACAAAGGTACCAGTCCCTCTTTAGGGTTGTAGTAGAGATGTTAAGCATGATGAAGGAAGAAACATATAGATTCATAACTAATCCATCATTCTACAATGCATGCTCGATCTATGAAGAACAAGCTTAAACAATAATCATGATTAAATTAATAACATGCACTACTCAACTACACACATAATGACACTTAGATTCAGCCAATATCTTCCATCTATTAATAAATACAGAAGCTCCTTACATTAATGTCAATCTATACCAATGCGTGTGGATCTGATACAATAATTCAGTCATATGCGTATATCTCTTTATCACACATACACACACACACACACACACACTTTTCTATATTATCTCTACTACACTCTCTCTTTTTACTATGTACCTAACATCATATATATAGGGTGGGGACTTTCCCTTCACCGCTTATCTATTCTAGAAATAGGCCACATGCTATTGATAGCCACACACTGCTTTTAGCATAGCCACACATGCAAGTGTGCTATCTATAGACCTCTTGCAGTTAACTGAAGTGTCAATTCTATTCTTAGCTCATCTCCATGCAAAAATGCTTCGATCCACTCCTCCAAAGATAGATAATGCATGGCACACATCTCTCGCATCGTTGGTGTGTTCCACACACCATCTTCTAAAAATAGGTCTCCATGCTCAAAATTGGCTAAGTCCTAAAGCTGAACTTGCTTCCACACGCGTGGGTCCTTCCTGTCCTTCCGTGCCCTTGATCCTAGCCTTCTCTCCCCATGACTCCTTGTGTGTTCTCTAACAAGTATTCTCTGATCAACATTACCCCACACTAATCTCATTGTCATCCCGACAATGGGTATCTCCAAAAATTGAAGTAAAGAATAGAATAATGGAAAGAATAAGAATGAAAGAATGTAGACAAATAAAGAATTTTTATTAGACAACCTCCTCTGTATCACTTTGTAGTATCAATTTTGGATACTCCTTTATTTCGGCCTCCAAAACCTACCATTCAGTGAGTGCTTGTTCCACTTTTTCTGGGATGTCCACAACAATGGATTCCAACTCATCCCTCGCAATCTCTCCTTTTTCATTCTATAGAAACTAACACAACACTGGACATTGATGTCATTTTTCCTTCTAAAAGATCCATCTTCTCGCAATTTAGCTTCCCAAGCTCTTCCAACCAAGTCTTGTGTGGCTCTTGTGCTACTTGCAAGGCCTCGCACTTCTGTTTAACCATTGACAATCTTTCTACGATGGCCCAATGTCTCATCCTTCATCACTTTCTGACCTCATTGTTCTCTTCTAGGGTCTTTATGTTGATAAGTGCCTCTGAGCTGTGCATATGTTTAAAGCCTAGTCTTCTTTCTTCAATACTTCCTGTAATGCTTGCAACAACCCTTCATAAGATGCAATATTTCACATCACCGAGGCTTTCTCCCATTCGACATCTTTCTCTGAGCTTCTTGGCACTAGCATGTGCAGAGGTTCATCTTCAAGTACCAAGTCCACCAACTTTCCTACATAATGTATCACTAAGGAAACATCTATGGTACCTTGGCCTCCAAGTGTGGCCTTTCTCTGATGACATTGTCCCCAATCTCCTCTATGATGCTGATAAATACTTCATTTTTCTTCTACGAAAGTCCCTCTCCTACGTTATGTGTGCTATCTCTACATCCTTTGTCTTCATCTCCTCACACAACACTCTGATCATTGCAGCTTTGTCCATATTTCTTCTAGCCACCTCAAGTAAAACCTTCACCAATGCATTGCTGACCTACTCATCTGACATGACAGTAGGCTTTACTATCATGTGTCTAGCTTGGGGTGCCTTCTTCAATCATCTCAAAATGCATGACTCTTCACACACATCAAAGTCAGGCTCATCCATGTGGGTGTGCATTGACCATGATAGTTTTTTTTGAGTGTGCACAATCACCATATCCTCATCCATTAGCTCCCATCCAATAAATCCTTCTATGCTATCATGCTCTGAAGCGGGCATGGAAAAATTTTACCTACATCCTCTGCATACCCCATGGCTAGGTGGAATGTGCTCTCCACTTGTTCTTCTAGACCGTTTTTTAGGAACTTTAGCTTCCAAATTTGGGACTTGTGTCTCCATGTCCTAAACATTCTCTATAGCTATCTCTTCTGGTCCTTCTCATCCTCTTCTCTTCCCTTTGATCCCTCACCCTATTCTTCTATGTTCTCTAGAAGTGTAGGAGAATTAGGTGCGCTTTCTTTTGACTCTTCCACCTCCTCATTTAACTTCAGTTTCCTCCTTCTTTACATGGTTGCCTCTTTTTGTGGGGAGAGTCTGGGTGATCTACACACCATGGTTGGAGTAGCACCTTGGGTCCTGGTTCTCCTCAAAACACCTTCTTAAATCTATGCTCCCCTTGGACTGCATTCAAGTCCTCATCATCCCCCTCTTGTGGCTGAGGTGGTGTAATGGTGCACTCAGCTTCACCCTTATTTGTAGGATGTCTCCTACCTCTATGCTCCAAACCACCACTATCTTCGCACTCCTCCTCCTCATCCTCCACTTCAATTGGCTCTATGGGCTTAGGCACTGGGATGTTCTCCATTGTATGCTTTCCCTTTGGTGGTGCTGGAAGTGTGAAATCACCTTCCACATACTTGTTATTCTCCATCTTTGGCTTCAACTAGAGATACACCAATGCTTGCCCCCACATCTGCTACAACTAGACTTATTGGCTTAATATTCAACACCTCCAAAATGATCCTCTCTGTATAAGCACTTCTTCCAGATACACATACTTCTTTCTCAACGTGTGGTAGTCACAGTCTACCTTATCTGCATTGAATACCAATTGGCATGTGTTTGTGAATCTGTGAACATATGCTTGAAATACCTTGTAGTGAATGCATAAGGAAATTTACACCAAGGGCTCCAAACTCCATCTTTCATTGGGAAGCACATGATGTAGAAATGCTTGATATACAACAAACTAGACTTGTTTCCCTACCACTATTGGTAGGTCCTTTGGGATGCACCACTCTTCTCCAAATGCCACGCGAGAGCCTGTCATACCATTTCTCTCACCCTTTTTTTACGTCATCTTTCATGGCCCCTTTACATAGATACTTGTTGAACCTTTCAACTGGTGACTTGTTCTCCATGGGGTATTCCCATACCTTTTCCTTCAGTCCATCTGGTACTCCAATCTCCATGAATACTAATGATAGTAGAACAACCCCAAAGCTGATCTTCCCTCCTGTGTGCACACTTCTTTGACTATTTGCTCTATAATATAGCCTACAATGTTGTAGATTTCCCTTCGACATCTTACGCGCAACGTGTAACCACATAGTATTTACCTATGTGACCACCACTCCTGATCATTCAACTTTGTAACAAGGTGTGTTGCAGCTTGCACAACTGGACAATTCTTCAATTTTTCTATATCCATTCCATGCGACCCTTCAGGTACCCCAACTCTATCTAGGTCTTTAAAATCATGGCTTTATCTATGAGATCACTTTTTATGTCCTCTCCTGTGGCCTTCAAACCTATAACTGATGAGATAAGTGCATGAGATTCTAACTCTATGTCCTACAAAGTAGAAGAAGTCCTCATGCACCCTACTCATGAGCCACTAATACAAGGGCTCATACTTCCCAAAATATGGAAGCTCATATAATTGGTAGACCCCAATTCTCTTCAGAAAGCTTCTCACTTGCATCATCATAAACTGGCATGTCATCCACCATGCACTTGTTCATCCTAGTAGTGAGCAAGGAATCGAGCTCCTTCTTTTTCTTCCATGGTCCTGTGATTATATTCACTTACTTTTCTCTTTTTGATGGGTGAATCCCATTCCTAGCCAATGATGACTCCTTCTGGATATTGCATTTCTAAAAAATGGCTTTCGTGCCATCTCTTCCTCCTCAATGACCACCTTCTTCTTTCCTTTTATTGTCTGTAGATGATGCCTTCTTAGGTGCCATTTTTACCTTGCAAATGTCTCCTTTTTAACTCTACAACTTTGCAAATCAAACCCTAGCTCGATTCAATCATGCCCTAGGTGGAAACTTCATACCCTAACTCCTCTCTATCCTCCTTACTTCACTCAAACCCTTCACCACCGGGGACACAAGCTTCTTTTCACATAGATCTAGTTTTTCACACTTGGTTTCACACCCTTCGCACCTTAACCCGATCACTCAGCTCTTCACAATTAGCTCTTTCCTCAAATTCTCTTAGTCACAATGGTAAAAATGAATTTACATCCCATCCTTATATAATTTTTTTCAAATTTTGATGCATTTATTACTCCTTCACCTACCAAATATCCAAATTTATTGACCAAATTCATTCATCCCATGTGGTACATCTTCACCCCCAGCTATAACCTTCTAGCACACCTTCCTACCCTCTGGTCACAGACTTCTCTTCATCATGCCCTTGCACCCCGAGTACCTCATCACTATACCTTCTCCTGGTAGCTATCATGGCCTCCGCTTACCTCACGTTATACTATCCTTTCATTCATCTCCATCCTTGGTCACTTTTGAGAAGCAATCTTCTTTTGACTTAAAGCACACCCATAGCAGCTTATTCCTTTCACCTTTCAATTCCCACAGTCTTTTACTTGGATAACTACAACCACCCCACACTAAAAGTATGTGCAGTCCTCTGCATATACATTCTTCATATAGTAATTAGCTTCATGCATGCAAGCACACTTATTACACAAAGACAACAACTAAATTGACAAAGCATAGCAACAATGAAGGAAATACATTAAGGAAATACAAAATGAAAACCTAATCTAAATGGCAATACTACCTTATTACAAACACCAAGAAGACTTATTTATAGTAGGGCTTCAACCTACTCCCATTAAAGTAACCGGTAGCCATGTGTTCCATCAAGTGCTTCTAACTGAAAGCACCTGATTCAAGTATAGAAGTGATGACATATGGCCCCAACCAATGTACTTTAAGCTTTCCTGATGGCACAAGAACTTTGAGTCATAAAGAAGTACCATTTGTCCAATCTCAAACTTCTTATCCCTTATGTTTCTATCATGCCATGCCTTCTACCTAGCCTTTTCCTACTTCTGACTCCATCATGTTATGGCTCGGTGCTCATCCAATTGAATCATCTTCTCGATACGCTCTTCTAAAGCCTGTTCATCAGCTAGACCTCCAACGCATGCAATGCGCAAAGAAGGTAACATAAATTCTATAGGGAGAATGGCTTCCATGCCAAACACCAACTAAAATGGTGTGGCTTTGTTCAATCTCTTGTAAGTTGTTCTATATGCCCAAAGAACAACTAACACTTTTCATCCCAATCCTTTCTTCCAACATCACATATTTTTGTCAAAGTCTAGCTCAAAATCTTGTTGAAAGCCTCAGCAGTTCCATTTTCCTGAGGATGGTAAGGTGTAGTTTTATGGTGTGCAACCATAAACTCATCTAATAGGATCCTGATTGTCTCATTCAAAAAGTGTGTACCCCTATCACTTGTCAAGCTTAAGGGACATCCATATCTTGTAAGAACATTCTCCCATAGAAACCTAGCTGATGTAGTTGTTGTACAAGTCCTTGGTAGGTGCTGCTTCTGCCCACCATGTGAGAGATAATCTATGCAAGTAATGATATAGCATGATCCAGTCCTTACACACATGTGGTGAAATAGGTCCTACAAAGTCAATGGCCCATTTCTCAAATGGTTTGGCACTAGGAATCGGTCTCAAAGGCATCTCATCTCTTTTCCCTAGTTTTCCTAGGCACTGACAATGATCACATGCCTTACAATATTCTTTACAATCCTTATACAATGTCTCCCACCATAATCCAACAAGTAGGATCTTCCGGAAGTCGCATCACCTGCATAATGGCCTCCTACAATACCACCATGAGCTTCTTCCATAATATCCTTACACTCATGCTCTAATACACAATGACGTAATACTTCATCTCTACCTAACTTATAGAGGTCACCACTGATTAACATAAATGGTGCCGCACGTATAGCAAGTTGCTTCTTTTCTAATGCTTTCATTCCTTCTGGTGCCATACCTATTCGTAGAAAGACAACAATGTCTTCTAATTCCATGGGCGCGCATTGTAACCTATACAACTTGTGCATCTAGCATGGTTTCTTCAATTGTCTATGCTTCCTCTCCTGAGTTGATTCTAGATAAATGGTCTGGTCCAGAATTGCTTTTCCTAGCTTCACCACAACTGTGAAGTCAAACTCTTGAAATAGGAGCACCCATCTCGCATATGCACCCCTATAAGATGGGCTTGTTTACCAAGTACTTCAATGCCATGTGATCTGTATAAAACACAAATGGTGTTGCTAACAAGTACTATCAAAACTTGTGCAATGCATAGATCATGGACAAAGCTTCATGCTCTAGTTGTATAATTCCGTTCAACAGGAGTCAACTTCCTACTAGCAAAAAGATTGATGATCTACAATACCTTCACTAGGTTGAGCTAACACAATGCCAATGGCCATGCCAAAGCATCCACATGCACATGAAATGGTTTATCCCATGAGGGAAAGCATAGAATGGGCGTGGTAGTAAGTTTCTCTTTTAATATCTCAAATGCACGTGCCTACTGTGGTTCTCCCCAATAAAATGTACCTTTCCCTTCAATAACTCTTCCAAGGGTGCAAAATTTTGGCATACCCTTTGATGAATTTTCTATAATATCCTCGTATGACCTAAAAATCCACGCACCTCACTTTGACTGGTAGGCACTTCTAGGCCTAAAATGACTACAACCTTCGCTGGATCAACCAACAAAAACCTTCCTTATAGATTATATGTCCTAACAATATTCCAAATGGTGTAGAAAATATGCACTTCTTGATGTTCAAAGAGATACTCAATTGTCTGCATCGTTCAAACATTAAGCACAAATTGTCACAATGATCTTTCACAAGCCCATATACTATCCAATCATCTAGGTAGACCTATAAGAAGTTGTGAATAAAATATTTGAATGCCTGAACAACTATGCGTGAGAATACAACAAGTGCATTTTTCAATCCAAAAGGCATCACAATATAGGAAAAACTACCCCATTCAATAGTGAATGTTGTCTTTTCTTGATCCTCCTGAAGAAATCCTAACCTGATGATACCCAAAAACCCATCTATGAAGGAATATATTTCACACCCTGCAACTCCTTCTAGTATTTCCTCAGTGAATGGCGTAGGGAATGGATCTGTGATGCATGCAACATTCAACTCCCTATAGTCCACACATATTCTAATTCATTCATCCTTCCTTCTTGATACTGATCACCATTGGGCTAACCCATTCTAACTCATCAAGGGGCTTGATAATTCCATATTTCAACATTTTATCAATCTCTTCTTTTACCTTTTCACACAAATTAGGATTCATTCTGTAAGGTCTCTTTCTAACTAGGCCATGCACCATCCTTAAGTTTTATCTTCATTTCCCCAAGTGATTTATGCACACCTTTAAGTTCATGATACCCTCAAGGGAATAAGTCTTGATAATCCCTGAGTAACTCAATGATCTTTGCTACCTCCGAGTCTGACCAAGTAGTCTCCAATTATGGCCTCCTTAGGCTCAACTCCTACCTATATTCACCTTCTTTGTTTTCATGGGTTCGTGATAGGTGCGCATGTATCCTTTTCTGCACTTCCAAGACCTCACACACCCCTTGTGAATGTTCAATATCCAGGTTCTCAACTTCCTCATCATCTACAATGTAAACCATCTTTCCTTCTCTTTCTCAAGGCAAGCGCATTCAAGTAGTATGGAGTCCAGTTCTTCTTCCTTTTCAAAACATGCTCCAAACTCTGTCTCACCAAATAATTCCTTGAATATGCTCTTCTATTTTGCACTATCTCCCATAGTTAAGCACTTGAAAATTTTAATGCCTCTTCTACATGAGGTTTAGTCGAGAAGTAGTCAAAAGTCTGGATCATTCCTGTAATCAAATCTTTCCAGTTTCTAGTCTCTCGATGTAGTTCTGCATATACATACCAAGCGCGTGCACATCCTTGTAGTGTAGAATACAATCGATGCACCTAGAGTGAAGGTGGTAATGCTTCTTGTCCTATTGTCTAGAGTCTCTCACACTACTGAATGTGATGTTGAATAGGTTGATCACCATGATAAGTGCATATTTGCATAGGTGCATTGTTCCTTATAAACCTAGTAGACAAAGTGACTCCAATCTCTTCCTAGTTTATAAGATTATCTCTGTGGACTACCCACCAATGACGCTGTTATTGTCCCCCACGCAAGGTATATACTAACATAGCTCTTCTCTTAATTTGATCTAGTCCACTATGTTTCCATGGCCTTCAAAAATGTAGGAAGATCTTCTGCCCCTGTATACCAAGGTATTGTGCTACCTATCCATCAAACCAAATAAATCCATTCCTACGCACAACCACACTTTTTACCTCACGCCCCTACCAATTCATATGTACCATGAGCCCAATTGTCACAAGCAATACTCATAGTATCACTAATAGAATGAGAATCCTCCCACTATAGGATGCCTTCTTTTGATGGCTCATTGACCTCTGGGTCCTGAATAACACATACATAAACTTTGTTTAAGTCCTCCTCACTTAGAGGCTCAACATATGGTGTAGAATTCCCATCTGATCAAAGGTATCACAACCCTTTCCTCCTTGTTTTCAAAGCTGATATACCCCTTATTGAACCTCAAGTCAACATTATTCGCATAACACCAAGGGCATCCAAGCAGGGCTAGAAAATTGTCTTCTTCTGCAAGTGCTAATACCTCAAAATCCCCAATGAACTTGGCCCCTTGTATAGTTATAGATGCATCTTTCAAAACTCCTATGGGAGTGGCCTTAGTCCATTTTTCCATAAATAACACATTAGATGATGGCTGCAATGGAGGCCTCCCCATTTGTACCCATGCATCTAATGTAAGCACATTTACTTCCGCACCTGTATCAATCAATATGTTTCTCAACAACCACCCATCTACAACAACATTCAGAGTAATTTCTTTTTCATAGTCAATGCTATCAGGGGGAAGATTTGCATGCAAATCTATTTTCATCTGGTCTCAAGACTTACGCAGGAGTGTTCCCTTTTAACCAACTTCCTAATAGTGGAATAATGTTCTCCTGGCACAACATCTTGCACACACCTCTCACAGATCATCGACATCAGTTTGGACTGTCTCTGATGCTTTCTTCTACTCCTTTAGGTATGTATTTCACCCTAAAGATTCCTTAGCACTTCCATGGTATCCTGGTAAACTTCCTTCTAATGAGCAGGATCTGGGTACCTTGCATGCAAAACCTCCTCCTTGGTGATCGTAGGCTTCTGGTGCAATGCCTCTCTTACACGCACTTCAACACAGCATGTATGTAGTAATCTTCACTGTCAATGCCTCAGTCCTTTTACTATCTTGGGCATCCACTGATCTTCTACCACACACTGATTCTAACCATCCCGATGCCTTTTTTTCTTTCTTATGCTACTTACTCAGATGCTCATATAAGTCTGGGAACTCTTCATAGCTATGGTTCTTTCCATAGAAAGAACATGTAATATTCTGAGGACATTCACACCTATAGTGGTCAGGAGATCCACACGTATAACATGTTCCATGAGGGAACTCACCTCTTCCTCCACCACGGCCTCATCCTCCATATCCACCATGATATCCACATCCCCTTCCATGACCTCCTTCAAAATTTCCCCTTCATTCCTATCATAGCATGTTTGATTATGATCCCGATCCTGGTGCTCATTCTTACCCTTAGAATTATCTGTTATACTTGTCTATTGTCATACCCCAATGTCTATAACATCCTGGATCTGACCAATCAACCAACAATCCTCAGTATCATGGGTCATGGACCTACAAATCTTGCAAAAGCAAGATACATTCTTCCTTATCACACTTGTAACAAAGGATAATGACTAACATCATGATTCAAATGACAAATCTCACAATCCAACAATAATGAGCGTATAGATCTGCGAGGGAAACTATCCTTGGTGTGACCTTCCACTTCACAATCTATACACCAAATTCCTGAGCATTTCATGGGCTGAATTTGCTGATAGCTTCTCTAACTACTTTTTTCCATAGCTGCAATTTGTGCCTCTAGGAATGGACTAACGCTAGTGTCAATGCTCCCAACTACCTCAGCATGCAAGCTACTTCCAGTGCTTCACGTGGATCAATGTATGTCTTATGTGACAACGCCCTCCTAAAAGGTGTAATCAATCCTCCAACGAACCATTGTGCATGTTGGCTAGTGTGAATATCATAAGATAGCTTAGATAGAAGTGTCTTAAAATGAGCATCATACTCACGTACACTCTCAGTAGTGCCTTTCTTGATATCCTTGAGCACACTAATACTCTTCTACTCAAACTCAAGGATATGGAACTCTTTTAAGAAAGCATCCTTCAATGTTGCATAATCCACACAAGTTTGATCAGGTCAAACTTCCTATACCAGCTATGTGCATGCCCCTGTAATGTAGTAGTAAATTGACTTGCCTTGTGCTCAGTAAAGCCATGATCCCTTTAGCATGCCACAATATTTCACACATATGCACATGTTCGACAACATCCTCTATACCTCTATATTCCGGAGACAAAGAGACATCTCCATATAGATATTCTGTGGTTGTTGCGGACCTTGACCACCTGATCCAAACCTCATGTGTTCCCTCTACCTCCGAACCACCACCAGATCCACCGGAACTAGAACCACCTATACCTCTTGATCCTCCACCAGTGGAATAGGACCTATAGATGTACTCCCCTGTGCTCCGACAATAGTACTATACTAACCCCTACAATCTGTGAGGTAGTTCCACTTCTAGAGGTGAATCCAACATTCTATGTGCTCACATTCTATGCGGATGATGCACTAAGAATGTTCCTCCAAATATCATTGAAGTCATTTGTGTCCTTCCATTGATGTACTTGATCCCTGACTTACTCTACTCTCCTACTTCCCAAATTAGCTTTTTGGTTACTTGTCATACTAGATACTGGAAAA
This sequence comes from Taxus wallichiana var. yunnanensis, assembly GCA_018340775.1. Taxonomy (NCBI): domain Eukaryota; kingdom Viridiplantae; phylum Streptophyta; class Pinopsida; order Cupressales; family Taxaceae; genus Taxus; species Taxus wallichiana. The sequence goes on along the minus strand of CM031240.1, from coordinate 680,418,136 downwards.
CCAAGCACAAGGGCTAGGTCACTAGGTGGATTAAGATGCACACCCACGGTCCAGGTAGTCTCTGCTAGCACTTTTGTGAGGCCGAGGGGGATCTCTATCATGCTTTCCAAGATGGGGAGTTCCTGATGCTCTGCTCCACATCTTCTACGTGAGCTGTAAATCCTTCACGAGCCATCTCTCTCCTCAACACCATACTTTCTACAACGTAACATTGCTTCTCTATCTCCCTCTCACACACCTCATTAAACTTAAGCCACCTTTCCTCTCTCTGTCCTCTCTACCACTAGGTCTTCATCTTTCACCAAACCTATTCCTACCCTCGCATGCATGGTGAAGTTTAGTTAGCCATCGGTTTACTCTCCAGGTTCAAAGTTACCATCAAGATCTTGATCACCAGTGGAATACCTTGCAAATATGTTCCTCTTGATACCGCAAAAACTGGAATTCAACTACCTTCGGAAAGAGTACGTCAAAATTGAATATTCCAGAATATAACTATTTAGAACACCACAAACCACGTATCCACAACGCGAGTCTAGATCAATCAACATCATAAAGGGCCTAAAATTCTTCATGTCTAGACAAGTGCACAATACCTCTAGTTCCACTGAGATGCATAAGCAGTAAGCCACTCATATAGTTCTACTGGAAAGATAGTGAAAAACTCATATAAGCTGTCATACAGATTCTATTCTACCCAAGTGCATGCGTTAAACTCAGATCCACTGCTATTGAACCACTCATGCATATTCTTCCTCCAGATCATGTATCCATTCCTCAATACTTGCTAGAGTTAACTAGTACGTCTTCATCATGAACCATCCTAAAACAACTGAAAAAGAGGTCCCGAAATGGAACCAATGATGCAGCCTAGAATTTACCAGATAACACCCTAGTCATCACGCAGCACATCACTCAGCCTTGACTGAGCACTCACCCGAAGCACGCAAAGGTACCAGGTCCCTCTTTAGGGTTGTTGTAGTAGGATGTTAGCATGATGAAGGAAGAAACATATAGATTCATAACTAATCCATCATTCTACAATGCATGCTACACTCAGATCTATGAAAGAACAAGCTTAAATAGTAATCATGATTGAATTAATAACATGCACTACTCAACTACACATAGAATGACACTTAGATTCAGCCAATATCTTCCATCTATTAATAAATATAAAAGCTCCTTACATTAATGTCAATCTATACCAATGCGTATGGATCTTTGATACAGTAATTCAGTCATATGCATATATCTCTTTATCACACATACACACACTCTTGTATATTCTCTATTACACTATCTCTCTTTTTACTATGTACCTAACATCATATATATAGGGTGGGGACTTTCCCTTCACCACTTATCTATTCCAAAAATAGGCCGCATGCTATTGATAGCCACACACCATTTTCAGGCATAGCCACACATGCAAGTGTGCTATCTATAGACCTCTTGCAGTTAACTGAAGTGTCAATTCTATTCTTAGCTCGTCTCCATGCAAAAATGCTTCGATCTGCTCCTCCAAAGATAGACAATGCATGGTGCACATGTCTCTGCATCATTGGTGTGTTCCACACACCATCTTCTAAAAATAGGTCTCCATGCTCAAAATCAGCTAAGTCCTGAAAGCTGAACTTGCCTTCCGTGCGCAGTCCTTCCTATCCTTCCGCACCCTTGATCCTGGCCTTCTCTCCCATGCAGACTCCTTGTGTGTTCTCTAACAAGTATTATTTGATCCTAGAGTAAGCTAATATATATATGATCCCTAAGCCATAAAACTAGTGATTGACAATGTATTTTGGGCCTTTTTCTTTGTTTCTTATACTTTTATTGACCTTACACACCCTATAACCCTATTGATATTTGATGAATTTATCGTTTATTGCCTCATAAACTAGCACCCATTTAGGATAGAATCACCTAGGAACTCCTGTCCCTTCTAAGTGCTCCCCGACCTTCTTTACTTTCTTCTTACTCTTTTGGGTCTCTTTTAATTTTTCGGTCATCTTTTACAACTTTGGGTTGGCCTTTTAGTTTTCAATTATGAAATTCAAACAAGGGAATCATATATACATAGTTATATCTATCAAATAAGGGGTCAAGCACTAAGAATTAAATATTATCACCTAAGCTTACATTTAAAGGAAAAGAGAATTATAAAGCATCCATCTAGCACATCCATACAAGGGACAAGGTCTACATCACTCTGCATACACAACATAGGAGGGGAAGTTCATTCTATTCCATCTCACACATTCTATACATTTGTTATATTCTAGATCTATCTTGCTATCATGGTGAAACTTGAACAAGGGAATCCTAAGAAATTATTACACACACAAAACTACATGGAGTATAAGATGTAGTGCAACACTCGGTCATAAGATCACCCTTCAGGTGACCATTGGGGTCAGTCTAACTCCCCATTATGCATCTTCTTTATTATTTTTTATGTGGTTCATGGGAATGTACAACTAGCTATCTATTTTTTAGGTTACAGGTACGACCAATGACATTAGAGCAAAATCAGAGTGAAAAATATGACCAACAACTAATCTCTTCTAGCATAGAAAAGGATAGAACCTGAGAACACCGGGTAGACACTAGCGTTCGTGCGCTCTTGTCATCCCGTGGGAACTTTTGTCCTGTACATCTCCGAGTTCCTAAACCTCCAGTGAGTCTTGACAAAACTCTTCCTAGTCTGCTCCATTAGTTCCCTAGCTCTTATCACTCAAAAATTAACTAAGTCATATCCTCTCTCTCTCTCTCTCTATTTCTTAGGGTTTCATATTTTATATACTTATTAATTGCGTCTTACTATATATTACCACTTGTATATAATTAGTTATAATAGTTACTCTTAAATATAAATTTAATTCAATTTAAATTAAATAATTTGGTGAACCCATTCCTTACATTCCCATTATCATATCTTTCATGGCTTCTCATCCCTTTGATTCCAATGCTTCCCCATTGTATATCCAAGTTCAACTTCATAATATCCTTGTTAATCATGTCCTAGTTGATCATGTATTTGGTCTTAACATATGCACTCTATCCTTTCTCCATCGAATAGGAATTTTGGTTACTAATCTCAATCCATCTATGTTTTGTATCCACGGCTTTGATGCTACACCTAAACAAGTATTGGGCACAATCTCTCTTCCCCTTACTATGGGATATTACACTCTTAATTTTTAATGTCATGTTATGCCTCATGATGTTCCTTATACTATCCTTCTAGTCCATCTTTGGTTACATACTATGTATACGCTTCTTTTTACCCCTTCTATAACACACAATTCCCTTACTACACCTTCTTCCAAAGATGATGCTACAATAGATTCTCGCACCATCTCACTAGTCCTAATGATATCCCCTCATACATGATGCTAATGAAATTACCTACATTGCACATCCTTCTCCTCTTGGGATGCACCCTAGTGCTACTTGATTTACATGATCAATTATCTATTGGTACCCATGATACTCCTCCCATTGTGTCTTACTCTGTTGATATACTTCTATTGATCATATGCTTAGTGCTTCCAATGTTACATCTCTCTCTCAGTGCATTCCTCATCACAAGTTAGAGCATTGTATGTTGGTTTTACAATGATTCCTAATCCTTACACTTTCCAAGATCCTATGCATAATTCATTTACTATGGTTTCACATTATCTTGTTACATCCATGGGGAAATCAATTCCCCTCTTCCCGCCTTTCTGTCTATGGTCATATGGGCTAATTCATACTACTTTATTGCTTATGATCTTCCCAAATTACACCTATTGCTTCTGATGAGTCTTATTTCTCTACCTCCATTGCTTGACATTCATACTTGATGAGCCTCCTATAATTACATATGTTACACATCTTTTGACTCACATATTAATCCTTATGTTTGCACTTACTTTTTCCACTATTGCCAACACGCACAATGCTACACCTATTCTATTTTCTCGTATTAGGTACATAATTATTTCTTATATCATTTCTTATTCATCTAATTAGGATTTTAGACTCTATAGTGTTTTCTCCTAACCATATTAACATTGTTTTTGGTAGCTCTTATGTTTACCAATGTTCTACCTATTCTAGTTTTGCCACATGCATGGCATAATCCTACTCCACATGCTATGATACATGCACTTTCACATGACATATGTTCATATTCTTTAGCATATCATGGGCCCTTTCCTACTACTCTCATTGCATAGATCATCTTTGCATCCACATTTGGGGGCATCCAACTCCCCCTCCATAGTCACCCATTCTAATAATTTTTACCTACCCATACTATTCACATACACATCTATACATTACTCTTGTTTTGCAATTCACGTCAATCTTTCTAGCAGCACTTTCTCTCATCTACAACATGTGTACACCTTATTACACACATATATGATTCTAAGTTACTCCATACACGTCTTGCTACTCATGCTTACTTATGGATCCTTCTACTCGTGATACACATACTACTTTCTATATACGATATAAAACCTTTTGTGTACTATACATACTGGATATTCTTTCTCACAATGATCACATATATTTGTTCTATGGTTCATGATACATCTTTTCTAGCATCTACTCTCACGCAATACACTCATTTCCCGATGACGCACTCTTGTTCTATGGTTCATTCTTGACTATTGAGGGATCATTTCTAAATGAACCTCATCTCATATGCATTTATTGGGGGAAACATGGCTCTTGCTATCTTCATATCTCACACATCTCATAACACTATCACACTTGCACAAAATTTACATATCTTGGTTGCATTTACTCTTGTTATCTTATTCTACTTACATGTTACACTTTGTTTCCTATGCTAGATGGATTCTTAGTATGTCATTATATTTTTCTATACACACATGTGCATTCACTTGGTATCTTAAGGTGAATGCAAGACATATCACATATTCATACATGATGCATGATGCTCAACACCACTCTTTACTAGTCCCGCCGAGGCTCCTGGGGTCATCTACCTTTACTACTCTAATACTTCATACATCATAGGTTCTATTGTCACATTATTTACTACTTATCATTATAGTCACTTTAATTTTTTTGATGGTCTATATATGATTTGAGATATTGTTTATCCAATGGGTGCTTCATGTGTAGCATTTATGTGACATGATCAATACAACCATGAATATCTGTCACTTCTTGTTTCTTATTATTTGTGGGTTATTCCATATGTCTTGTTTGATCATTGTATGCTTTTATCCACTTCAGCCATGATTGTCTTGTGACATTGTGAGCGATATCCCATGTATGAAATCCACTTTTTGCAGTCCATCTTGTCTTCCTCATTTCTTGTTACATTTTCTTTTATTGCATGCTAACTCATTATTACTAACTCTTATTATTATCCTACTTCGTTTGCATGTGCCTTGGTTTCTACCATGCACATCCCCTACCCTCGCATGTATCCACTTCAGATATGCATATCAATATTAGGTCCTCTCCTTTGGACTATATTCTCTTATAGTTGTTGCATGCACCCCAAACGAGGGGGCATCTATTGGGTGAAAAAATCACCCTTGTAATAGCTCAGAGCTACAATACAACCCAAAAAGGTACATAATAAACATAGGCATGCACATATAGATTGTCTCGAATTAGACTTGCACAAAAATATAGAGTAGACACTAACACCCACCCCTGAAAGTAGTGGTGGGTGTTTGTGTCACCCATGGGTGCTAATGTCCTAGGGGAAAAAATTCAATTTATCATTTCAACACATTTTACAATAGTTTTCAGATTAGTTCTCTAGTAGTAGGAACTTTCCTCCATTTACAAAATTTCTTCTATAAATTACATTTCAGTTATAATCAAAACAATTGGAACAAAAGGAACAACAAGAATGATCGTGATGTGCCATCTACAGTGGTGATTATCCAAGAAGTGTCATAGAAGGAGAGAAAAAATAGACCTATCTCCCCAACACTCTTCTTTTGGCATGAGATCACCCAAAAACTTTCCTTTGGTGTGAGATTGCCCAAAAAACTTACTCTTGGCGTGAGATCACCCAAAAACTCGTCCTTGGCATGAGATCGCTAAAAACTCACTCTCGACATGAGATCGCCCAAAAACCTCACCCTTTGGCAATAATACACTCAAATCCAACAACATCTCTAACGCAAATTATGACAACTTTCTATCCTTTACCCTCCCATACATCAACTCGAACTCTATCTTTAGCTCTTTACTTACTTATACATACATTACTCTAATTTTTCATATACGAGACTTTGACTACTTTCTTGTTCTTCTTTTGCAGTTCGTCCTTATACACAATAAGAATTAACTCAAATCAGTAAAGCACAAGCTCTAATAACACACTACTACACATACATTTCACCCCTAGGGTCTACCTCCCCTTCCTAGTTTTCGTGCTTCACATTATGATCATTGCACACTTCACTTGCCCACTCAACATGCTATCTCGCTCCACTCTTCTCTACATGATCTCAAGGTACACATGTTTTATCTATCGTATGTTATTGAGTATTCACTCAACAACATAAAGTGGGGAAAAATGTAAACACAAAATATATGCACTTGGGTACATTTCTAGGTCCTAGAGAATACTAATATATACATGATTCCTAAGCAAGAAAACTAGTGATTGACAACGTATTTTGGGCCTTTTGTTTTGTTTCTTATACTTTTATTTACCTTACACACCCTACATCCATGTCATTATTTGAATGATTTATCTTTTATGGCCTCGGACACTAGCACCCATTTAGGACAAAAACGCCTAGGTGCTCTTGTCCCTTCCGTCGCTCCCGACCTTATTTAATTTCTTCATACTCTTTTTGGGTCTCTTTTACTTTTGGTCATACTTTACAATTTTGGGTTGGCCTTTTAGTTGTCAATTACAAAATTCAAACAAGGGAATCACATATATACATGGTTATAGCTCTCAAATAAGGGGCCAAGAACTAAGTACTAAATACTATTACTTAATTTTGCATTCAAAGGCACAAGAGTATTACAAAGGATCCATCTAGAAAATCCATATAAGGGACAAGGGTTGCATCAATCTACATACACAACATATGATGAGAAGTTCATTTTATTCTATCTCACACATTCTATATATTTTTATATTCTAGATCTATCTTGTTATCTTTGTGCAACTTACACAAGGGAATCCTAGGGCATCATTACACACACATTCACATAGAACTACATGGAGTTTGATATGTAGTGTAGTGCTCTATCATAAGATCACTCTTTGAGTGACCGTCAAGGTCATCTGACTCCCCATTTTGCATCTTCTTTATTAGGTTTGATGTGGTTTATCGACATGTGCATCTAGCTATCTTTTTAATATTATAGTACGATCAAGACATTGGAGGAAAACTAGAGTGAAAAAAGAGGACCAATAGCAAAGCTCTTCCAGCGAGAAAAGGACGAACCTAACCTCCTAGATCAGTCACTAGCACCTGGGCACTCCTGTCCTCGTGTGGGTAATTCTTTCCTACACATCTCTAAGTTCCAAAACCTCTAGTGAGTCTTGACGACACTCTTCTGGTCTATTCCAACAATTCCTAGCTCATATCACTTCCTAATCACTTGAAAATAAGATAAGTAATCTCCTCTCTCTCTCTCTCTCTTGATCATAGTTTCATATTGTATATTCTTATTTACTTCTTACTATATATTATCAATTATATATCATTAGTTAGTGTAGTTACTTTGAACTATATATTTAATTCAATTTAAATTAAATCAGATTAATGCACACCTTCATCATCTTTATTGAATTTTGATATCTTGAATCATACTCTCTGACAATACCTTGAGGACTTAGGGAATGGGATTGTCACCTTACATACACAAATAAATGTGACATAGACTTCAATACACCCAGACATTTTAACCATATGCAACAACATCTTATTGAGGCCCAACTATCAACACCTAATTTCTTCATCTTTGAACAAGTTCCCCCTTAGCATAGTAGCACAAACCTATGAGATACTCTTTCATCAATCATGACTCATCATACAATTTTTGTTGTCTCTTTAACCATCTTCGATCCTCCTAGAAGAAGCAATTTTACTCATGAAAAGAAACATCTTTGAGCTTAAAATGTCATCAAGAAAATTCTTCAACATGAAAGCTTCTTAAAACTTTGTCTACTTAGATTTGGACATAAATTCCTACTTACAACCCTTCAATCCCCTTCAAGGCACCTATTACTATTTGTATCATCACATGACACGATCAAACATCGATCACATACCTTAAGTACTTCATGAAGCCTATCAACTTTAAAGTAATATCGCTTCAATTAGAGAATATTTAAAATGCATCTCCAAACATTATTCCAGTACATGGACATCAAATCATAGAGTGATAATTCTTCCTCTCGACTTCATTATTCCTATGATATGATTTTCGACACCACTTGTACCTTGAAAATAGAGCGTAGAAAATCACCTTCTTTAATCATAACTCTCATATTAAGAGCACAGAGCTCCCTTGGCCTAAAGCATTTTCTCATAATTTTGAACACTCAACAACTTCAACACTATGACTATTAACATGTTAACCTTCTTATAATCTTCTTAAAATTACTCTCAAGGACTCCTAAACTCCTCCATGAATTTGAATATTCAAACATACATGTGTTGTCTCCCGAAAACCACTTTTCGTTTTCCAAGTTAAATTCAAAATTTCAAGCTCTCGCCCTCCTAAAGTATTTAAGCCAAGTTGAAAGTTCGAAGAGATAGAAAAATCCATGCCCTAGAGTTGTTTCAAATCCCCAGTCTACTTGTTTTGATAAATTTTCCGTTTTCCTGTCTAGATGCGTGAAAATTTTATTGTTGTCCTCATTTGAATGAAATTGTCAATCTCTTTATGCCCCTAGATTATCAAACCTTGTATTGTTTTCAATTCCTTGTCTCACGAAATAAATTTGAAAATTGGGCGTGAAATGGTGGAGTTTTCTTCTTCTCGCATTTTTTCCACAGTCGGGAATGATAGGTGTTTTCTTCCCCATAAAATTTTGGCCCCATCATCCACGAGTACGTGGACATACCTAATTAGAAGCAGGTCGATGGAGAAATTTTTGTTTTGAGCCTCTTTGTAAAAAGGTGAAAAGTTAAAAAGTGACCCGTAGCCCCGATCAGCTATAAAGAAAAAGTCAAATCTTGAGCCGGCGGGAAAAATTCAAAGGTGAAGCCCACCATTGAAAAGTCAAAGTAGACGAGCGGGCCATTGGGGCACTTTTGGAAATTTAACCAAATTTCCAAAAGTGAAGTAAAATTTCTAGAATGCTCTTGGCTCCACCAAGGTCTCGGGCCCACCATTGAAAAGTCAAAGTGGGAGAGCGGAGCGGCGGAAAACTTTGAAGTTTTGAGCATTTTTCTAAAAAAGGTTAAAATTGAAAAAAGTGATCCATGATTCCTTCGCCACTCAAATAAAGCCATGTGTCGTGGGCCTATGACGAAGAGGCGGAAGGGCGGACCAAAATATCAAAAATGCCAATTTTCTATAAAGGCAAAAAATGCTAAAGGCATCCTCCACGCCCGCTCCAATAAATTTCTCCCACGTGGACGACTCTAGTTTAAACTTTCGAAGGCAAGATGAATGACTCAAATTCAAAGTTACAAAATGAATGTAACGGCTGTATTATGAAAATTTTGGTTTTTCCCATTGGTGTTTCTTCGCAAATCAAGAATTCGAATGGACGCAAATGATTGAAAAGAGATTGTAAACCATTTCTTGCTAACAAAGAAGAAGTTGTAACCATTTCTTGGAGGAGATTTAATGGCTTCTTCACATCATTTTCAAGGGTTGGTGATTGATCTTGTAAACTCACGAGTGCATTATACTTAGAGAAAACAAAGGAGATAGCCATTTTTCTTCCATTTCCCCCCCTTTTCTCAATTTCCCCATTTCTCCACTATGTACAACTTCTAATTAAGCATTAATACAAGAAGAAGGATTTTGTAGCCTCTTTGATGAGGAGATTTTAGAAACTTTGAGTTTGTAATATTATCTCATCTTGTTTCCATTTGTAGGGTTGTTTCTTCCCATGAATGCATGTGATGAATTCTCTAACTAGTGTGTGCAGGAATCTGATTTCCTACCTGCAACATTAGTTCTCCTACCTCTTTTCTCACTCCCTTTCCCACCTTCATAGAAAATTCCCCCTTTCAGATAACTACAAAAATTTGTTGCAGGGTCAGTGGAGTGCCCCTGTTAGATCCCCGACCGAAAGGCCACCACAGAAATCCACACTTTTGCATGTATGCATACACAACAACTACACTACTTACGTAGAGGGACTTAGAATCCCAGAGCGTTGGCAAGGAATTCACAAATTTGTCCACCAGAAAAATTCCCTCGCCAACAATTTTTGGCACCCACCGTGGGATAGATTTAGCGACATCTCGTGCTCAATGCGATTGTAAGGTCAAAAATTCAAAATTCAAAAAAGAGAAAAAATTCTGGAATTGGAATGGATATATGAGCCACATGGATTTAAATCATGGATATTCTAGGAAACCCTCATGTTGAAAGACCCAAATTTCTCTTCCACATCCAAGAAGACGTTGCTTCATATTTAAGGGAAGCTATCTGGCATAATAGACAAAGTGCCAATCACTACTTCATTGCCACGAGAATTTTGGACCTTGAAGAAGAACACATTGCTTGAATTGAGAGGCAAAGACAAATCCCAGCACCACAAAGAAGAGCATAGATTTTCAAGTTGGTGGATAGAAGATTCACCCGAAATAGAGAAAAGGAGGAAAACTAATCCCATTGTTGAGGAACTTCAAAGGAGACAAGAGCTACTCGGAATCCAGAGGCTTCCTTTTCAAGCAACCGGTCACGTTGGGAACCTGAGTGTTGCCAATCCTTTGGATGGTGAATTTTCATACATAAACGAGAACCTTGTAGACTTCACTGACGTGAAGACCGAAGAAGAAACTAGAGAAAGAGAAGCAAGACTGACAAAGAAATAAGATCTCAACTCAAAGAAATCGAGAGACTTAAAGCTAAGGCAGATGAAAGAGTAGCAATAGAAGCCGCAACCTTAGCAAGGCTAGAAGATAGAAATAGACACAGAATGGGGGATTGAGATCATGAGCGTGAATGAGATCATGAAGCCCGTAGTCCTAATGTACCATGGGGAAAAAACACCAGTCCACTGGCTCTTACTCAACCACTCCATGAGCTACCGAGAGGCTTGAGAAAAAACTTCTCGAAATTCACAGGGGATGGTTCTCAACTCCCTGAAGAGCATGTAGTAGCATTTATCACTACTTGCGGTGTGTTGGGTGTTGAGGATGAAGATGTGTCAGTCTAATCTTTATGGAATCACTTCAAGAAAAGGATGCCAAATGGTTCTACATGCTACCCTCGAGGTCTGTCACCTGTTGGGAAGATATAAGAAGTGCATTCGAACATAGGTTTAAGACCACGAGAAGATTGTCAAGATCTTTTGGTCCAATTGGTACAAATGAAGAAAGAAACCTCCGAGTCAATGAGGGACTTTTTAGCAAGATATGATAGAGTGATAAGAAGGATCCCTGAAGATGTGGTGCCTCCCAAAATAATTTGAAGAGGTTTTTCATCAGTGCTCTGCCATCAGAAGTAGGTTTCTTCCTCAGAAGATCCCAACCAAGAACATTGAGGCAAGCCCAGGACTTTGCAATAGAAACCAATGATGATCTAATCCTTTTTGGAAAGGTGAAAGGCCCTAATGGGAAACAAAAGGGTTAGAATTCAAACTCTGTCACCATAGATCTGATGTTCCAAAAAATGGCAAATGACTTGGTTGCCTTGAAGAAGCAACTATCTCAGATCACAATGCGAATGCTTCAAGGAGACCAAACCCTCCAAATAGGCCAAAGATTGCTCCACCTCCTCATCGGCTTGCTCTTGAAGCACCACTAGTCAATGCCATCTGTGACACCAAAGAGCTAGAGGAGGAAGCAGAAATTGATGAAACTAAAGAAGAAAACATGGAAGATTATGAAAACTATCTTGAGATTGAGGAAGTTGATATGCACAATGGCTTGATTGAATATGTTGATGATGAAGATGAAGGTGATGAAGAAGTTCCAAGTTTCTCATGTGTTGTTTTCACTCGTGCTCAATCTAAGAAAGGGATTTCAGCCCCAATAGTTATAGCAAAGGATAAGAAGAAGAATAAAGAAGATTGTCCTCCAGAGGTTACACAGAATAAAATCATCAATAGAGGATCACCATTACCACCTTCCATGGAATCAACCAAAGAAAAACTAGACTCACTGGTTTCCAAAGAGCATGCTACTATACCAAGTAAGTCATTTGATTCTTCTTCCAACTCAAAAGTTCTTTAAGAATAATTCTCTTCTAAATGTTGGTCTTGTAAAAACATCTAAAGTTTAGTCAAAGGCTACACCCTCACCCCCTTCCAAGCCAATTGTTACATCTGAAAAAGAGAACCCACAACCAAAAGTAGAAAATTCTATACCATATATATCTTCCTCTATTTTAGGGCCTCTTCCTCACCCACCATTTCCCCATTTGACTTTGTGGAACATGCAAGAAAAACTAAAGTCCAGCTCTTAGAAATAGAATACCTACAAACACACCCTACCTTGAGTAGGTTCATTTAAACAGGTGGTAACTCTGTATCCTTGAGTCCTAATTCTAAAGGCTTACTACCCACACCATCCACACCACCTTCCCAAAACATGATAGCCCTCAGTGCCTCCAAAACCAACAAGTTTGAACCTTTCTATTTGTCACTCCTCATTCAAGGCTTCCAATTTAAATAATTGTATCATATATTCGGAGCCTCGACAATGTGATGCCACCAAAGTTGAAAATACTCTAGGCCTCACCTTGACCTAGGTAAATGGCACCTTTGATACTCAATGGAATCCCAACAAGTTCCATTGGTAGGAAGAATCAAAGATGCACAAGTAGCACTAGCTGACTTTCCAGACAAGAAGGTGCTCCTAACCATATTGGTAGTAGACATCTCAAAGATCCTTTGGTATGTTATCGAGTAGGATTTTCTGTAGAGACTGGGTGGGGAAATAAAAATGGATTGGTCATCTACAACTATCCCAAAAAGGTGAGATGAAGAAGTTGCTACCAAGAAGAAAGATGAAGTTCACAGGTATAAAATTCTCGATGATCGAAAGAAAACATTCTCTCTCAAGATTGTGCGCTAGGAAACTACTTCCTCACATCAGAAAAAGAGGAGAACTTGCCACTTCTCATGGAGGAATAGGAAGATCAAATTTGGACAATGTAATTTGATGGTAGTCATTCCAAAGTAGGTTCAAGAGCTGATGGATTATTGTACTCTCCTTCCAATGAGGTGTACCCTTTTGCCTACAAACTGCAATTTGATAATACAAACAATACTACAGAGTATGAAGCATTTCTCTTAGGCATGAATGCAACAGAGGACATGGGAATCAAGAAGCTGAGATGCAAAGGTGATGTAGAGATTGTGGTAAAGCAGGTCCACCAATGATATCAGGTGAAAAATCCAAGGCTCAAGCATTACAGAAATAGAGTGTGGGATTGCATTGAATCTTTTGATGCATTTTCCATTGAAGCTATTCCAAGGGAACATAATGAAAAGGTTGATTCTCTTATAGTTTCAGCTTCCCTAGTGACACCTCATCCTTCTTTTGGTAAAGACAAAGTGACCATTGAAATGGTATTCCAGCCTAGTGTACCAGACAATGCAAATCATTGGCAAGTCTTCAATGATGATAACCAAATTCTATCCTTTTTGGAGCAAAGGGATAATTTCAATAATCTCTTCTTCGAAGGAGGTGAAAATCCACACCGAGAAGTAGTCCCCAAAGAAGAGAAAGAAGGAATTAAAGGGATTGATGATGAGGGAGTAATCAAATTGAAAGGGAAAAAAATTCCCAAAGGCCTAGTCTCTTTAGAATACCTCTTCGAAAAACATGACAAATTCATTCAAGAGAAAGAAAAGCAATCTTCTCGATGCCCAACTGATTTTTACAAAGAAAACATTGGTACCGTAAAGGAGCCAAGGATGGTCAATATCGGAAAAATGTTGCTCGCCTGAAGAAAAAAGAAGGTTTGTTGCATTACTCAAGAAATACTCAGATGTCTTGTCCTACTCTTATGATGAACTCAAATCCTTCCAGCCAAAAGAAACACATCACTCAATTCCTTTGAAGCAGGGTGTTAAGCCCTTCAAGTAGAAACAAGGTCGTCTGACCCAAATATTGCTAATACCATCAAGGAGGAGGTAATGAAGATGCTTAATACAAGGATCATCTTTCCCATCCACCATTCAACGTGGGTAGCTAACATTGTGCCAGTGTGGAAGAAGAATGGTGAAATAAGGATATGTGTAGATTTTCACAACCTGAACCAGGCATCACTCAAGGACAATTATCCTCTTCTTATCATGGACCATACCTGGAAGTAGTCATTGGATCTAAATCCTTTCATTACTTGATGGATTATCGGGATACAATCAAATCAAAGTGGCGAGAGGAAGACCTCACCAAGACAACCTTTACAACACCTTGGAGCATGTTTTCCTTCAAATGGATGCCTTTTGCCTAATCAATACACGAGCTACATTCCAAAGGGTGATGGATTTGGCCTTCAAATATCTAAAGCATTGAATTATCATATATATTGATGATCTTAGAGTATTTTCAAAGAAGAGGGAGATCATATCTATCACTTGGAACATGTACTTGCAAGGTGTAGGAAAAATGGCATACCACTAAATCCAAAAAAGTGCATTTTTGGAGTCACAGAAGGAAAGTTATTGGGGCACATTATGAACAAACATGGAGCACACATTGATCCTAAGAGGATTAGATCCATTCAAGCATTATCCCTACCCACAAGCAAGAAGGGAGTTCATTCATTCTTTGGAAAGGTAAACTTTCTTCATCATTTTGTGCTTGAGTTTGCTTTGAATTGACAAAGCACATCACTTCCATGATGAAACCTCAAGCAAGTTTCAAATGGAACAATTAAGGGAAGACATCATTTGAAGAGATCAAGAAAGCCATTGCCATGGCTTTGACCCTTGTGTCTCTAGATTTAAACAAATATTTCATCATGTATTGTTATGCATCAGAGCATACACTCTCTGTTGTTCTTATTCAGAAAAATGATGAAGATGTTGAAGCACCTATTGCTTTCATGAGTTGTCCTTTGAAGAAGCATGAGATAAAGTACAACCAATTGGAGAAGCATGCCTATGCAGTGGTCAAGGCTATAAAAAACTTCAGGTTTTACATCCTCAATTCTCATACAGTGGTGATGGTCCCTGGTAGTGCAATCAAGTCCATCTTAACACAACAGGATCCCGAAGCTAAAAGAGGAAATTGGATTGCAAAGACTCAAGAATATGACTTGGAGATTCAACCCTCCAATCTGGTAAGGGGAAATGGCTTGTGCAAGTTGATTGCTGAAGATGAAACTCTCAAAGTTCAACATGGAGAAGAAAATGGTACTCTCTCAACTTGTTCAGAAGACAACCCACAAGTGCTCTTTGTCACCACTACCGATGAGTGGTACGCTGATATTTCCTACTACTTGACTTATGGAGAATTCCCTCCTCATCTTGATTACAAACAAAGAAGAACACTCAAGATGAAGGTAGCCAAGTTTGTGATCTAGAATCATGCACTTTACAAAAGAGGCTTGGATGGTTATTTCCTCAGGTGCATAGATAAAGAGCAACAAGAAAAGTTGCTTATAGCATACCATGACCAAGCATGTGGTGGAAATTTTTTAGCAATGGTCACTGCACACAATATCCTCCGAGGAAGGTATTATTGGCCCACCATCTTTGCAGATACTCGAGTTTGGGTTTCTAAATGCAAAGCATGCCAACAGTTTGTTGGAAGACCACAACTCACTGCATTACCACTCAGGCCTGTGGTTATTGAAGAACCATTTCAACAGTGGGGCTGGACTTCATTGGTGTTCTAAACCCTCAATCAAGCATGGGGCACACCTATGTACTCACATCAATAGACTACTTCACCAAATGGGTGGAAGCCGTTCGCTAAACAAGCCAACACTGTAAATAATATTGTAACTTCATCGAGGAGAATATCATAGTCCATTTCGGAGTGTTACAAAGATTGTAGTATATAATGCTACCTATTTCTCTTCAAGAGATCTCGACAAGTTTTTCTATAGCTACGGAATCTCCCTAGCTCATTCTTTTGACTACTATCCACAAGGAAATGGATAGGCCAAATCAAGCAACAAGAACATTATGACCATTTTCCACAAGCTTGTAGACGAGAATCAAAGGAATTGGCACAAAAGGTTATACGACGCATTATGGGTAGATAGGATCACTCCCAAGAAGGTGATAGGTATGTCTCCATTCCAACTGTTGTATGGAGTTGAAGTAGAGATTCCCCTCACAATTGAGATGTCAGCTCTCAAGTTGCTACAGAAATAGAAGATGGTCAATACAAAGATTCCTTAGACAAAAGGATCCTATTTCTGGAGAAGCTGGAAGAAAATAGATTCTAGGTGGTGGATCAAATCAAAGAACACCAATTGAAAGTGAAGAAGATCTTTGACAAGAGGGATAAGGAAAGAGAATTCAAGGTTGGAGACTTTGTCCTACTATGGGACAAGAGAAGAGAACCAAAGGGCAGCCATGGAAAGTTTGATTCATTATGGCTCGGCCCATTCCAAATTCATGGAGCTTGTGGTGAGAATGTTTTTCTCCTCTCATACTTGGATGGAATGCCATTGGAATTTCCTTGAAGTGGGAAATACTTGAAACTATATCATCAGTGAAATGGGTTGTCCCCCGCCTTGTACCATAGGTGATTTCCTGGTGTGTTTCCCTTTCCATTGTGTGGTTTTATTTCCCCTTCTGTTGTGTGCCGTGTGTTTCCTTCCTTTTGTGAGCTTGTGTGTTTCCTTCTTCTGATATTTCTTTCGGCATTGTACATGAATATGCAAGGCCCAATGGATAAGGCACTGGTCAATGTTATACGGTTTAAAAATTGAGATTCTAGATCCTCATACCACGTCTTCGTCATGCTCGACCATGCCATGTCCCCAAGCTAGAGCCAGTTGTTGTCTCTGAAAAACCACTTTTCATTTTCCAAGTTAAATTCAAAATTTCAAGCTCTCGCTCTATTAAAGTATTTAATCCAAGTTGAAAGTTTGAAGAGATAGAAAGATCCATGCCCTAGAGTTGTTTCAAATCCCCAGTCTGCTTGTTTTGATAAATTTTCCATTTCCCGTCTGGATGCATGAAAATTTATTGTTGTCCTCATTTAAATGAAATTTTCAATCTCTTTATGCCCTGGATCTTTGAACCTTGTATTGTTTTCAATTCCTCATCTTGTGAAAGAAATTTAAAATTGGGCATGAAATGGTGGAGTTTTCTTATTCTCTGCATTTTTTCCCACAGGTTGGGAATGATGGGTGTTTTCTTTCCCGTAAAATTTTGGCCCCATCATCAATAGGTACATGGAAATACCTAATTATAAGTAGGTTGGTAAAGAAATTTTCATTTTTGAGCCTCTTTGTAAAAAAGGTGAAAATTTAAAAAGTGACCATGACCACGATTAGGCTATAAAGAAAAAGTCAAATCTTGAGCCCGCAGGGAAAAATTCAAAGGTAAAGCCCGCCATTGAAAAGTCAAGCAAGACGAGTGGGCCATCGGGAACTTTTAGAAATTTAACCAAATTTCCAAAAGTGAAGTAAAAGTTCTAGAATGCTCTGCGGCTCCACCAAGGTCTCGGGCCCGCCGTTGAAAAGTCAAAGCGGGAGAGCGGAGCGGCGAGAACTTTGAAGTTTTGAGCATTTTTCTAAAAAAGGTTAAAATTGAAAAAAGTGATCCGTGATTCCTTCACCACTCAAATAAAACCACGTGTCAGGCCTATGGTGGAGAGGCGGAAGGGTGGACCAAAATGTCAAAAAATGCCAATTTTCTACAAAGGCATAAAATGCAAAAGGCATCCTCCACGCCCGCTCCAATAAATTTCTCCCACATGGACGGATCTGGTTTAAAGTTTTGAAGGCAAGATGAACGGTTCAAATTCAAAGTTACAAAATGAATGTAATGGCTGCATTATGAAAAGTCTAGTTTTTCCCCCATTGGCATTTCTTCGCAAATCAAGAATCTGAACGGATGCAATGATTGAAAAGAAATTGTAAACCATTTCTTGCTAACAAAGAAGAATTTGTAACCATTTCTTGGAGGAGATTTAATGGCTTCTTCACGCCATTATCAAGGGTTGGCGATTGATCTTGTAAACTCATGAGTGCATTGCACTTAGAGAAAATAAAGGATATTGCCATTTTTCTTCCATTTTCCCCCCTTTTCTCAATTTCCTCCATTTCTCCACTATGTACAAATTCTGATTAAGAATCAATACAAGAAGAAGGATTTTTTAGCCTCTTTGATGAGGAGATTTTAGAAAATTTGAGTTCAAAATCTTATCTCATCTTGTTGCCATTTGCAGGGTTGTTTCTTCCCATAATGCATGTGATGAATTCTCTAACTAGTGTGTGCAGGAATCTAATTTCCTACCTACAACATTAGTTCTCCTACCTCTTTTCTCACTCCCTTTCCCACCTTCATAAAAAATTCCCCCCTTGCAGATAATTGCAAGAATTTTCCATAGGGTCGATGGAGTGCCCCTGTTGGATCCCGGCCGAAAGGCCACCATAGAAATCCATGCTTTTTCACGCATGCATACATGACAGCTGCACCGGTTAAGTAGAGGGACTTAGATTCCCAGAGCGTTGGAAAGGAATTCACAAATTTTTCCACCTGAAAAATTCCCTCACCAACAACATGTTAACATGTCTTCTTCAATCACAATTTCTAACATCTCACACTCGAGCCCAAACCTTCTTGTCTTCATCTTTATTAAACTCATACCTTGTCTCCTCAACCTATTATGCATGATTAGTCATGACCTTAATTTCCTTCATGGATGTTCAACTAACAAAGCAACAACATGACTTTACAAATACTTGGGACCACTCTGCAAACTCAAGATATATTTCACTTATCTTTCACAAAGTCGTATCAAATCTTCAAAAGACCCTTCACCATACTTAACATGCTTCAAATGTATTTAAGAATAGTTTTCAAACCTAATAGAGGCTCCACACATCTCAATATGATAACATAGACAATATTTGATGAATCCACAACCCCAGGGGACCTTTACACAACAACCTCAAACCTCTCTTCTTGATATATCATAACATACCTAGACTTTAACATACCAACTAGTTCACATATTGATGTACAATTGTATCTTACTTAGAAATAAACCTCTATCATTCCTTGACAAACCAAGCAAACATCATGCTTATACACTACAATAACTCCATGACGCCTAATGGAGGCACTTTATACACTGGTTATATCTAGCAATGTAAAATACCCATGTCCACATGGAACAAGTCATTAAACTTGAGTTCCTTAGCTATTGTACCTTTTTTCTCTATCATTCACCTAATAGTCTTCTTTAGCAAACAACAATAACTCTTAAGTTTCTTAAATAGAAAAAAGTATTTTATAAACACTATGCACATCATTACTAAAGAAAGAAATTTTAGGCTTCTCAACAGGGGTAGAATTAAGTTATTCTTTTACTTTACGAGATCTAACATTTTCCTTCTTCTTATATTTATTCATCTTCCTTCTACAATATCTTACAATGTGACAAACAATGTTACATTTGAAACAAATAAGAGGACTCTTACCTCTAGAAGCTCCATTTCTCCAACTTTTTCTAGGTGGAATTTGATAGCAGTACCTAGCAATATGGCCAATCTGATTGTAGTTGTAACACAACCTCATTCATACCTCCATTTCTCCAACTCTGTTTTGGTGATCCATGAAGACAATACCTACCTATATGACCCTTCTCATGGTAGTTATAACAAGTAATTTTCTTTGACTGGTCATCTATGTTGTCTCTCCATGGATGATCATTCTGACTTTCTTTCACTCTATTGCTTTATGCCCAAAATTATTGCAATTGTAACAATAACCATTGAAATTTATTTTATACCTAGATGCATTGGGCTCCCTTATGATGCTCCTTTGAGTATTTTTATCTTCCTTGGCTTCATTGGGTATTTGACTTGGCTCAGAATAGTTTTCATCCTTCTTGGATTCTTCCTTGAACCCCAAACCCGACTTATCACTAGAGTGTGCTTGATCGCTCAACATATCATCTCAATTACTTGTGATTTTCTCAAAATTTTGGTACATCTCCATTATTCTTGAGGCTAGGTCTAGCTCTAATTGTAAGGACTCTATAGCCATACTAAACTTGATACACTCATCCTCCTTGGCCTTGAGACTAGTTGTGAGCATTCCAATATGAGTTTCCAACTAAGTACATTCCTTTTCCTTGGCTTCTAGACTTGTTGAGCTTATTTCAAGTTGATCTTCAAGATGTTTATTGATCTCTTCAAACTCCTCAACATCTTGCTTAGTCTCTTTTCTAGAAGGATGATTTGTTCTTCATAATCCTTATTTAATGACTTCATTTTATGATTCTTCTTCTTTTGTAGCTTTAGTTCTTACATGTAATTTTCAAATTATTCCTTGAATTCAATATCATATTCTTAATTTTAATCATCCTCATCAACCTAGTTCTTACCTTTAGAACTGCAACCATCTTCCATAGTCATGAGTAATGTGTCAAAATTGATCCAAACATCTCCACCTTTAGGGAAACATACTTGAGTCTGTTTTGAGACATGATTTATCATCTTCATGAAATTTTCATTAGATACAAATAGATATATGGAGAATAAATAGTATACCTCAAGGATAGAAAGGCACATGTATACAAACAAATATTTAAAACATGTTCTCACTCGACGACAAAGGAGTTATTCCATCCTGAAATCAACTTCCTACCATTTATGTGCTTCAATGATCTCCTCCAGGTTGTTATACTTGCTTCACATGGACCTTTCTCTAATACCAATTGTTAGAATCATGTAGACTAGGGTGTGAATCAAGCTTATAAAACTTTCATTTAATTTTCCATAGCTTACAACATCATCAAAACAACCATTCAACATGCATATTAAATTATGAACTTATTAAGTGTGCAACATCCATACACAAGATCATGAAAAGAGAGAGAACACGTGAAAACCATATGTAAAGTGGGAAACCCTCAAGGGAAGACTAATTTTTTAAATATATTACTCAATCCAAAATAATCATGTGAATATTACACATCACACAATATTTGTTTAGTGAAGCACCCACTTCACAAGGAGCACCCACCCCTATTTACTATAACAACCACTATACAAGGAGGCTACCACCCCCCAAGATGATTAATCACACACTTAACTACCTAATTAATAATATCACTAAATTATTGTTACTCCTACAACAAATTGTGATCACAAATTCAACTCCATGCACATAAAACCCTCTCAAACTTCTCTCTCCTTACTTGCTCAAATTTTCTCCTTTATTTGTTGCCTAGGTCTAATGGCCTTACACATTAGACCTTGCACATCTTCTCCTCTATATTTTTGAGCCCTTAATTTCTCTTCTCAACTATACCCTTAACCCCTCTATTCTCTTATTTTACCTTCTCTATATTGCTCACATACACATCTTCTCAACACACTCAAATGAGCCATCACACTTCACTTTTATACTTGACACACCCCATAAGTGACCACAAATCAGCTAAGACCCTTAATTTTGGTCATGAAAAACATAAAACACATCCTACTTCATCATATAAATCAATTCAAATTACCGTATAGTTTGGCAAGGCTTTTACAAACATGAATAAGCACAACTAGCCCAAAATAGGCCTAATAAACTAGGTCTTCTTCACCAACAAATGCATCATGAATAACAAGGGAATCAAACAACTTCATCAAGGAATAAAAATCCATAAAAAATTCAAGGCCATCCTCTCAGCATCATTAACAAGATTAGGAACCACTTTGTAACATCTATCATCACCATGAAGCACACCAAGATGCAAGTTATCTCAATAAGGTCTTCAAGCACCTAAAACCAGTCCACAAGAGTGAACAAATTCACATATAAAAACCACCTATCAAGATGACTTGGATATATGAATAGATGCACCATGACTCTAAATCACTCTCTAGGTCTATGAGACACCACCAAATAGGGCACAACACTCTAAGAAATCCGTCTCTCCTACCTCGCTTAAGCATGTTGATAATGCCCAGAAATATGCCACCAAAAACAAGAAACTTGGAACATAAAAACACTTCACTAATACTCAAGTAGCATATGGATGGAAATATCTCAATGTATACTATATGAAACAACTCACTTTGACATTAAAACTAGAGCACAAGGCCTCCAAACAACTCAATCTCTAGAACTTCTCAAACTAGGATTCTAGGACTTAATCACTAGTCTTGAGAAATCATGCTTCATACATTTCATTCATCACTTACAATCTCAACCAATGCATGGAACACATAAAGGGAATCATGGAAAAAATCCTTAAACACTAACAATCATATGTCAAATGGAAAATATTAACCAAGCACACTTGTTTCATCATACCTTCTTGGCGAAGCTTAAGAGGGCTTATTGGGCCATTAGGGCTTGACCCAAAAACCATCACTCTAGATCATACCAAGGGATTTAACACATCATAAGAGGTCACTAACAACTATCGATGCTAAAAAAATTGTTCCAACAAGCATCTCAACAATACTCACCTCACACCATCATACCTAGTTTTAGCCCTTCTAGGCCAAAAGCGGTAGGGAAACTTTAGAGACCAGTAACTCATTTTTTCTCAAATGTGCCTACCTAAAAATTTATGGCCATCTATCACACCTCCCAATATTTATGTAACAGTTCACTTCTCTTCATGAAACATCCAACTCAACCCCAAACAACAAATCTCCTTAAAACAACAGCTTTTCCTCTATTTTACGAGTAACATCTAGATCATGAAACCACCACAAAAATTAACCCTAGAGAATCCTCCACAAACCTGAGTCATCACATTTTCATACCTAATCCATTTAGAGCCCATACACTTCATCTATCTCCTATCACTCTAGGTCCAGGGTTTAACTAGGGTTTTAGACCACCTCACTTCTTAATGATTGTTCATAAAGCTCTAATGTCCAAATGAATTCTTTCTTCTTGAAAATTATTCTTGGTTCCATGAAAAAATATCCCTTAAACTATCATCCTCCCATGAAAATCTCACATGTGTGGGTGAGAAAAATAACTTCATTATAATGCTGGAAATGAGCATTCAAGGAACTCAGTAGAGCCAAAAACACCATATCATGCAAAATATTTATCATACCAACCTAAAATTTTGCCCATAGTGCTAGGGAAACCTTATTCATGATCTCTAATTATCATATAATCCTTCATACCTCTAATACACTCCAATAAATCTCATCTACCCATGTAGATTGGCCTTGTTATCAAGAAACTTTCTTTAATGGACCTTGAAACAACATCATACCTCTGAATAATGACCTGATATGCCTTCCACACTTCATATGTAGTGTCACAACACACTAACCTTGGTTAAATAGGAATTCCCTACTCCATATCTCATGTGACTATCTCATCCTCCTTGGACTAAGTCAATAACAATACCTATAATGACTTGAAACACCACATGACACAAGAGAATTGGCCTCGTTAACCTTTTACATACTCATTAAAACCTTTGATACATCATACAAAGCATGTTAGGCCTTATCACACCTTGGACTATCTTTATATAAAACTCACAACACGTAAACACCCTTTAACATTAATGTGACTTGACATCAATGACAACAACAAAGGAACTTTTTCCAACAAAATTTATGGCTCATAACTATTATAAATGACCCTAACCATTATTGAATCATAAAAACTAAGAATGTCAAGTAAATGTGTTTTAGGTGAGACAAAAACTATAGTTGTGACCGAGAGCTAGGAAACTCTCACAGGTGTGTTAAAAAGTTTCAATTTAATATTGAGTTATGGAAATGATATTAATAGAGAAAAGAACCCAATTAAGTGTACTTGTTACAAGTTAAATATGAAATGAAATGAATAATCTATAACATTGTGAATAATAATATATGTTTACACATGATAAATGATATCGAGACCTATAAGGTTATATAAGGTTATATAAGAGAGTGTTAAATGGCATTAAGGTGGAACTATCTTAAGTTAAGTGTAATACAAAATAAAAGCAATGCAGACTAGAAAAAGGAAAATGTATGTTTTCATGCTATATGCTCTTTAAACCTTTAAGGATAAAAATGGAATTTGAATACAAAAATATTTAACCATGAAAATGTGATATTGTGGAAGGTTTCAATTCATGATGTACATGTCGTGATTGTGTCATGGTTTCATACTTGCTCATTTATCTAGGTGTGACATTGGTTGCATATTGTATCATTTTGATATTTGTGTGTTCTTCATGTTGGTGTAAATGTTTCATGTGGTGTTGTGTAACCTCTTGTGTTTCTTTATGGTGTCGCACAGTTGTATCAGTAAAGTGAAAGTAAAAAAAAAATCCTACTATATTTGGACTTGTGTTTGGGTCCCACATGGGTGGGAACTATAGGGTGGAAGGCCCTTGTGCCTTATCATTACCCAAGATCAATTCAAGAAATGGGAAATTTATTTTATTGGACTAATAAATCATGCCACACAAAGAACATGTATGTAATACATTATAACTATGAATGATTACCTAACACTATGGGTTGAAGCCACAAATACAAAAATTACACTTGTTGTGATGCAACAAGATTCATTATATTGAAATTACTTAGTTTTGAATAATTGTAGGATTACTTCGGGTAAGATGATCGGTACCTCCTCATCAAGCTCTGTTAACACTGACTGAGAAGACACCTTCTTCAATAAAAAAATGGAAAACTAGATGTATTTTAGTTAATTGAGGAAGCTCTAGTTTATAAGCCACACTTCCCAAAAAAATTGCAACACTTGATAAGGGCCATAATATTTGTTTGAAAGCTTGTTATCTTTTTTATAATGTTTCCAAGATAGTTTTTATATGGCTACAATTTTACAAAAACAAATTCTCCAAATTTAAATCTTCACTCACTATGGTATTGACCACCAGCTTGTTGCTTCATGTGGTTTTGTATTAGTATCAAGTTCTTGTTAAGTCTATAGAGCACCTCTTTTTGGTGTTGAATGTGATCTTCAACTACTCTTACTTTAGGTTGGACCATTAAGTTTGAAGTGAGGGATGGTGGATGGGAATTGTATAATGCCAAGAATGGGTACATTTTAGATCAAGTATGAAATAAAATATTATACCACTATTCTATAAGTATTAGCCACTTAACCCATCTCTCATGCTTATTTGAAGGAACACATCATAGGTACCCTTCCAAAATTTGTTTACTACCTCATTTTCCTTCAAATTAGGGATGATATGATGAAATACAAGCCAAATGGGTACCTAAACATGAGAAAAATCAATCCAAAAGTTTCTAGTAAATATAGGATCATGATCACTAACTATAATATTGGGTGTTCCATGTTTCATCTTAATTATATCTATAACAGATATGGAAATTTTAATCATTATAAATAGATAGACAAGGGAAAAAAAGAGAGATACTTGATGATTCTATCCACAACTACCATAATTACACTTTTCCCTTCAAATTTTAGTAATCTTGTGATGAAATCCATGGAAACCTCTACCCACCACTCACTAGGAATAGATAGAGTTTGTAAAAGGAATAGAGTCTTAATAGTTTCACCTTTGTTGCACCGACACACCAAGCATTCTACAAAAAAATCTAAACATATCCTTTCAACCCTTCACATATGAAATCTTACTTAATTTTATGATAAGTTTTCAAGAATCATAATGGCCACCCATTGGAGAAGCATGGAGCTCGAGAGAGCCTAAATTTTTAAGGTAAATTTTTGCATAAGTACAATCAGTCTTTGTACCAAAATGCATCCCTCTTCCACAATTTTTTTTTCTTAAATGCTCGGATCTTGTTGGAATTTTAATGAGAATATGGATCTCTATGTCATTTTGACCTTTCTGATCTACTCAATCTACCCATAATATGGGCATGATATATAAAAATGATTTTGTGGACTTATCTCTCATCAAATAGTGCATCAACTACCGCATTTTCTTTTCCTTTTTCATAAATGATCTCAAATTCATATCCCAATATCTTAGTGGCTCATTTTTGTTTTTATTTAGATGATAGTATTTTCTCTAATAAGTATTTAAATTTTTCATGATTTTTCTTTACCTTAAAGTGACTAACCATGAGATACGGTCTACATTGATTTGATTGCATGAAGAAAAACTAGAATTTCCTTCTTAGAACTTAGTTTTGATAGGTTCTTACCTTTGAGTTGACAACTCTCAAATTTAATGGGGTGACCCTCTTACATAAGTACTATACCTATGCCACACCCTAATGCATTACATACAAAAATGAAGGTTTTGGAGAAATATGGGGTACCCAAAGCTGAGTGGTGCACATGGCCTTCTTGAATGATTCAAATGTCTAGGTTGCTTCTGCATTCCAATGAAAATATTATTTCTTCAATAATGTTATGAGTAGTGCTACAATTCTACCAAAAATATTCACAAATATGTGATAATAACCTATAATCCCTAAGAATTCCTTAAGGTTTTTGAGGGTGTTAGCAATCTTCCAATCCAAAATGGATTAGATATTAGAGGAAACACTTTTAGACCTTCATGAGACACATTATGACCCAAGTATTCTACCTTCCTTACCAAAAATCACACTTGGAGGGCTTCAATAAAGTTTTGTCATTCAAGAGTGTTCAATACCTTATTGACATGATGTAAATGTTCCTCCCAAGTCTTTTTGTAGATTAATATATCATCAAAGAATACCAAGACAAACTTCCACAAAAATGGCCAAAATATTGAATTCATCAAAATCTTGAAAGTAGATGGTGCATTTGTAAGGCCAAAAGGCATTACTAGAAATTCAAAGTGGCCCTCATGTTTCCTAAATGTTTTTTTATGAATATATTCATCACAATTTTGAATTGGTGGTATCATGATTGAAGATCTAATTTTTAAAATAAAGCGGTACCATGTAATTCATATAACAAACCTCTAATGGTAGGGAAAGGATATTTATCTTTCACCGTGTATCTTTTGAGCTCCTTGTAGTCTAGACACATACACTACCCTTCATTATTATTTCTTACCATCACCAATGGAAAAGAGTAAACACTCTTACTATGGTGAATAATACCTACTTCAACATTACCATCTTTTCAAACTCACTCTTTTCTAGATAAGGGTACCTATAAGATCGAAGGTTGGGTGGTTGAATCCCTAGTACTAGCTAAATAGCATGATCATGATGTCTTTTGGGAGGTAATTCTTTTCATATATATCTAAAAACAAATGAGTACTTATTAATAATTTGTCATAGATCGGATGGTATATTTCCTTTTAATGGTTGCCCTTCTTAAGAAAATCATACATTTGATGAGAACTTACCAATTGCAAATATTTTACATGCATCCTTGTAACTCAAAATTCATCCCTTCATAATGTGACTGCATGAAAAAATCTTGGAAGTTTATACCAATGGTTCCTAATGTAGTAAACCATTAAACCCCTAATTCAATGCCTACACATCTCATTGAAATGGCATACATGGAAACTTCTAGCAGGTAAATTCCCATTGATAGCTTAACCTTATGGAATTTTCTTGAACAACTAAATTTTCCATCATCTTCCCCAATGACCTAAAACTCGGGGATGGATAAAAAATAATTTACATGTAAAGCCAACTTATGATTGATGAATTTGTGAGAAATTCCAGAACCAATAAATCTTGTCACCCTTTATTTCTTCACAAACCAAACTACCATAAGGGTTTGTGGGATACTAATTCTAGAAATTACATGGAAAGATATAGTTGATTGATATTCCTCAATCACGGTCTACGAAACCTCTTCCTCTTATTTAGACAACAATCCGGGAGAAATTCTAGTGGGGAAACTTCTGTGAGTCATAACTTTTTCACTGTAGCTCTGATTGACTTTGTTTAAAATGTGTCGCAAACCTTGGAATGTGTAGAATATGGTGATGATGTGCTGATTTTTTTGGTAAATTTTGACCCCCAAAATCCTCTCCTGGATGCCTCAAAATTCAATTTATGTAGTGTTGTCTAAAAATAGTAATTTCTTAAAAATCACATATGTAACTCATGGAAGATGAACCACCTTGTCTCCCTCGAGATTCGTGGACTTACACATTCTTCTTTATGTCTCTTCATATTTCCATAATTAGGTATATAAGTATATCTAACTGGAAAGGGAAGGACACACATATCCTTGTAAAGATAGCTATTGTAATCATATTTTTATGTAAGTGTGGTTTCTCTCTTTCCTTCAAATACTTTGTGTTTGATGTGAATACCCAGCCCTCTTGTTTCTTTTGTGTTATTTCACTTGTTTTCTTTGGAATTACGTGCATCTTCATAATCCCAGTTCTACAAATTGTGACACCCCAAAATTTTACTCACAAAAATAATAATTTTAGAGGTGGAAAAATTATGAAATTTTTTATAGTTTTAGAAAGAACTAATGGGAAGAAAGTTTCAAGTTTACGTAATTTGATGTGTACTATGTGCCATTGCACGATGCCACTAGGTTTTCTGCACTTGTGAGTTATTTGCATCATGCATTCAAGCGACGGATGGTTAAATTGGAGAAGCCAATAACCGTGTGAATGCTCGTTCACAACGTAGACCAAGAGTAGTCATAAGGAAGTTAATACGCAATTATTTATATATGTCACATATTTAAATATACTTTTTCCTACGGATAACTACTTAGGTTTTAATTAATTTCACATGAGTCCCTATCAATTAGTCCATTATTAAACAATATTTTAGTCACCTAAAACAACTCGTAATTAATCTAACTCGAATATTCATCTATATGTTTATCACATTACTCCCTTAAATTGAAGGGTCTTAAAGCATTTACTTAGTTTAATGGTAACTATTTATTCTTCATGGATTTCCATACTAGGATGTTATATAAAATAATAAATCAACCTACGATAAATTTTAAGCATTAGGAGATATAACTTAATTAGGTATTAGTTGATTCACTATTTATCATCCATATAGTTGTTAAAATCACTTTACAATGATTCAATTGGCGGATACCCTCTTATTTCCCTCGTTAGTCAATTCTATTTTCTAAGGTTAAAATGGTTTATTAAGTTCTAATAGGCTAATTATTTTACAAAGCCTTCGATACTTTGACATTATGTTATAAAGAAAATGGGTTATCCCTCTTTATAAGTTAGACATTACGTCTCTAATTATACATTATACGATATTATAAAGGTAATAAATCTTGTATTATATAAGGATCCACTACATTTTTAGGATCTAATCCCTTTTATAAGATTAATAGAAATCTTATTTATACAAGAGAGTGCCTATGACTAGACTTGGTCAACTTGACCCCTAAGTGGAGAGGAGAAGCAAGATGAGCCCTTTGATTTGGCCAATCCTCTCGCTTAGATCTAAGGTACCTAGAGACCCTAAGTTTTTCAAGTACTACCTCATATTTAATCCTCTCTTTCTTTCTTTCCCATTTTATTTCTTATTTTTTCTTATTTCCTTTTATCTTTCTCTTTGTGCGGAGTTTAATGAAGGAACTTCAAGCAAAAGGAGGTTATATCATATATACTAGGGTATATGTATCTAAATATACCATATGTGTGTGTATGTATCTAGATATACCATATATATATATATATTTATATATATTTTTTATTTATTTTTTTTACTAAGGCCCAAAGAACTATGAGAGAAGGGGGCTGAATGGCCATTTGGATAAGGAGGGGATGAAAGGCTTGGTGTGGATTGGAATGGTTGTGGTAGGACATTCATGGGGAAGAAACAAGTGGAGGTTGTAGGAAGCAGATGACCGAAGTTCCATAGTGAAGGGAGTATGGTGGCATGTACGCATTAGTGGTAGGGGTGCAGGGGTGTGGGGATGGATTCATTTGTTCCCAAAATCCCGTGGGGAGAGGAAGGTAAGGGATGGGCCGATCATTGGCCACCCAATGTGGGGATAGGATAGGGGATCGTGGCATGTGTGGTAGTGGCCACTATACATACATACACACACGCGTGCGCGCATACACACACACATATATAATTTCTTAAATATAAAAATATTTCATTTATATAAATTATATATATTATAATATCATTAATATAAATATTATGATATATTTAGTACATAAGTATATATTATGAAATCCTTATTTTTTAGATTAGGTAACTATTTGATTTTGGGGAACAAAAAACCTACAAAGTACATATAAAGATTAGATAGAACCAAGGAAAAACAACAACCCAAAAACAAGAAAGCGCCCAAATAGTAAAAATATCTTGACCAGCAGAAAAATCCCAACAAGGAGTGAGGAAAACACATCCTCAATTACATATAATTATTATTTTAATAAAAACCCTAAACACAAACATAGACCCAAGGAAACAATAAGAAGGACAAAAACAACAGGACCAACAAACCAATCTATAAAAGGTCAACTAAAGTTTCATTTTCTTGTTGCTCCTAGTATGAGAGTTAGGGCCTTGATTCAAACTTTCTGGATTCTACCTAGGATCTAGATGAGTCTCATGTTTGTCGTCCTTGGTTTCAACAACCTCCTCATGATCATCTCTGTGTTGTTGACCTCTAACCTAATACCCCTCTTCTATTTTTCCTACTTGGCCAATTGATCTTGCAATATGGTAATCCTTTGTTCCTGCATGATGAAATCTTCCTTAAGGCCATTGATTATATTTTCTTGGATTACAGATTTAATGTGTCAATCCTTCATATCCTAAACCAAATGTTTGGTCACCTTGAGAAAAGTATCAATTTCCACCTCCATATTAGCCATCCTGACATCTTTGTTGGTGTCTCCAAGGTTATCATCCATAATGCCCTTCCCTTTAGAAGATTCCCCTTCTTCATGATAGAAAGAACCTCCATGACCATGTCTTTGTTGTCATTCACCACTAGATCCTTATTTTTCAACATTCTCAGCATATTGGCTAATATATCCTCATCTAAGATAGTGGGTTGTCAATGGGGAAGACATGGTTTACTTGTTTTGTAATAACAAAAAAATCAGGCCATAATGCAAGGGGATTCAACTTTTTCCTCCTTAAAGTCTAAAATAGAAATAGTAAGGGACCACAACAAGAAAAAATGGAAACTCATTGCCTAATTACAACAGTAGTTAAGGATAGAGAGGTGGTGTGTGTAAATTTTGTGAAACTTGCCTTCAAGGGTTAAATATCTCATGACCACCTTACAAACATCAACCCACCTCTCTAGAAGACAAGTCTTGGCTATGCCATCATCATATATGTGCACCCTTTATGTAGGCCCAAAAAGGTGGATATTTCATGGTTTCTACAACTATTCTCCTTGAACAATTTAATCCCCTCCGTGGACATACCTATGACATCCACAATAAACTGTTATGTAACATGAATTTCTACCCCCTAAACTTAACTCTACCATGATCCCAAGATTTTCCAAAATATAGGGCTAAGTCGAGATCATTACCTTTGATACGTTTGATGATTTCATTGAAACCACCCTTTCTCAGCAAATGCCAAACAATGGCATCCTATTTGATCGATTGAAATGAGGTGGGTTCCATCTAACACATTCTCCTACCATGTTGATCCCACTTTTCTTTCTCATTTTTCTCCACTTATTCTTACAAAAAAATCCACTCGAGATAACAGATAAATACCTTCTCCACCATCAAACTGGAGCTATCATTATTCCCAATTACGCCTGCGGATCCCGACTAGATCCTTTTCTATTTGCGTGAGTTTCCTTACTTGTGATTTTTATTATTAATGATGTTGTCAATGTGGCTCCATGGTACCATTCCCCCCAATCTACCAAATAATTACCTTGGTTCACTAAACCATCTACGCTAGAATTTCTCTCCCTAAACACATGGCATAAGGCCACCTCATCGAAGACCCCAATCATACTTTGAGCCTCCTGCATCATATTTTTGATGTTCCACCCAACCCTCCATTTTCCTTTAATGTCCTTAATAGTGAGTAGAGATTCTCCTTCTATAATGATTTTCTTGAGCTTAAGTCTTTTAATAATCCTTATGCCCTTCACATCCAAATTCACCTCAACATAATTGTTAGAATTATTACCTAATGGTCCTACATAGGCTATAATACAACTCCCCATATGATCCCTTATCAAGACTCCCCCAACCTTTCCTTCCCTTAATTTTGTAGACTGTTGAAATTAAGTTTAAACCAATTCATAGGGGAGGTTTCCATTTTGAATTGATTTTTTCCTTCTTTTTCCGAGTTTCTCCCCTACTTTATTCAGATTTGATCCTTCATACTTGAAGAATCCTAGTATCCTCCTTAGAAAATGAGTCCTCCCACTTGTGCTTATGGATCCCAATGTTATCCCTAAGATTTTGCTTAATTTTTTTGACCACCTTAGAGATGTTAGCTGACTTGTTTTGAAAAATCATGTTGTTCCTCTCATTCCATATGCCCCATAGGATGTGTGGCGGTGTGTGTTTCCATGTTAAATTGATAAACCTAGGTTTGAAAGGATCTTTCTAATGATCAATCATATTATTTAGACTTCCCGAGAGGGGAGTTGAATGTTGAAAATATTCAATAACTCCATTATAACCTAGAAAGTATATTTACATTCCATAAAGATATGATAAACTAACTCAACATTCTCCTCATAGAGAGAACAACTCATTGGTAAGGATCATTACTTTTTTCCTTAAATTTTCCACCGTCAAGATTTTGTTTAGTATTGATTCCCATATAAAAATTTTTTATTTTTGGAGTTAGATATTTGTTCCATATTCTTACACAGTCCTTGTGCTCCTCCTCATTTTCAAAAGAAATTTCATATCCTGATTTAACTTCATACTCACCCGAATTCTACTTACTCCAAACTATTTCGTCTTCTATATTTCTATTGGGAATAAGGATTCTCCTTAATTTTTTTTGAGCTCCTTAAATGGTCTGATCTAACATATGAAATTAGAAGGGGAGGATAGTCACCCACCTTGTCTCTTGAGGATTGAAGATCCAATAATTTCTAACTTTCTCCCCAAAAATATGACTAAAGTGGAGTTTAAGATCATTTCAAGGATCACTCATACATAGAGGTTTCTTGTCTAGCCAAGATTCCTCCCGAACCTTATTTCATTCCCATCCCCTAGATTCCACATTATTCCTTTAAGGAGGAGGTGCTTACTCTGAATAATATTATTCCAAAAGATGGATCCCTTAGGCAATTCAGCTCGAGCTAACAAATCTTTTCTTCTACCAACAATCAACAAATATTTCACCTATAGTATATCCACCCACAATCCTTGTTCCTTATAAATTCTCCACCCTATCTTTGTAATCAGGGATTCATTCATGATTTTTAAGTTTTTTAACCCTATGCCACCATAACTTTTGGTTTTGTAACATTCTCCCATGCCACCAAGGGTATTTTTGATTTATCTTCAATACTGGACTAAATAAATATTCTTTGAATTTTTCAGTAGCAGTTCTTACTTTTCCCAAGATTTTGAAGATGGACATGATATAGGTATCAACCCCTATAGGGAGCTCTGGAGAAGTTGATATTTTCCCACTTGTGTGAGTAGATATCCTTTCCACAATGCTAGTTTCCTTTTAAACCTTTCAATGAGAGGATTCCATGTTTCGATAGTTAGCTTGCTTCCACACAATGGCATACCAAAGTAGCCATCAAGTAAATATTTGACTCTGCACTCTATAATGGCTTCCAATCTTATTTGTTGATCAAGATGGACATTAATGTAAAAACAAAATATCTTATGAAAGTTAATTATTTTCCCCCATACTTCCTCATAATCTTTAGTAATTTCCTTAAATATTTTTGCTTCATTCACATCATCTTGACCAAGAAGGAATGTGTCATCCAAAAATTAATGTAGACCGATAGGGTCAACTCTATTAGTCACTTGAAGATGTGTTAGTATTTTATCCATCATAGCCTTCTGAAATTTTTTACTAAGAGTCTCATCCATAATTATATATAGGAAGGGCGATAGAGGATCCCATTGTAGAAGTCCCCTCTCAGATTTCAAGAATCCATGAGGCTTGTCATTGATAAGAACCGAGAAGCTAGGTGTAGATGTGCATTCCTTAATCATATGGATAACCTTGGGATTAAATCCTAGTTTTTCCAATATGATACTTAAAAATCCCATGAAACTTTGTTGTAGGCTTTATACATATCTAGTTTCACCATCATAGCCTCCCTATTGGATTTCTCCACCAAATGCATCATTTCATGGATTGCAATGATACTATCCAATATTTGTCTTCCTGGAACAAAGGTACCTTAGTTAGGAGAAATGAACTTATGCAGAACCTCCCTAAGTCTGAAGGAAATAATATTGGAGAAAATTTTATAGATAGTATTGCATAAACTGATCGGTCTGAAATCCTTAAGATCCTTAGCTCCATTCACCTTGGGTATCAAAACTAAAAGGTGTGATTGACTTGTTTCAACATCATTCCCCAAGAGAAGAAGTCCTAAAAACTTCCACCACATATTTTTAATGATATTCCAATATATTTGGAATACAAAATATGGGAAACCATTCAAGTCGGGGCCTTATCCCCTCCATAAGGAAAATAATGGCTCTTATTTCATCTTCCTTTAAAGTCTCCATAATATCTCTATTCTCTTCCTCATTGATAACTTTATCAAAGAGAGAAAGATCATTCTCCATCTTCCTCCCATCAGCCTAATTTTCTTTAGCATAGAGATTCTAAAAGTAGCTAATGATAGTCCATGATAAATCCTCTTCCTCTATGGCCAATGACCCATCCGGTTATATTATTTTACCAATAAGAACTTTATACTATATTTATTCTATAAAAATATATTTTTAGAAACACACACAAACACACACACACACATTTCTAAGTTATTTTAGTTAATAGAGATATATATTAAAATTTAACTCCTAGTGCAATGTAGCTCCTAACAATACATTAAATATATACATAGTTTTAAAACGGTTTCATTAACCCAAAATAAACTTATATATATCTAGTTATTAATACTTAGGTCCATAATTGAATTTGTATAAGTTTATCCATGACAATACTAGCTAAATGAGAAATATGAAAATTTGAACCACCTTTCCAAATCCAAGTTGTAGAAAAATTTGAGAGAGTAGGATTCTATATACTTCTTTAGGTGGAGTAAGAGATTCAAAAATATCAAATCCACCCAACATAATTGTTTTCTTAACTTTATCACCATTTTACCTAAGCATATGGAAATGTTAAGCAACCTCCAAAACACTTCATTTAACAATATAACCATACCTTCCCATTTTTATCAAATTGAAAAACCCACAATGCAAACAACTAGAGGAAAGGAGATAGTTGAATCTCACAATTTTATTAATATCATGCTACTAGTTTCCAAACAATAAAACTTATTCATCTTAAAATCAAGGTTTCATTTCATTTTCCATCCTCAAATACAACTTTCAACACCAATTTTGTTCAAATATGGATTTTGAACAAAAATACAAGGATGCATATCTACAAACATTACAATGCTTCAAACCATCACAAGAGCATAACTTATAGAACACAATACAATGTTTCCAAATAGAAAAAAATGTAAGTTGATAAAAACCCCATTATAAAATCTTCAATATATCAACTTCCTTCTTATTCATACACTTCATCAAATCACTCCAATTTCAACAAAAATGAGGAATTTGGTGACACTTATTGTCCAACCATGCAATGGGGGAATGATCTCATCCTCATTACCCCACAAGTTCCCTAACTCACACACGACTCAAGGACCAACAACCATACTTCATAAGGAGTAAAACAATCATAACACACATAACCAAGAAACCAAATTTCACACCAACCAAGTAAAAGGGGAAAAACAATAAGGTATGAAAACCATGCAAAAGAAAGCACCACAAATGATCAAACCAATTATGGTTTGAAGAGGGAAACAAAATACCACCCTAACCACTTATCACTTCACTAGGAGAGGGTAGCTATACCTTGGTTCCTCCAAAAAAAATAAAAAAAATGTTGGATCCACCCTTATACCTCCCGTGCCTCAACCACTTATTGCTCCACTAAGACTACTTCCCCTACCCTTGGTTCCTACAAAAAAAGACCTACAAGAGGGAACATATACCTCACTTCAAATGCTACTTATCCCTTTGGTGATAAGTCACATTCCCAAACACACAACATCACTTGCATTCCTACAATGGAATCATGCAAGATTCCTCATTACACTATGTCAAAATAGCACATACCCAAGTGGGTAACCAAAATCACAATTTAAAAAATAGACCAAGAGATAGAATGAACATTACATATAGGAAACCAAATTCAGGTGAGACATAGCTATTGATTATTTGTCTCAAAATCTTTCAAGCATGCACTCCAAGTAATCAAATAATTCCTGCTAGCAATCTTAAAACGGAGAACACCTTCCTAAGACTAATATAACTCCCCCAAAACAAAGGTAATGAGTCCTTTATATAAGAAACACTCAAAATGGAGCATCCCTTAGGATCATTCCA